>JAFBJW010000223.1:1173751-1610885 GCA_016785235.1 Pseudorhombus dupliciocellatus
ACCCCCGCCCCCCCCCCCCCCCCCCCCCCCCACCCCACTCATACACGCAGTCATTTTTATTATGTAAGATATTAGTCCATTTGTGTTTTAGCTTGGTGCTTTGCTTCTTGAGCTGTTGGGCGCAAGACAACAGGCTGTTGTCAAAGAGACTGCGCGTCTTCAGATTTATTTGACATCATGTCAGTTTTCGATCTCTGACTTCTTGAGTCGCATTGTGATCCGGCCCATGTAAATTCCTAGGCTGTGAATGGACTCATTTCCACGTCTCCCCGCAGCGCTGGATGCTTTCTGACAGTCCAATAACAACATGCCTCGGCGGCGAGGGCCAATTGTCAGTGTGGCTGATCCATCATTCATCTGACACCGTTAACATTCAAGCTTCATTAGCCAGTAAGTACCCGATATGAAATATTATGGGAGGCTATTAAATTCACCCGGCCACTGGCATCTGAACATATTTCAGAATAAAGGCTCTTAGGCCGTTTTCACGTGTTGAGGTTTTCAATCCGTTAATCCTGTTCCCCTGAACACAATATCCCCAAAAACACCTTTAGGGAATTTCTTAAAATGAGTTACATATGCTCATATGCAACTCAGAGATGAACTGACTTTCTCATGCTCTTGTGAACATGGCGTTTCAGCAACAGCGGAACCAGATCCGACTGGGTTCAAGGATGACCTGATTGGAGGTCAGCGGTGAAGGCGATCGCAGTGGGATGAATCTACTTTGTGTTTCCGTGCGTTTCTGTAGCGTGTCCGTCAACCTGTCTGCGTCCTGCAGATCAAATGAAGCTCTTTGTCTAAATCTCGACACGTTGATTAACGTTTCTCTGATATAATTCTTTGTCTCCATCGGTGCCGGGTGAACTGTTTGCACTGTTTTGGTTTACACAGCCCAAACAGCAGATGCAGCTACTGTACGTGTGTGGGTGCTGATGTGACAGCTCAGACTGTGACAGCTGTCACAACTCAACAGAAATTCATTTTCCACCAGACCTTTACAATTCCTCTCCTCTGCGTGTTCCTTAATTGGTGACTTGAAACTTTGGGATAAGGGCACATCTTTGGTTGGAAACGTTCACATGAATACATCAAAACCCCATTTCCTGCCAACTAGAACCAATTTAATCTTGTTAGTGTCTCCTCACGTCTCAGGAATGACTTTAGCATAGAATCCAACATTTTACAGAATGCGTGTTTGCCTTCACGTGCACATTCATAACCTCAGCTCTGAACGTTCATCACCACCAGCCCCAGCACTTCTCTATGAAGTATGTCCCTGTCATCACCACTCAATCAGTCCTTGTTTTCAGCGGCGGCAGCGAGCACAAATCAAGTTAATGCGAATATTTTATGAGAAGTGCTGTTGAAATACCTGATGTGATCAGTTTAGGTAAAATAAGAGCATTGTTCAATTCTATCTCCAATATCATTGCATACAAGTGTAAAGCAGCCATGTGCACACTCATGCTGGAGGTGATCTCAGTTCAGGGTCAGAGTCTGAGGCTGTTCTGAAGAGAATGAGGTTCTGAGAAAGGCAGACAACACATGATTGACTTCCAGAGAGAATGGAATCAAATTCAAAACCTATTTTAGTCTCCACTGCCAGGTACCGACATGAAACCCTGGCAGAAATTATTTGATGAAAACAGGATTCACCCTCTGCTCTCTCTGTGTGTGTGTGTGTGTGTGTGCACCTGCAAGAGCTCATGTTTGTAATACAGTTATTGCTCCGTCAGCCGCATGTAAGACTGCCGACTTCCGCCCGGAGAAGCGGCCGCCTCCCGTTGTGGCGGTGGTGATCACCTTGTTGACTGCCGGCCCTCTCCGCTGTTTCAGCTTCGTTAAGTGACGTGTGTGTGTTTGCATGTGTGTAAGTGTGTGAGTGACGGGGAGAAGGAGAGTTCGAGGCAGACTTGAGTTCTGCACGGCGGCCTCAGCCCTCGTGCGCTCGGCTCGCATGCACGTTGCGCGTCGGAGGGCATGGTCTCCATCAGCCGACGGCTGCCTGTGCTGTGGCTATGTCTGTTTTGTCCCCCCCCCCCCACCTCAATCCTAAACACATAATATCCCACTGCTGGAGGTGTGATTACTTACATCTCCAGACACATTCCACCCACAGTGTCCCTTCACGGCTCGCATGCACGTTGCGCGTCGGAGGGCATGGTCTCCATCAGCTGACGGCTGCCTGTGCTGTGGCTATGTCTGTTTTGTCCCCCCCCCCCCACCTCAATCCTAAACACATAATATCCCACTGCTGGAGGTGTGATTACTTACATCTCCAGACACATTCCACCCACAGTGTCCCTTCACCCCCCCCCCCCCCCCCCCCCCCCCAACCCCACGACCCCCTCCGTCCCCCTCAAGCATTTTAAGACCCCTCTCTTCCTGCTCAAGCATGTTTACATAGGAGCGAGAGTGGGTTTTTTCTCCCTCGCCGTCAAAGCTTCAAGTGCCTGTTCAATAGGCTGATGGTTGCACTTCCTTTTAAGGGTTGATCGCAATAGCCTATCACTTACAGTACATGTGTATAGCATCTGTGTGGGGCTGTGCTGAAGTGCAGGAATGGAGGAGCGAGGCGGAGGGTCCGGCGTGGAGTGAGCCTTACGCGAAAACCACATTGTTTCTCAAGGCGTGTTGTTTCATAGTTTGGATTGTCAGACTTGTTGGGAGCTGGCTGTCACCGTGGCAGATTTAACGCACATGTAAAAGACCGTTTGTTTTTTTTCTCCTGTGTTTCTCTCTGACACCCACCGTAAAACTCATCCCTAATTTCAGTGACAGCACCTTTGGTGTAAAAGACAGACGGGGTATGCATTGGACCTCATCCAGGTTGAGATTTACTACGAGAATAAAGGAAAGGTTAGACTGGGCTTCTTCTGCGCCGTCATCCTCAAGTTGCCGCAGACTCTCCCTTTGACATATTCCCGGAGACGCTCGTCCACCGTCTCTATTTTGCCTCTGTTATTTTTCTCCCTGTCTCTTTGCGCTCACATACACACATCGCACAGGAGCATGTCTGAGTTTCTTAAGAGCGCCATGTCTAAAGAGTTCCAGCAGCTTGTTACTGAGGCTGTCAAAAAGCAAGGAGACCCACCACAGAGGTGAGGATGTGTGTGAAATCCCATGAGCCTCTGGCGCTGGTCAGATGCGCAACAACATCCTGCTCCTCGTTCCACACGGAGGTTTTCTCCCCACATGGAACTAGTAGAACGCAACAGCTGAGGAATCCCAATCCTGCATCTGTGGACTATACAACGTTGCCAGCATTAAGTCTTTTTAAGCATCACATTAACGGATCACACATTTAATTGACGAAATATGCTTTGAGCTCGACGCTGTTTGTTATGTTTGCCACGTTTGGGCCTGCGTGATCGTAAATATTTGTGGGAGCTGTGTGGATTTTCGTTGTGTTGTGAGTCGTAAATCACATCTGTTGTCAAACTGATTAACATGTTTTCTCCATTTTCATGCGCTGTCTCTATTCTTTTTT
Organism: Pseudorhombus dupliciocellatus; assembly: GCA_016785235.1. Classification (NCBI taxonomy): domain Eukaryota; kingdom Metazoa; phylum Chordata; class Actinopteri; order Pleuronectiformes; family Paralichthyidae; genus Pseudorhombus; species Pseudorhombus dupliciocellatus. The sequence goes on from JAFBJW010000223.1 coordinate 1,177,245, forward strand.
TCTCCAGTCGTGGTGCGTGAAGCTGTCAGGGCAGCGTGTGTTTGCAAAAAGTGATAAATACGAGCGTTTTCTGATTTGATGTCCCTGTCACTGCCTTGAAAGACTCAATCTGACAGATCTGGTGGAAGAAGCCTGGAAACAAACACGGGTTCACATTTTGCTGATCTGTTCATCCGAGCCAACCTCCTCCTCCCGCTTGTGTGCTTGGCATGGCTCTAACAACACCAGAGGCACCTTAAGAGCCCTCATTCTGAAACACCATAACACTATTTTCTACTTTGCGCAGGGGTCACCAGAGGGCTCCGTCACTTTAACGAGTGATGCTGCTGGTTTGGTGGTAAGACTGGAAGTACTATACTGGAAAGTTGTTTATGTATCTCACCATAATGCAAAAATCTGTCAGTTATTTATGGATTTCTTCGAGCAGAGAAAAGCACTCATGGTTAAATATTGAAAAAGTCGACAGGCCTTGTCTCCTGTGTCGAAGTCAAACACCTCCGCCTCTGCTGCAGCGAGAGAATGTTAAATACTTCCTGATTTGGAACTTGATGTTCCAGCGAATGTGAATCATGGTTCCAAAATTAGCTGCGGATGGAAATTAGGGACAAGGTTGCACAACATGTGAAGCCTGCCACATGTTCAGATTTTTAAGAATGAAATGCAACACACACACAAAAAAAAAAAAAAAACCTTCAGAAGAAAGTTACTGTAAGTGACTCAGCTCACATTTGAATCCGTGTAAACAGTCGCACCGTCCCTGGACCAGGCAGACACCAGGTCTTTCCAAGTACCCGGGGTTTGGCAGCATCCAAGGCGCAGCCACCGTTGGCACGCTGCATAACCTCTCACGTTGATTACTATTCCACCTCTTCTCACTTTAACTTTATCAGACCGCACTCCTGTGGACCATTCGTGTGTAGGGCACGCGTGCCTGTGCCCGTGCTCGCGGGACGCACGCGCTCCTGCCGCAGCAATCTGGACTGCAGCGAAAGAAAGACACCTCAATAAAAGCAGATCTCCTGGCGGCCCACGGTCATAAAGGAGAATAAACAAGGTTAGAGCAGAATAATTATGCCGAGCTGCTTCCTGGCATTAAGGGACTGACGTGACTTCTTCCATTGTACAGACACAAGACTCTGTTCTGTGGTTGTGCAGGAGGAGGAGGTTACACTGGTCACGCTGGAGGACTGTGTATTAATATCTGCACTAATGTTCTTTAAAGCCTAAAACAAACCAATCACTGTTATTGAATATGAATATTTATCTTTTTCATGCCAGGAGGTTTAAACTGGAATTTCATATTCATTTCATTTATTCTTGTTCTCTAAGCTAAATGTCATTTCAATAATCTAAAAACAGATTTATCTTGTTTCGTCTAGTTCAGGAATCTGATCTCTCCTACCTGACAAAGGTCTGGAATTTATTTCACTATGTTCTTTAAAGTCTGAGATTTAACTCTTTACCTAAAAATCTGAAGAAGTCCTAATGAGGAGCCTCATTCGACCTGTCACTGTTTCCGCTCCAACCTGCGTTAGAAACCTGTGAATGACTGAGCCGCTAACAAAGGGAAATCAGCAGAGCCACGTTCATCAGCGGCAGCGACAAAGAAAGTGATTAGTTGTCATTCACTCGCCGTGAATGCTGGGAGACAGAGCGCAGAACAAAGTCACGGGGAGTGTGCTTGTGTTCGCTTTATGCAAATGCGGAGCAGCAGATTGTGGTAATTTCATGTTTAAAATATCAGCAAATGAGGATTTTTTTGTGGTGAAAACACTGAGCGACCTCAGGTATTATATGATAATCCACAATCCAAACACAGCGTAAAATAACACAAACCCATCTGTCACATCAGGACGCTCAGAGACTTGACTTGTCCCAGAGATCCAGAAATATTATCCGCTGCGACTCACCATTGTTTTTCCGACTTTTGACTTCACCTTATCGACTGGCCGCATCCTCAAATGTTTGCCCCTTGGATGCAGAGAAGCTCGTGCACCCTTTGTGATAAGCGTTGAATGCTCCGCTGCTTTTGGGAGGAACATTTCATGTGAGCCGGACCAACGGCATAAAAAGACGGGGCCTCAGCGATGTTTCTGATAAACTACAGAAATGTAAACCATGTGCGGCTTAAATGAAGGTACCTTCATCTAACACTTGGCTCCTGGAACACAGCAGCTGAGAAGTGTCTGCACTCCTTTTGATAAACAATGCGAGCCACACACTTGCTATTTGTATAAATATCAACACTGAACCAGGATCAGCAAGTGTGAACCGCGACATTTCGGCATCGCTCGCACCTGCTCTGACGCGGCGCTGCAGCTCCCAGAATTCTTGGGGGCAGCAAACAGACAGTGTTTGAACAGCGGCTGCGTCAGAACCACTCCGGAGGAGCGGCGGCTGCTTCTATTTACGCTGCAGCAGTTATTGAGACTCGTTGAGATAAAGAAGCCAGTAAATAATCGTCACGTTTCCCGCGTTACGCCGTTACACAGCGTGGAGGCAGCGGAGGGGGCCGGAGGTGCGCAGCCTGTCACCTGAAGCCCAGTGTGGCTGCTCCCTCTCGTTTCATTTTGCTCCTGGCTATATTTAGTAGTGATCCACTGTCAAAAGAACAGGTGAGCGCAGTCAGCCCGACAGTAGGAAACGTTGTTTTGCATTAGCGGCTGCAGAGGAGGCGGGGGAGAGCAGCAATGAAAGCAATTTGAATCCAGGGAGGAAATGACTGATTTCACTGCTGCCAACATAAAATTACGCTAAAAATACAATTTAAAAAAATGCTTTAAATGACATGAAGATTGGAAAGGCTGGTAACCTGAAACGGCTTTACTCAAAGTGGCTGAGGGTTCAACAGAATCATTTTCTTCTGTGAATTTATAGGGCAGTGGACACAGACGTCATTCACTTCCTGTGACACTTCCTCACTCCTGTCTCCGAGTTAGTTGACTGTGAGGTGGAAGTAACAGGTAGAAAACCCTGGCGCAGTGGCTGGAGTCCACAGATTAAAGCATTAATAGGAGATCATTTTAGAATAAGCTCCTCTCTGCACCACTTGACTGCTCGACCTCCTCCTCCTCCTCCTCCTCCTCCTCCACAGCTCTCCCCTACTCCTGAGGTTCATGGTTCACGGTCGCCCTCCTCCATCAGTCACTGGTCCCAATCTGATCCCATCAATTGTGTCTCCATCGCACCTTGATGTGTGGCTCCACCAGTGGCTGCTCGTCCAGCGAGTCCCCTCTCGCCCGCTGATTTATCAGGCGAGAGCGTGACGTCCCTTCTTTGAGCTGGAGGTGCTGTTAAGCTGTCATGTAACAACACGCTGGTTTGTGATTTTCCTGTCTGAAAATCTGGAGGGATTTGGACGCAGTGCGCTGCTCAAGGACCCGATCGGGCCGACAGTAAACAGCTCTAACTTGTTCTTGTCAGCGGTGGGTACCTGACAGATGGTCTTGAGCTATTTCACAACTCCTGCCACCATCTTCTGGCAGCGGCACTGTCACTACCAGCTTGGGAGAGATTTGGATAACCCTCAGCATCTGAAAAAAATCCCCTTCTTTAATGAAGCTTCACCAACTGCTCTCATGTCATTATCTCGGTAAGAAACGCAAGCATGTGAAAACATTTCGATCTCTCAAAACCTTATTTCTAATTAAAAAGATTTAACAAAATGAGAAAAGGTTCTTTTTGTGCCTGTGTTAAATGTAAATGTTTTTAAAATCGTGCTTCGGCTCGGCGCTCCTCACCGACCACTGTATTAAATCAGAATAACATCATATATTATTCCGGTTCCCAGTATTGTATTAAGGAAATGCGAGACATTTACAAGGCTGCAAAATGCATTGTTGGAGCGCCTGTGCCGTCTCACTGGCCTCGCACGTGAGCGGTGGCCAGGGACGAGCGAAAGACTGCAGTTGCTTCATCTCGTGCTTTGGGTTCAGCTGCGTGCAAAACACCGAAATTAATTCACTGCGCTCGGGGCAAGCCAAAGTCACGGGGTCTGTTTTCCTCTACCTAGACCACGGATTTACTTCAGAGATATTTTATAATTGTTTTTTTAGTTGATTAATAAAATATAATATTGTTCAATGTTTGTATAACTCTCGAGATGACTATAGTTTCTTTTAAGTCTGTTTTCACAAAGTTCTGTTGCAGTCGTATTTTTTTGGTGTATTTCTAAAATAAAACCTCTGGGTCAGAGGTGGTCTACTTCACTGCAGCAGTGGCACAACTTGCTCGGTCACAGTTCACCTCTTTAGAAATGAATGAACAGAACTTCACTGTCTGATTAATTTAAAATGTTCGACCTGTCGCAACACGATCCGGCTTTAGATTGTCAGCGAGGCTTTACTGACACGATCTCGTGGAATGTTTTATAAAGAACACTCCCAATAAACCCAGAAAATCTCTGTCTTCTGTACTTCTCTCTTTCTGTTTACGATTCTCTCAACAGCCACTCATCCGTTCGACCTTAAACCTCCCCAGCTGGGGAAGTGCAGCATTGACTGTTGAATGTGTTGCACGGGCAATTGTCCAGATCCTGACTCTTACCCCACTTTCTAATTTGAACCGTGAATGCCGTGCAAACCTGTGTGCTTGCTTTAGCTTACACGGCCCGTGTGCATCACTGTGGGAGGCCCCGACTCCGTCCTCTTGCCATCGGCAGCAATCTGCATATTGCGTGACAGTGCAGGCTACATCACCGAGCCACTGCTTGCATCTGCTCTGAATGGCCGTACTTCCACCTCTCCAGCAACTCCAGCCTTGTCAGTCTGATCCAGCCCCCTGTTGATGATTAGTTTTTCTAAGCTTGTATCTGCCAGGATGTTTTTTTTTTTCCTTATTAACTTAGCGTCTGCCGCTGAATGTAATTCTGTTTTGTTTGGCAAAAAACCCTTCCTGTGTTTGAGCCACTTTTCTTAAGATATTTCATATAATTATTATTATATTAAAATAAACTCCTAAAGCCCCTGTCTGGCTGCAGATGTCTCCCTGTCCATGTTACATGAGGCCGTACATGAACAATGGAAGATTGAACTGTAATTTCTTTGGACAGAGCCTCATAGAAGAAGGAAGTTGAAAGTATTTGTTACTTTCTTTTAAAGCAGACTCTAACCCCCCTTTGACTTCATGTCAATGGTGAAAATAAGACCTGTACAGATTTAAGTGAAGAGGTGATATTACAGCAGCTTTAACTTTTTTTTGAGGAGGTACCTGTCAGCATGACTCATATACTTGCTGGATATCATCTGCCCGTATCATGGCTCTGCCAGATTAGCCGCTGAAAATAGAATCCTCAAATGGGCGCGTATTAGTCACCCAATCATTTAGATGGATCCTTGGTCCCAACTTGGATTGCTTGTCTGGTCCTGCTGGGACGAGTGCTTGAAAATGTCAGGGAACGGGTCGCGTTGCGACACAGTAAACGACTATCGATTGTTCTCTTTGTACCAAAAAAACGATCATCTCTCCATGTCTGCGAGTCAAACTTGAGATTGAGGGGTTAAGGTGAGCATGCAGAAATTGAAAGACATGGTCTCAAGGGTGTAGTCAGAATTTTCAGAGGATTTTAATCTACTCAATTTATTTTTCTGCTTTTACTGTTTTCATCAAGTCATTGCAGCAGATTTTCTTCCAAACTGTTTAAGCTCTTGTATTTAAATGCCAATTAAAGTATGTTAGCACATTTCTTGGGCATGCGCTCAAAAGATTCTGTGTTCTGAAGTTTACTCCCGATCATTTGTTGGTTGATGTTTTTTATTCATCTGCGACAGTTGGTATCTGCAGATTTGTCGTACACAATGCACATGTTACATATGAATGTCTTGTATGAGAGAGCATATTCTGTGTGTGTGTGTGTGTGTGTGTGTGTGTGTGTGTGCATGGATGCAGTAATACGTGTCCATCATGACGACGGCAGGGGGCCTCCTCATAGCAGTTATTTCCGTGTGTGCTCGGTGTCAGTTGCTGTCAGCTACAGAGGTTCTTTAAGAGCTCAGTGGGAGGTCTGGGATTGTGTCAAGGCACAGGTGCAGCACTCTGCTTCAAATACCTGTTCCCCTGGGATGGAACATTATGGGATTGTTATGGCTTCACATACACATTGTTAGGATGTTTGTGCAAATGGCATGTGTGTGTGTGTGTGTGCGTGTGTGCGTGTGCTCAGCACTGTGGGTGAGTGAGATGGGAGATGATTTCATCAAGGAGGTTGTTCTCTCGACACAGGATGGTCCAGATTAACGTTAAGGTTTAAAATGAGCCGTTGTCCCAAATGTCAGGAGGATAGTAATATAATGTGTTTGTGGCCATCAGTATTTGAAATGTTTATTTAGATCCATATGTGTGGAAAAAATATCCTCCTAAATCTTTAAAAGAAAACTTTTTCATTTATTATTTGTGTTCTTGCAACAAGTCCACATCTTCACACCAGCGGTCCAAACACCACAGTGATCGTAATTCACTGCAAAGGAAATTTTGAATTGGAAATGACGCCTTTCTTCCAAAAGTCCTCATATTTCAGTCCAATTATTTTCAATTGCTTTGACGAAAGTCAGCAGGACATTTCTAACGGTTGTTATTTGCTGTTTGCTTATCCACCGGGAAGTGATACCCGATCAAACACCAAACATTCTCCCCAGGATTAATGCTGCTGTTGGCTCCCGCAGTTCAGCTCCCACTTGCTTTTATCCCTGCACAGATTTCTCTGTTTAAAAGCTGTCTTCAACCTTCTCTTTATTAAGGGGCTTACGGAACATCAGATCAACCCTGGTGACTAATTAACATGAATTAAAAAAGATCAAACTGACACCAAAAGTCCCAGTATTCAGACGAGAAGAATTAGCAGAGCACCTCTCAAGACTTTACAGTGATTTCTCCTTTGAACGAGCTTCAAGCCTCAACCTGCTACTCACTGTAGAACCTTGCCAACGCCATTCACTGTGTGGACTTTGTGTATGAAAAACACTGCACCTGCTGTTGTACTGATATTTTAGACATGTTAGTTAACAGAGGGGGTGGGGTTGTCTACGAGTCATCGAGGCAGAAAACACTTTCACTGTTTGTGTGTCGCACTGCCTGAGAAAAACAAACAGACGAGCTGCATCAACAGTGTAATGTGTGTGAGCGTCTACAGCGACCTGCCATGTTGATGATATATTACATTACAGTGTTAGCGAAATGTCTTCGCAGTTTCCCGGATGTCATCAGGATCCCATCAGTGCTGATTGCAATCCCTCTCTGTCACTGACTGCTTTGCCTGTCTGGCCTCATTGATTCAGTTGTCAAGTTTTAATTCAATAAATTCGCTCGCTGTGTATTTTACACTGTTCAAACAGATCGTCTACAATTGAAGTTATGAGTGACTGTTTAACAGCACAGACAAATTAGACCCAAACGTCCTCTGAGTCTGTTCAGACAGCAGCTTGGAAGAACAGTTGTTTAGCTCCACCTACTGGTTATGACGAGGAATGACAGCTACTGATGTGCGTTCTCTCTGTTTCATTCTCTTTCTCACTCTGTTCTGCTTCTCCTTTAAGTCTGTCTCCCCTCCTCCTTCTCTGCACTTTCTTCTTCTTCTCCCTTTTCTGTTTTTCTTTCTGTCTCTCTTTAGAATATGCCAGGACACAAAAATGAGCTCCAACAGCACAGACCCTGGTCTCTTCCTGAGTGCCAACACCTCGCCACCAGCAGCCGGAGGCTACCCACAATCCAATGCTCTCCACCAAGGAGGAACTGGAGGGGCTCCCTGGTTTTTTTTCCATGTGAATGCCCTGGATGATAATTCTTCCTCCACCAGCAAACTCTTAAACCTCACAGCAGAAACCCAAAATGCCAACAGAACTGTGATCCTCGATCCCCTGGGCGGCCACCCCGTGTGGCAGGTTGTCCTGATTGTCTTGCTGACGGGAATGCTGTCCCTCATCACCGTCATCGGCAACATTCTGGTCGTGGTGTCCTTCAAGGTCAACCGCCAGCTCAAGACGGTCAACAACTACTTCCTTCTGAGCTTGGCCGTGGCGGACCTCATCATAGGTGTCATCTCCATGAACCTCTACACAGCTTATCTTGTGATGGGCTACTGGGCCATGGGCAACTGGGCCTGTGACCTATGGCTGGCCATCGACTATGTGGCCAGCAACGCATCAGTTATGAACCTACTGGTCATCAGCTTTGATCGCTACTTTTCAATCACCAGGCCTTTGACTTACCGGGCCAAACGAACCACAAAGCGAGCTGGCATCATGATCGGCCTTGCCTGGGTTGTTTCGGTTGTTCTGTGGGCCCCTGCCATCCTGCTGTGGCAGTATTTTGAGGGCAAAAGGACAGTACCCACCGATCAATGTTACATCCAGTTCCTCTCGGAGCCCACTATAACCTTCTGCACAGCCATGGCCGCTTTCTACCTGCCTGTGTCGATAATGAGTGTTCTCTACTGGCGCATTTACAAGGAGACCCAGAACCGTTCGAAAGAGTTAGCTGGATTACAGGGATCTGGGTGCCGCGGTGGGGTGGCAGGACGAGGCGTGAATGGCAGGGGGAACAGAACCCGCTTTGTCAATCAGACAGGGAGTTCGAGAAGCTGCAACAGCTACGAGCTAACCAGGTTGTCCAAGAGGAGAAGCACATGTCGGGAGCTGGTGGGCCGCTTCCACTGCTGGCCCGGGGTTCGTTCTTGGAGACCTGGCAGCACACGGCAAGGTGACGGCGACCCAGATCAGAGCAGCAGTGACAGCTGGAACAACAACGATGCTGCGGTCTCGTTGGACCACTCCGGGTCCTCAGAGGATGAGGACTGTGGGGGCAAAGAGATGATCTCCCAGAGTCATGCCATTTTCTCCATTGTTCTCGGCCTGCCTGGTATTAAAGCTGCCGTCAACAACCAGCTCACCTCGTGTGAGGAAATGGACGCAGCCTCAGAGCAGGATCCGCTAAAAAGAGCAGAATATAGCCGAGACAGTCTCTCAACAGTCACCACCAACACCACTACCACCACTCCTGATGGGGAAATGGGTTCAGACAACAGCTACCACCAACGCTTTGCTTGCACACGCCAGATTCAGTCGATGCCCATCATCCAGGCTACGTCTAAGCAAGACTCTCTGGACGAACCTCCAACATCTGCTGCCACTGCCGCTGACAGGACTACCACCAGCACAACCACCAAATCCCCCTCTGTCCCCCTGTCCTTCAAAGAGGCTGCTCTTGCGAAGCGTTTTGCCGCCCGAGCTCGGACTCAGATCACCAAGAGGAAGCGCATGTCGCTGGTGAAGGAGAAGAAGGCGGCTCAAACTCTCAGCGCCATCCTGTTTGCTTTCATCATCACGTGGACCCCTTACAACATCATGGTGCTGATCAATGCCTTCTGCACAGTTTGCATCCCAGAGACCCTGTGGGCGGTCGGGTACTGGCTCTGCTACGTCAACAGCACTGTCAACCCCATGTGCTACGCCTTGTGCAACAAGACTTTCCGCACCACCTTTAAGATGATCCTGTTGTGTCGCTGGGACCAGAAGAGAAGGAGGAAGCAGCAGTTTCAGCAGAAGCATTCAGTGGTCTTCCACAGGAGGATTCCAAGGGAGTCTACGTAAAGGACAAGACACTGAGATGGTCCAAATCAAAAGATTGAACATAGGAAGAAGGCTCCATGTATTTATTTCTATGTGGAGTTTCTCTACTTAGAGATCCTTCGTGTGTATTTCTGCTGGTACGTCCCACAGCGATCCTCCGTGGTGGTCTTCAGGTGTGTGTTTGTGTTGGTTCATCAATTTAGCGAAGCTGTTCGTATGTGTGAAGGCGTTTTTACGGCCAGGACCAGAGATGAGAGAACCATGGCACAGCTGTACACCTGAGCGAAGTGAACTGAGTGGAAATAATAGAAAAGGGCTTTAAAATGCATGGCAGGAGGGTTGTTGAAGCGCACTTGACACAAGGGGAAAATATATCTTTGTCACAGGGTTTGAGATTCATATTTCTTATCATTGCTCTCTGTGGATAACTAGATCTGTAACGTGGTTTTGCATTTTAAACAAAACTATGTATGTAATGTGTCGCTGAAAGCCAGGACATGATGACTCTGTGTTCACAGGCTTCTACCTTGAACTGATACGACCGGCCGTCCTCTTGACCGGCTCGTGCTTTTGTCAGAACATCTGTACATTGCCTTTCTACATGGATATAGCTTTCTTGTCTGATGGAGTATAAAGACGTTCTTAAATTGTGTCCTTACTTTTTCGTCGACAGAGATTTGTTATTTTTGTGATATCCATCTTTTGATTTTTTTTTTTTTTTCTAGATATTCCTGAGATTTTGAGCCAGTCTGAAAATGATTCTTCTGATGAACTGAGTTGTGAATATTCTTGTGTGGCACCACAGTCAGTGAACTGCTGTCGTGTTCAATGTGATTGTTGTGGTTTTTATGGTGGACACAATAAGTGCATTGGTCGTGTTTTATGTACTTGCGGTTTTTGTCAAGAGTATTGAATATACAATGATGATGATATTCTGTTTGTGTACATTTGGATATTTCTGACTTGATGCAGTGGTTGGTTGCACACATACACACACACACACACAGATGTGATGACATTTATAAAGATGTGTGTTTTGATTTTACACTACCTTTTACGTTGATATAAAACTACACATCCAAGGAGCGCTTTGTAAAAGGGCCCTATCTTTTGGATGGTAGAGCAATGGTACCCTCTAGTGGCCTGAAGAAGAAGTGTAGTCCAGTTGAAGTAAAACAGTGCAGTATCAGAACCCCATCCTGCTGATATGAAAACAGTAATGCTACTTTTGCGCAGCAGTTGTGCAACAGCTCTTATTTTTGCTTAAATTTCATACATTCATGTTTTAAAATATATGTAGCATATAAAAATGAATGGCCATGGTCATAGACGGCGATGTTGAACTTCCTGTCGTCATCTGGGTTTTTGCTTTTTTTAAATATATTTCACATGATATATGGGTGAAGTATTTCTTCTCTGAGATTTTTCATAAATACATGGATATAGTATTGCCACCTGCCTTTTCCTGCAGTACATCACCTTTTCCTCATGGAAAATGAGAAAACACCACATACCAACAGAAGGAAGGGGCCACCAGAGGCAAGAATTTACAATGTTGTTTTATTTTAATGCACATTATTTTATCTTTATCTTGTGTGGATGTTTTTTTTTGCATTGTTGCCGCACTCCATTATTTTAGTATGAATATTGAGCATAAAGTATTTGAGGCAGTGGACAGACTGCGTCATTGCACCTGACGCACTGAAGACTGAGCAGATTGGATTATTGGATTATGTTGTGCTGTATGCAAAGGAGATGTACGCAAATATCTCTCGCCTGTCAACAGTGGATATAATGTCTGCTTTCTAACAATGTGCTCCAGTGTCACCACACTCTCTTCATCAAAATATGATTTTTTTGTACTTATGTATATTGGGAATGTAAACGACCAAAATGGTGAACACAGACATTTTGTTACATTTCAAGTATGCCGATCGTACTCATATTTTAAGTCAATAAACAAACCTTTTGACAGAAATCACCTGGTTTTTGATTCAGTTCAGTTTATGTTCACTCAGGAAGCTGAATAAACTTCTTGTGTTTCAGTGTGTAACTGAATATCAGCCTGCCTCATATAACGGCATTACGCATTCACATCTGAGTCCAGGCAGTAAGGTTTGCGTAAGTGTCTCACTATTTGATCATGTTTTCAAATACAGTACATTTTTCTATCAGTGCTAAAAAGTCAGAACTGTTGTTAAGGCCTCAGTTCTTTAATCGTTTTCAGTGTTACTCTCCATTAAGTGCAAGTTATTTGAATCTAACTGTCCTTTTTAGAAATATGCTCAAATATTGTTTCATGCTGTTTGCAACACCCCCCAAAACATTTTTGTGCCTTTTTTCCAAAGCAAACAGACATTTTCTGTTCTATTGAAGTCTAAACCCTGCAGTTGTCCCTCCATTGTTTTTAGAGTGACTTCAATAAGTGTGATTTGATTATCTTAGCAGGGCCCTGGTTATTTCTAACGCTGTATTTTTAAGCCCAAATGTTCAAAGTAATTCAGACTCCAAACTCTTAATGTACAGACCTGATTAAATTTCTGCCATGATTCACTTCCAGTAAAAAAAAAAAATGGTTTTAAGAGTATTAAAATTAGACAAATGCATCAATTGTTCTGTCTTTAGCAGTGCTTGAAGACCCACTCTGATTAGAGGCGTGCTGAGATTAATGTCTCACACACACACACACACAGCTGACATTCATCTGCTGATTGGGGGGAAGGACTTAAAAGTGGCACCCGGCTTCACTCAAACACATGTGCTGAAAGCTCTGAGTCAAGATAATGTGCAAGAGGGGAAACTTTTAATTCATGTTCTTGTCCATGAGGCCCTTGTCGTTGTCTGCCAACACATGAACATGAACTTTACCTCGGAGTTGAATAAACCCATGTGGCTGTAGCACAGTCCTGTGTTCGCCCTGATGAAGTTTGCGAGAGGCCTGTCAGACGGCGCTGATGGGAGATGGCCTCAGAGACCAGACATGTGATGAGGAAAATACCAACTTCATGTGACCCATGGCTAAGGAGCGGCTCATAGACAAAGACAAGCGCCTGTTTGTGTTGCTTCCTCCAGTCAGGGCTGAACCACTGAGGAGTCCAGCAGTCAGGCAAGTACCCTCATTTAAGTCCTACAATTTTAAGAAAAATTCAAAAGGCTTTGTTTTTCCGCGTTTTGTATATGATTAGATTTGACAACAAATTTGCCAAATTTGACTCACGCTGATGTGATTACATAATTTGCGGTTTAGAAAGAAAAGACATGATCTGAAGCTCTAAAATAGAAGAAGAACAGTTAATCACCAAAACAAACTTTAGTGTGTTTGTGATTAAAATAGTCAATATTGTTGAAGTAAATTATACAATTTGCATTATTATATAAAGTCATAATATGTATTCATTGGTGTTGATGGGAAATTGGCTTGGCTGTACCACACCCATAGGCATGAATCACCTTCTATACATGCTTGGCTTCAGACTGAAACGCACACACGATTAAATGTGTTGACTCTAATTTGTATTTAAAATGCTTTTCAGAGATTTTGTATAATTAATTCCCATTTAATTAATAATTAAATGTGATCATTAAATTATTTTATTTTCAATATTCAAGAGTCTTTATTGTCATTTTACATGATAACAATTTTGAAGAGATTCACGATGGTTGGATGGTTTAAAGATTTTTTACATATAAGAATCTTTGAATTTTGAAATTCACTGTGTTTTTTTTTTTTTTACCTGGATCAGATCAGTGTCTGTGACGTCAAAACTGATTCAACGAAGTGTAGGAAGGCAACAGATACAAGAAAATCAGTTTCTGATCATTAGAATCAGTGCAGTGCATGTCAGCATGTGACAAACATGTTAAAAACATCTGAAACATGAATCCTTTTATATTCACTGCAGGCTCTATCAACCATCTCCTCTGCATGACACCACAGTGGTCAGGATGCAAACCATCAAAACAGTAGAGACCCAGGTGCCCTTTCTGAAGGAGAGTTTCTTCACCACCACTTTCAAAGGGAGGAGGAAGAGCAGCGTCACCAACATCCTCCGTAATCACCAGCACTCGCTCCTTAATCAACAACACCAACAACAACAAAGCATCATAGAGGATCTCCAGCAGCACCCAGGGCCGTGTCTTCCCCTTTCAATGGAAAATGGGCAAGGGCAGTGCACTCCAGAGCATCGGCGGCTGGCTCGTTCGACCAGCAGCCCGTTATGTAAGGCAGCCGAGCGCGCAGGAGCAGATGGGGAGAGAAAGGAGGGGCAAAAAGAGAGGAAGGATCAGAGAGTGAAAGAGCCTGTGCAGGGGAGGGGGGTGAAAAGGCAGTCAGTGAGTGGTAGCAAGCCCGCGGCTGTCAGTGCCAGTCTCCTCCTCCCGTCATCATCAGCATCATCAGCATCAGCGTCGCTGAGGGAGGCAGCATCATCCTCACAGCTGCCTTCAACTATTGTGGGCAGACAGCAGAGATTAGGCAGCTCTGAGAGCGCTCAGACCAAAAGAAGCTCAGCCTCGACTGCGGCCAAGGAGGAAGCCCAGCGTGCCCAGCCTCGACCCCAGCCTCGGCCCCAGCAGTATGGCCTGTTAGCCAAGGGAGTCCGCCTGCTCAGAAACATGGGGAACCAGGAGACAAAGCAGAAGAAAGGGGGAGGAAGTGGTGGAGCAGCGGGGGATGTCTCCTGTGAGGGTGACGCTGATGAGGTGGAAGTGGACAAAAAATCGAAAAAGTCCCACAGCAAGACAAGTAAAGGGGAACACAGTGGTAAGAAGAAATCCAAATCGGAGTCAAAAGGTTCTGTGTTTTCTGGCATCAGGAAGAGTTTATCGAAGGCGAAAGGCTTGACCAAGGATGATGTGTTTGAAGATGGAAAATCTGTGCATGTTGACAAAGCGGGGCTCAGACCCGGTGCAGACGCGAGTCTGTCAGCTGATGAGATGGGGATGCTATCAGATGTCGAGGGAGACCCAGGCTGTCTGACCACAGAGAGACGCCAAACTGTGGTGGATGGCCTGGGCCGTAAGAGAAGCTCAGGGTCGGAGGACGTCTACAGTTTTCACTCTGTAGCTGCTGAGAATGAAGACCTGCTCTCTGACATCCAGCAGGCCATGATGGACCAGTGTGCGGCCAGTGATGACGTATTCATTGGGGTAACTGGCCGATCATCTCAGGGCTTGACCAACAAGGGGGCCAAGGCCCGTGAGAAGGTAACATCTCACCAGCAGTTGGCTCTCGATAAGGACTTTAGAAGTGGGAGAAAAGCTCAAGAAAGTGTAGCAAACAAAAGCAGCGACTTACCAGTGTCAACAAATTCATCTGGTGCCGGGTCTCCGAGTGAGAGTGGTCCTTCAGCTGCAGATACCGAGAGAAGCAGTGGCAGCGTTTTCCCAAAGACCAACAGCACGTACAGCTTCCCCGACACTACAGCCACAACCACCTCATATGAGAGTGCAGAGGAGCCCCAGGATGACCTGGAGAGCCCGGTTTTTTACCCAGAGCAGTGCCAAGGTTATCCGGCCTCACGGGGCAAAGGCATGTGCGTGCCAAGTGTTCGCTTGGACCCTGTGGTGGCAGGGCCCGGGCAAATTGTGGCTCACAAAAGTGTGAGTAGCATGGAGCTGTCTATGCAGCAAGAGGAAACTGGGAGATGGGACTTCCTGTCCCTGAAAAGGCGAAAGAGTAGCATGTCGAATAGCCAACTGACAGCAGATGGCTCTCAACCAAGACGGACGTCCTCCAGTTCCCCCTCCACTGTCAAACTCTACCCTCCAGTCCACCCCTCATATGTCAAGACCACCACCAGGCAGCTCACCTCTCCCATTGGATCACCTATCACCAGCCCCCATGTGCCCAGGAAAACAGAC
This sequence comes from Pseudorhombus dupliciocellatus, assembly GCA_016785235.1. Classification (NCBI taxonomy): domain Eukaryota; kingdom Metazoa; phylum Chordata; class Actinopteri; order Pleuronectiformes; family Paralichthyidae; genus Pseudorhombus; species Pseudorhombus dupliciocellatus. The sequence goes on from JAFBJW010000223.1 coordinate 1,192,667, forward strand.
GGAGCCGATGAATTGGTGGAATCGTACGAGGCCCCGGGATTCAGGAGGCGCAAGCAGAGGTCCTGCTCCATCGGTGGGCCCGTCACTGTGTCTGCAGACTGGTGCTCGGAAGTGGATGAGCAAAGTGGGAGGCAGCGGGGTGTTGCCAATTTCCATGAGCAGGAGACACCAGAGAGGAGTCACGTAGGTGGGACTTACTGGACCTTGGGATCCAGGAGAGCACATTATGGACGACAGAACTCCACGACCGCAGGACCTTATCTCGATGTCTTCTCAGGTGAGTCACATGAAACAGATCAACTGATCTGTTACCTCACAAACATCTGTCAGGACAGGCTTGAAGACATTTTGATAAATAATGGAGTGGACTTTCAATCTTCCTTATGTTACGTTAGCCATTAGCAGCCCACAACCCACCATCTTGGCCATTGTGGAACTGATTACAGAGAGCATTATGAACTGACTGACTGATCTCCTTCTAATGACTTTCAACATTTTTCTTCTTCAGTTCAACAATATAGTGTTGAAATACTTATTGGGATATATTTTGCATATATCTGGTACCTCTTGGTAAGTCTACATTAAACAGATACAATATTAAGGCAGGTAATCTAAATCAGAAGGAAGGGAGTGAAGGAGAGTTGCAGGTTCAGTTTAACTCTGGATATTGTGAGCCAGTCGGCATTTGTCTCACCAGCTGGATGACACAGGAATGTGTGAAATATGAATGAAGAGTAAGCATCTGGTCTCAGAGGAAGTCGCGAATGAGGAGGCAGAGAGGAAAGGATTAAGAAAGAAGCAGTTTTTCAATCTCATGACTTCTGGGAGGTTTCAGGCTCAGCCCTAACCTATGGAACAAAGCCTCCATTTATATTCTGTTAACTAAAGCCAATGTTGATACTTTTGCATATAGATGGTTTAATGATATGTTGTTACTGTCAACATAACATCCCTCTGAACATATCTCCTAAAAATGAAGAACAGTTTCCATGTTCACAGTAATGACGGATCATGTTACCCTGAGCAACACTTGTGTTTTTGACAACAATAGATATTTGCGACACAGAGGAATAACCAACTCCAGAAATGAGATCATTCATGTCTAAGTAGGATTAGTAGAACGTAACATCTGTGGTTCTGGTCCTTTCTTGGGATTTGTTGACAGTTTAGTGGTCATACTTTTTGTTACTTGATGCTTTTGGGCAATTTGTAATTTATTGTTTGTGTTGCTGGGAATTCCCCAACGGGCCGAAGGTGACAGTGACACTATAGAGATTTTAATCCTGTTGAATTACAAAAAAAAATCCCATTGGACAAATCATCACTGTCTGCGTAAAGTTGTGGTGTAAAAGCACTATAGCTCATGAAAACCACAATGAATCAGTGGGGGCTCTTCATTGAGAAGTGTTTTCAGAACAAATGACTCCGTCTTAAAAACAACAATGTCGCTTTGTGCCCTCTCTCTGTTGTGGTGCCTTCAAGAGCTCAGCTGCTCCGCTCTGTCTGCGCCTGTGCTCAGAGGACAGAGTGGAAACACAGCGACGCCATGAACGCGGGGACACACACTTTGGAAACTGAAACAAAGTGACAGCTTTTGTGCATGACAAAAACAAGTCATGACATCAGATCCACTCGCATTTCGTCAGGTGAATTTACTGGAGGTAAAAAAAAAAAAAAAATGGAGGTCAATTTTCAGTTGACCTTAACTGTATGACACAGATAGTTGTTTATGTGTTTACTCGCAAAGAATTTTGTTCTGTCACTAATTACGATGGCAAGGATCAGCCACAATGTCACAAGTGGAGAGGAAAATATTTTCAAAGTAGCTCATTTAAAAAAAAAAGGAACAAAACAAGATAAGAGATGTTTTAAAAAATATGGGTTAAATCATTTTAACTATAAATAATTGTGTTTGATCTTTTATCAGTGTCAACAGAACTCAAATGATTCCCCACATGACCATGAGTCATGAGATGAATACAGTTAAGTCATTGAAATGACCGCGGTGGGACTTTAAGATGATTAACTTTCTGTCATCACGGCTCTGTTAAAATGGACCCTGGTCCATTAAGTAACCGGTCTTTATTCTCTGCATACACGCTCGCCATGACAGAAGTTTGGTCTTTTATTGTATTAAAATGAAAAGCTAACAAACTCTACAACTGTTTTATAATGTTAAACCATGTATGTAGTTTTTAATTCATTTTAAACGCGAAGGGCTGAGAGAAGCTGTGTGGTGATCATTTAGCATTTGTTCCTCTTTTGGCGCTGCACAATCAACACCTCCTGTTTCGACATCTGTGAGTAAATGGTGCGAAAAGAGTCTGCAAATGTAGGTGTTTCATTACCACGTGTGGAACTTGAGACCACTCTCCTCACCTCTGTTGTACTTATCGATACAAATTCAAACGGTGACTTGTTCTTAAAACCACTTTATTCTCACATGTCATCTGTTTCTGTTCCCAGGTCGTGCTCTGTTGGACCGGCTTTGTATCCATCATGGAGACGGGTCAAGGGAAGAGGAGGGGAAGGAGTTGTGTGGCAGACTGCTGGGTCAGGGTCTACTGCAGCCCTTCAGCGACGGCTCCAAAGATCAGCATGGCGACGGCACGTCCTCTTCAGGGTTTAACGTAAGACCAGCGTCTTCGCCGACACAAGCTTCTTTGATTTAGCTCGGTTTCTGTTCCATGTTGAGTCACATTACAGGAGAGTAGGTGACACTTAGACAGGGTGGATTTCCATCAGCCTTTACGTGACAATTCAGAGCTTGAAGACTTCTATCTGGTTGTCACTGGGGAACCAGTGTGTGTTCCTGCAAGCCAACCCTCATGTTAATATACTGCAGGTTTCAGTTACATTGAATATACATTTATGTGCTACTAACTTTAATGCTGCTGGCTCTTGTTATTTCGGCCTCTTTAAAACCAAATAATGTCAACAGATTAGTGTTAACCTGCACAAAGCACCTCCCCCGCAGATTTACATGCATAGATGTAAACTGTACATGCTCATATGCATGCAGGAACACAAACAGCACAAACACACACGCACACACAACCAAGATTACGTTCATGCCCTGAAGCTGCTTTCTTCACAGGCCTCTCAGATTCGGTCCCATTTTATTCCGCGTGCGTGACTGTGTGCTCACGTTAGGCCACAAATACAGAACACTTTTCATTTCATGCGCGACTCTGTCCACAGCTGCGTGAATGAGCTGAAAACCCATGTGCCCATGTCTCACACACACAATATGATAAGAGACACCCATACATGTACAGACGTTCCCTCACGTGGCTGGATTAAACAGCACAGCCTCGGACACTCAGCCCCACACACACAGACACAGACAGACACACAAACACACATCTGTGCTTGCGTAGACCATCTGCTGACCGTGTTATGCAACAGCTCCACATGCTGCTCTTCCCCAGTAAGAATAAAAGCCTCCTCCCTCTCAGCCTGGAGTCCTGCATTATTCAGCTTGACCAGGAACAACCTCGGCTGCTGCCACTGAGAGCACACACCTCATTGTTATTGCTCTCTGTCGTGCAGCTAATCTCCCTTTAATAAATCGCCAGTTTGTTTCTGTGCCACTTCTCCATTCAGGCCCTTTTTAATATCCCCAACCCTCTAACTCCTGTTCAGTTAGATTGTTCAGGGGATATTAACGACACACTGCGTCACCTCTGTCTTCTCCTTCACCACCTGTCTTTACTTTTCTTTCTTCCTGCATCTCTGGCTCCCTTTATATGGCATTTAAATCTGGTTTGATTTTTGCTCCGCATACTGCCTGAAATTAGATACTCCATCTTTAGTCAGGAGAAGATAAGTGTGTAAGAATCCTGTATAGATCAAGAGTCATCCATTTTTACAAATGGCGATGAGGCATCAGGTTACTAAAGTTCAGCAAATGTAATTTTCACCTACGAGACACAGAAAATATCTATTGAAAGATGAAGGCCACAAGTCTCTTTAAAATATTACGTGTTCAGACATGCAGACTCTGAAAGCCTAACAGAGCAGCCTGACACATGATGAATGCACACATTAAGTCGATTTATGTGATCCAACTGTCCCATGGGCTGCACGTCGCTGACCATTAAGAGTGACTTGCTGTGGGAAAGCAGAAGTCTCAGGGTGAGTTTGTCTCAGTGATGTTCACGGTCCTTGGTCGTGTCATTCTGTCCAGGACTGATTTTTGAGTCATTAAAATGAAAAGTACTGTTGCATGGATGGACGTGCACAAACACACTGGCTCTGATTGAAGTAGTTGCTTGTATTAAAGTGACTGAGGAAAAACATGCTGTACTGCACGTTTAAGAGATTAAGTAGTTGTCACCCTGACCAAGGACAATTACATAACACTGTCAACAGTTTTAGTTCGGCCTTTTTATTTGCCATGGAAACTCAGACTATGCAGCTATGTACTTGTGAATGGAATCTTTATTTTTTAAAGGAACATTAAGAGTCCTGTTGTGAAGCATGATGGGAGTGTCATATAAATATGTCCATAAAGGGTCATTCACAGGAAAAAGGGAGACTGGGAAATGTTTCATTATGGAACATGTGCTTTAGGTCTATTCCTATTTTAATATTTACATAAGAATTGATATAATATAGAGTATGATAAAGGACAGATATTACAGATTATAGTATTAGCTAAGGTAAACTTTATTAGTCCATATATTGGGGATAATATTCAAATAAAATATATACTTCATAACAGGAGGGCACATTTAAAACCACATGATGCAGTCAGATTTTGAACTCAAGGCTGCTAATTGTCTTTGATGGTGTCATCTGTATCTCAAAGAGGAAGAAAAAAAAGGAAAGAGAAAACCTTCTTTTAAATGCTGCTTATTATTGTTTATCCCATACCTCAGGAGGATGTTATTTATCTTTTAATAATGTTGCATTCCACCAATGTTCACACAGTACCAACCAGGGCACCGATATAAGACCTTTTATTTCACGTACATTACATGAACCTGGCTGTGTTTGAAACTGTGAACACACAGGAAGAGCAGCTGTACACCTGGGCGTCTGTTGGCCTGCCCGTGTCTACAAATCTGTGGGAACTCTACGGAGGCCGGAGCACAGGCCGCATGGCGACCCTGAGATCCCCTTTGAATCACTCGTCCGCCAAGACCCCAGCAGCTCCACTCCCTCAGGTTGGTTTCCTCCTCTCTTTGTCCATAAATATTTAATAGCAGACAGTTTGGCCTGTATGCAATCAAGGTTTGATGTAGAGCCTAATGACATCACATTTTCAATTGAAGCTCCACCCACATTCATTTCAAACTTAAAGCTCCAGAGGGTCCTTGCAAAGCAGATTATCTTTCAACCTTAAAAAAGCCCCATGGAAATAAAGACGCCTTCCAGACAAACAGTAAATGTGAAGCTGAGAAAAGAACATTTTGAAATATAAATATATATATATATTGAAGTATATCCATAATTATGGGGATTAGAGGCGTAATCTTAAATCATATTATTTTATTTTACAATCTGAAATAATTTCAATGTTGCCCTGGAGAAACTTCATTGCCTTCAATCCCGCAACTGCCGTTTCCTCTTCGTCCACCAGAGGTCAGGCTCATCTTGAGAGACTTGTGGGACAGTTGCAGAGACCCTCCCTCTCTCCTGGAGAGGAAAGACCAAACTGACCAAACATTCTCCTTTAGACTCAGTGATGTGACCACAGCTGGGGAATGTGCACCAGCAGACACAGTCTCTCCCCATGTGAGGCCCAGTGAGACTCGCTGTCTCTGGGGTCAAATCTCTCAGTATCCCCTCATCCCGGCTCTAACCAGTCTGGAGCCAGAGGTCTGATGGAGTCTAGACATCGTGGACTTTCTTGACTCCTCTTTAGCTCCATCACTGAGCTCCTTCAGTTGTGGGTGTTTTCTATTGTGTGCAGAACGTAATTTATTGGATGATAATGTGTCCCAAGATTTAGTGGCAGCTCATTTTCCGTCTGACTTTGACATTTAGAGAGCGAGTTGGGGCTTGATTAGAAGCTTTTAAAGAATGTTTCAAGCTGGAAAAACACAATGTGGCTGCATGTTGAGTGAAAATAATGTTCTCTCGCTTGCTGACAGACAGAAGCCAGCAGGTTGAAGTCAGGTCAGTCGTCCTTGGAGGACGAGAGCTGTGTCATCCCTCAGCTAGAGAAGACCATCGATGACCTGCGGGTGAAGATTGCCGCGTTGCAGGGCCAGCAGCTCTCCCTGGGCGGCGGGGATAATATGGGAACTCTGGGCGCTGCCCATCACAAGGCCACGCTGCCGAGAGAGGGCCGATTGGGAAAGATGAGCCAGGAGGTGTCGGTCCAGACGTTGCCGATGGAGGAGGGGTTTAAGTTTGTGCCTTCCGGCGGAGGACCGAGCGGCACCTTGTCCTCCGCTTCCTCCTCCATCCCCAAATCCACGGAGAGCTTTGTTTGCACATGTCAGCAGAGGCCGCAGAGCAGCACCCACCCTGTGCCTCCACCACCACCACCACCACCACCACCTCCTCCGCCACCTTTTCCAGGGGGTGTCGCCCCTCCTCCTCCTCCGCCCCCACCTCCACCACCATTACCTGATGCTAGACTGTGTCCCCCGCCGCCTCCTCCTCCTCCACCACTGCCAGGCTTCGGACCGCCACCGCCTCCCCCACCGCCTTGCTTTGGAGGGCCACCCCCACCCCCTCCCCCGCCTGGTATGGGCCCTCCTCCGCCACCCCCTCTGCCCGGAATGGGCCCCCCGCCTCCGCCACCACCCCCAGGCTTCGGGCCTCCACCTCCACCGGGCCACATGCCCTCCCTGATGGTGCAGGAAGTCGCCCCTGCCAAGGCTGTGATTGAGCCCCCCAAGCCAATGAAGCCACTTTACTGGACACGCATACAGCTGCATGCTAAAAAGTAAGAAAATGCTGCATAGAGTGAAGATAGACACGGGTCATTTGTGCTGAGGTACACTCTGAACAGTAGAGAATTGAGAGGAAGCTTGTCCACTTAAGATAAAGATCAGCTGCATGCTGTGACGGCAATAGAGATGCTAACCTTGTGGAAAATGAAAGTGATGCAGTCCAGGCATTGTGGTCAGCGGCGGATAGACTTGAACCAGGTTTTCTTTCCTTAATAAGGCTTGGAAAGTTGTGCTTGAATAAACATCTAGAAATAGAGCGCTTGATGTATTTGCAACTGAAGAAGTTGATACCTAATGTGAAATGTAATTTGTTGGCGGACAGGTTTGACAAGTGTATAATTTAAAGATTTTTACTCGACAAATGAGAAGCCATAAAACAGAGGAAGATAAGCTCGACATGTCAGAGACGTCTGCTGCGGGGAAATAACATGATTTACATTACGAGTGGACTTCTTCAAACAATGCACGGCAGATTGACGCTGGCCTACGGGCACTGTAAATAATAAGTTCCTCCTCTCCTCAGACAGGCGAACTCTCTGGTGTGGGAGAAAATCGAGGAACCGACTGTGGACTTTGAAGAATTTGTGGAACTCTTCTCAAAAAGTGCTGTGAAGGAGAAGAAAAAGCCAATATCTGACACCATCAGCAAGTCCAAGGCCAAACAGGTAGTGTGTACTTTATGGCTGTGTATTTGGTACAGTTGTGTACATACTCATACCATTGTGTGTGATTAGGTTAGAGAGTTTGGGTCATTGAGGCATTTAGTTTTGATGGATAAGGAGCTCGGGAATGATCTCCCCCTCCTCACCCTGCCGATGCCCGTTCCCTTTCTCATTCCTCCTCCTCGCCCTCCGTCTCCTGGCGGCTTTGAGTGACAGGAGGAACTGCTACAGCCAGACAGTTATTATGTGGTGTGAGCTCTGGCTCCCACCCGACTCCCCCATGACCATCCAGTGGCACCGAGCCAATGTCTCGCGTGCGGTGAGGAAACCTCACGACGGTGATGACTGCTGAGAGAGAGAGAGAGAGAGGGAGAGAGAGAAGGAAAAAGGGGAGGGAGAGAGAAGCCTGGGAGCCGTATATCGTGATGTGATTCCTCCCGTTGTGCTTTCTGTATGACTTACTTTAATACTCCGGCTGTTCCTCCCCCCCCAATGTCCTGCATGTCACTCCATCATGGAGGTGAGACGCTATCTTTAATCTACAAGTTGATCTAGGTCTGATTTATTTGTTTTTCATCCAACGTGAGACCCAGCGGAGTGGCTGCAACGACAACCTGGTGAAGAACTGTAACTTATCTCAAAGTCTCAAAGAGTTGCAAAAAAAAGGTCGCAGTTTCTGAAGATACATTTGTACTCCCAGGGATTTTCCTCTTCCCATTGTCTTTGCTTCTGAGCGGTGAGAAATATCTCTCCCATTTTGCATTTATTTTCCCTCCAGCACTGACACTTGATAGTGAATCTGAAAACAGCTCAGCGCTGACGGGTGAATGGGTCCGATGAACCGTCACACCAGGGTGAGAGGGATTCTTGAGTGAGTGCAGTGTGGTCAAGGTCCAAATGAAAGTATGGATCTATTTAAAGGTGCTTTCATATCTGGACAGCTCTGGCCTGAGCTATGTGCTCTTTGCCATTGTATGTGATTCAATGATTAAATCATTCATGCCAAGGCATGATGGGTAATCATCTGACACCCGGGACTTGGGACCGAGGCTTATTGAATATAATGTAGCACAATGGGTTTTTCAGTAGTTTTACCTTCAAATCCACTCGAGTATCCCATCCGATTGTAAACACACAAAGATATGTATTTTTACCGCGTGAATTCCTCTCTGTATAGCAGATACCCAAGCAAACCTCACACAGATGTGGTTATGAATGTTACTCTTTCAAACTGGAGTTGAATACATACATGAAACGGTGAAAGGCTGACCTTGCAGCTGTGACTCAACAGAGCACAAAAGTCAACAGCAGTGGGAAACAGCAGATAAGCTAAGTGAGTTTGTCCTTCACAGGAAAATTCAAGCTCTCACACCGGCATTCCTTTTCAAATCCACTTCAGAGATGGCCGCCGTCAAGCGTGTTGACACTTTTGGAACGTTGTTGGATGATTGCTTCAACACCTGAGAAACTGAAGCGAGGGAACTTGCTGCGGCTCGACCAATGTGAGCTCAGCAGCGACACAGAACCACCACAATGCGTATTCTCTTCTCTAATAAAACCGACTTTCCGTTCTGTGATGTCCTGATTGATAGCGCTCTGAATAAGAGCCACCACATCACGAAGCGGCTCGTGTTGTGGTCGCGTTGCTAAATTGTGCGAGACAGGACACAAATTGAGGTGGGTGTGGGTTTAATTCCCCCGGTCGTCGCTGTGTGAAACTGCTGCCCGCGCTCTCCGGCACAACAATGGTGCCGCAGATATTAAAATCAATAACGGCAAAATAAAAAACATGCGCAGCACTGCGACTGACCCCAATTTGGAGCCAACCTTTGACATTTCCAGCTCGTGAGGTTCGGCCCCGGGGCCCCAAGACAATTGATCACTCTGCTGCTCCGTGCAGCTATTCCCATCCCCCAGCGTGCTGTGAGTTGAACTGTTTGCCTGATGAGAGAGGACAGGCCTCCTCCGCGGAGCTACCACTAGAGAGCAGCTTTGACGTCAACTGGCAGAGGCCAGTTTAAAGGCCTCCGCTGACATCACCGTCAGATGTGAGGAAATGCTACCATGTGTTGTTGGTGGTTGTGTTGACCCTTGCAGAGAGAAGGAGAAGCGCTTTTAGTGGCTATGGAGTGTGTTTGTGTGAAGTGCAAAGTTTGGGGCTTTTGTTTTGTTGTATTTTGTTATGTCAGTTTAGGTCTGCTCACTTTGGATCCTGCAAGAACGGTTGATGATCTTATCTGAACGCTCTCATTATTGACGAAGGTACAGATTGAATTATGTGGTTAATCCTTCATTTGTGGTTTGTAAAATGAAGAAAACCCTTTCAATTTTTTACACAGTGGGTCACCAGAAATGTTCAAAACATGCTACATTGTGGCTAACTGCGTGTTGTATGTATGTATTTCCGGTAATGAACTGGAATGACCGTAATATTATCAAACACATTTCATTACTCTGATCATTAGTTTGAGCCAAAGATCAACTTAATGAACAGAGACAAATCTTAGAGTTGATTACTTCCAGTTGTTCTTAAGTTTCTTTCAGGACCTTTTGAGAGAAAACATTATACCTCAGGGATTTAGTTTGTGAATGGATTTAATGAAAGTCTCCGCTGACCAACCCTGAAATGATAAATGCATCAAACGATGAAGATAATACATCTTAAAGAAATTCCTCCTGACACATGGATCTCATGAGACAAAAAACCCCACTGTGTCAGATTAAAATTTCAGGCTTGTTTAGGACAATGTTGAAGATGTTCGTCAAGAAAATAATTCGGCGACTGTGGCAGCTCAGGCACCCAGCTGTGTTTCATTATGAAATAATAAAATAGTAAAGTGATCCTCTGTAATATCAGGGAGCTCCGCAAGGGACTAAACTACTGAACTCCTAAATGCAATTTAAACCTTTTGTACATGTGACTCTCGGCTCTCCTGATAAAATATGACGAGTATCTGAATTTTTTGAAAGGCCATTATGAGGCTGATGTGCGCCGGCCATCGCAGACTGGCTGCGGAAGCCGCTCGGCATCATATCTCAGACGGCCTGTCCCCTGAAGCTGTGGTTGAGCCAGGAAAACAAAGACAGTCGGGGCCTGGTGATATAACTTCCTGTGTGTTTGAGAAGCCTGTGGTCTGTGTGATCTGGGTTAGATGGAAACGTTCTGTCTGGATCGCAGTAGGATCTGGCTTTCGGGGCCTGTCCCTTCACCACGCTGCTTCACCCAGTGCTTACTTAAACTCACTGCGCCTCATAGTCGCTCCCTCGGATCCAGCTTCTCATGCATCGGAACAACTGGCCTGATGTTCACCTCCTGGCTGCTTGACAAGTGGAAGCTATTATTATTCGGCTAAGTCGAATATTTACGTCGCCGCTTTAGGAGCTGTTATGTTTTTTGGAAAAGAGACGTTTTAAAATACAAACTATTATTATTTAATATAACGTAAACAAGCCCCTGCAGATCCTCCGCATGTTTAAACAGTCGATCCATGTCATCATGCTCTACTTAGCAAATAAGCCTCCCGTTGTGTAAATGATCTGGAAGTTTTTAATCTCCAGACTGCCGGATGATGGATGTGGAGAACTGGAGAAAAGGGGAAAATATTAATCACTGTAATTATACGAGAGAGAGAATTGTAATTTTCCTAATGTTACTGTGAGAATAGACCCAAGTTTCCCTCCCACAGAAGGAAACAGACAGAGGGGAGTGATGATGCTGGGTTGTGTTTCCGGTCCGGTTATTAAATCTGTGTGTCTGTCTACAGTAGAGGACACATTTTAGATGATGTGTGAGTCAGGGGTTAAAGATAGTATTGGATAGGGTTATCCTCCAGGAAATCATCTGTGTAGCATTTGTACTATTATTATTATTATTTTTTGCTCACAGCTCTCTGTGCCGTTGTCTCTTAGGTGGTGAAGCTCTTGAGCAACAAGCGTTCGCAGGCTGTGGGAATTCTGATGTCCAGCATTCATCTGGATATGAAGGACATCCACCATGGTGAGTTCTGCAGAAAGTGTCTTCTGCTCCGTTGTTTAACGTCAGTGTGACGGATGCTGCTAAGTGGCAACCACCATTCAATAAAGCCATAGTATCACAGTTCCTATTGAAACACTGCAGATGTACGCATATTCATGGTTCCCAGAGGATGAATTGTAATCTTGCATCATCGTGATGTTGACAGTTGTGGTTTCCAAGGAAATGTCGGAACAACTATTGGATGAAGTCCCAGGAACTGTTTTACAGACTCTTGTGCTCCAGTCTGGATGAATCACATAACTTTATTTGTCAACTCACTACAAACACCATCAGGCAAAGGATGAATGATTCAAAAGAGCTCACACTACAAATGAATTCTCAGTTCAAGACCAAACAGCCAACTACTAAAAACATGGTGACGTAGATTTTCTTTAAAGCGTCTTCACACTAAGTGTTGGGGATGTTGTGTTTGTTCCTTGAGTGCTGCTTTGTGGTCGTACGACTTGTCCCAGTCTGCTGACAAGAGTAACTACTGGCTGAGGTCATTGCCAAAGCGCAAACCTCCCTCTAGTAACTTTATCACATCACAAGCCGCCTGAGATGTTTTTCCTTTGTGTCTTTCCTCCCGCCTGTTTTTCTTTGGTCTCATTTTGCGTAATCTCTCCGCATCTATCCACATCGGCCTCCTCCGTGGCTCCCTCAGTCTCCCTCTGATGACTTGTCACCGTCTTGTCTAAACGTCTTTGTTAACATGAAGTCATTCAGTCAGATGCTGATGGGAACAGACTGTCTTCCTGTTTTGGTTTATCTCTGATTGCTCGCCAGTCCTCGCTCATCCATGTGTCTAAACACTCGTCGACTTTTCCTCCATCGTGCTCAACACGCCCGCTGGCGAGCCTTCATTACAGATTCAAATCTGTTGTCTATATGGCAGCTGCACCAAAAAACAAGTGTGCACCACCGAAACCGGGGATTGTACATGATGTACACTTGGAATGAAGTATTAATGTGTGGGGCTGTTTCATCTGTCGTATCCCAGGAGCATCTCAGTGACTGAATTTTTGAGTTTGAGCCTTTCCCGCATCCATCTGGGGTCAGAGTGGGAGGGCAAGCCTGGGCCACTCTCATCAGCACTTTCATTCATCTCCAATGTTAGGACAGCTTCTGCCATACTCCATAATTAGGCCTGATTGGAGACTTCAGTATATCATGGAGAGTAAGATCAGGCTGAAGATACCACGTTAGGCTCAGGGTCATGGGCTTGTGTTTCCTCTAAATGGCAGATTTAAACTGCTTTACTCGAGAGTAACCCTCAAAAGTTTTTTTTTTTTTTTTTTTTTTCTTTGTCTCGCCTTTTAATTGAATGATTATTAGGCATGTAAAATTACAGGCTTAAAATACAAATTCTTTCACATAAAAAACAAACCCCAAGGTACTATATATGAGCAAATATTGTTGTTTTCCCGTTCCTGACATGATCTCATGTTCCCTTGTGCCGTCAGAGGTTTAAGACGATTTCAAAGACGAGTGATTCATTTTGTTAAAACCTTTTAATTGTCCCTGCCAGTGAAGTGAATCATTGTTTGTTTCCCCGTGATTCGGTGCTGAGGACGATGACTAGCGAGGCCCTCATCGCTGAATATCTGCGACTTGAAGAAAAACAACTTCTGAATCATGGATTTAGCTTGTGTGTTTTATGACAGCCCAGTTGCTCAGTGAGAAGTAAACACGTTTTAATTTTTCCTCGCAGCTGCTGCTGTTTGTTCTCAGCCTTGGCCGACACTCTGCGTGTTCCACAGCGTCGGGGCCGCTTCCTGCGAGGCTCTGGGTTGCCAGTCACGGTACTGGATGGTGGTTGCTGGCGCCACGCTGGGGTTCAGTGTGGTAGTGGAGGTCGACCCGAGCAGATGGGTCTGGCTTTTTTGGTGTAAGACCCATGATACGGCTCTCACCCATGTCTTTCTGAAACCCGTCACCAGTCAAACCAGCCCGCCAGACCCAAAGTAATGAAAGCCAAATGCTTACGAGGGAAAAGGGGCGAGAAACTGAAAAAGGGAGCGTCGAGGAGAAGGAAGTTATTTTTGTGGTGGCTTTGGAAGAGTGTGAAGAGTTTAGAGACTGACAGCAAACAACGAGGGCAGAAGGACTGGATTTTTCTTTGTGGCATAAAAGCGATGAGATTAAAATGGTTTCAGGATTAAATAAAGAGAGGGAAGAGAATATCAAAGCTGGAGACATGACTCAGACCTGACAGGATCAGTGCTTTCTCATTTTCTCTTGATCTTTTTTTCATTTTTCTCTCTTAACTTCGTATTAGTGGAAAGCTTAGAAGAAGTCCTGTCATATTCAATGTCCAGGCACAAGACGTGATGCAGAGTGAGCATTATGCACAGAGTCCATTTCTCCAAGCTCCCTCATCCCCTCTGACACGAGCCCCCCCCCCCGCACCTCAACACCAAATCAGCAGATCAAAACAATGTGAGTAATTTGGACACCCACAGCACGCGGTGAAATACATATATAGGTGTCGAGTGCTTCGCTGGGCGAGTGTGTGTACAGCAACACCTCAGCCTCAACACCGCAGACCCCCGGGCTCTGTTTGTCTTTAAACATTTACTTTCAAAGGATTAATGCTCACGGGCGCCAGGTCCTCGCGCCGAGACAAAAAGGCGACACCAGGAATTCAAACAGTGGAGTTCAAACAAAGATCTTTGTACCTTTGACAGATTTCTAAGACCTTCGTATTTATGTTTTAGTTTGTGGCCCCTTGCGTGCTATCGTGATGAGGGCTGATAACTATGTAACTCGCAGCACACGGCACGTGACGCTTTCTTTTGGCCTTACAGGGAGAATTCTGCCCTTGGTTCATGACCTCGCCCCTCTTCCTTTTCAACTCCAGTAAAAATAAAATCAGACTTGAAAAAGTGTTTCCGTGACTGTTTATGATGAAAATGTCACAATCGAGCTGTTATGAGCGTGACGGCCTGTTCGCTCCGGTTTGATTTCTGACTTGTTAACGCCGATCCTCCGAGAAAGCGGACAAGTGTCACGACTTGTTTAAGCGTTAACTCCTAACATTAACCATGTCGTCCTCTCCTTCCGCAGCCGTCCTAAATATGGACAACACTGTGGTCGACCTGGAGACGCTGCAAGCCCTGTATGAAAACGTGAGTACTATCAACGCGCTGCGGCGCTATTTGGGAATAAGACGTGTCTTTATGGTTTCAACAGTAATAAACATTTTTCAAATCTTGCAAATTCTTTGACTTTGAAGGGGGGGGTGATGAGGTCTCATGTGGACAGTGGTTTCAGTAAAACCAGCAGAAAATTCATTTCTGCTCTTTCCTGCCAATGCTGAGTCATATAAATACAAAGTGTTGAGCAACAAGCTCAGTGCAATTATTATACAAAGTAGCAGCACTGACAGTCCGGGCCGATCCCGACTGCAGCGTTCACTCTGGGAAAAATCGTTTTTTCCCTTTCCCTCTGTGGTTTTGCAGCGAAAGTGTTATTTTGGAGCATTTTTTTTTTTCTTGTGAGAAGCAACATGATTTATGGTTACACATTTCATGCCATATACGAACGCAACGAGGACGATCATCTTATTACAGAATGAAACCTGAGGAGACTCAACAAGCTGTGATGTCAACAAAATGGCAGCAAGACAGTCACTCATCAGCTGTTAGTGTTGTTTTATTTGGCACTTGGCTGAGGGTAAACCGCAAAACATCAACTGCGATCCATCAAACGATAGCTCCAGGCTTAGCCCGAGCGTTTGTATACAGCGTAGGTGGGGAAATATCTTCCTTAAATTCAGCTCCAGTGGCTGTGATGTCAGCTCCCTGTCAGGGGCCATGTTTCTTGACGTGGTGCTCTTACTCCCTGCAACACTTGAAAGAGTGAAGTCAAGGAAGTGTGCATTAGATACCAAAACAAACAGGCGAGTCCCAAACTGTACTGGTATGTGTGCTGTCTGGCAGCAGAGTCATTCCTATATATACATATCTATATATATATCTGTGTGCGGGACTAAAAAGGGACCAATATTTTTACATAGTAAATATTTGCTTCTGACCTCCACCGAGGGAAATGATGTTCTCATTTGTCTGTTGACTTCTTTGTGTGCTTGTGAACAAATTAACTCAAAAACAACTGAATGGACTCCGCGGTGTTCTTCTTTAATGGTGCAAAGCTGTGCGCTTCAACATTTTCATTTCATTTTCAGGTTTGCTCAGAAAATAATAGATGGGTTGTGGAGAAAAGGCAAATTTAAAGGATTGATATTTATGCGTGCAATTTGCTGCAGATCCAAATGAAAATCTGTGCCAAGTGAATTTCGATGGGGCTCATGTGGGAACTGTTGGCTTGGTGAACGTATGAGCTCTTACTGGTTCTACTTTATTATACATGTCAAATTGTTCTCATGGCACTGGTTATTGTGCCACTGCTGCTGTGTGTGTTGTCGGGAGATATTGACTTGTGCTGCATAATTTCACAATTTCTGAGTTGAGAGCAAAGTTTTTAATCTTCATACAATGATCCCACCTCACTCTACATTTCTCTTCTATGTGCACATGACAACTAGAAATCCAGCTTTGGTAAATTTAACTGTGGTTTCACAAGAGGACTGTTGGGCCTTGGCGGAGGTATGAGCTCCACTGAGTGCCAGAGTAGTTTTTTTTTATTTTTTTTTTTATTTGGGATCTGATTGACTCCATTTTTCTAATGCCCCTGCACAAAGGAAGTGGTAGTTGGAAACCCACCAGTGTTTGTGTCATACGGCTTCTCACTGAGCCCTGCCAAGTGAAATGACCACATTGTATCATATGATATTAGCATAAATGGAATTATGGAGCTGTCATCTCTTTTCCAACAGTCCTCCATTTTGGCTCTGAGGGCTTTATAGTAAATACGTATTCATCAGCGTTCACTGATAGAAAACCGGCCCCGCCCTGTGGAAGCAGCTCGGGACCCGATGGAAGTCGGGGGTCAGTAAATAATGGAACATGAACATGCAGGCATGTTTTCCACATTTCACCAGTGATACACTTTTAAGATGCTGTGAAATTCCTGTGAATTGCTTTCTGGCACAACTACACAGCAGAGGCCTGGACCTTTGTCTGCCAGAGGCATATTAATAATGTTGATCATGGGAATGAGGCAGCGGCCCGAGACAAGCTGTAGTTATGAACCAATGTGTCATAACTGAGGATCAAAAGTCTTCTAACCTCTCTGCTCACCCGAGACTTGAAGCACTCTCCCTCTCGCTCTCGCTCCGTCTCCCCCTTATGGCCTGAGGCTGTGTTATTGGGTTGAGGAGCCAAATTGTTTCTCTTTTGTATTGCGAGACTCCATCCTGTCTGTGGGTCTCCAGCCCCCTAAACCACAGCTGGCAGCACAGTCAGCCTGTTTTGAGGAATGCGAGGGGCTTCTAATGGTTACACCCTCGCTCACTGTGCTCGGAGCTCGATCACACGCTGCTCTCCCCCTCCCCACACACACACACAGACACACCAACATGCACACAAACAAACATGTTGGCCCACACCAATGTGCACATACTGTACTGTAGGACAAACACACAGAAGCAGGGACGGAGTAGCTCGGTCTCAGAGCTCTGGATTACAGCCACTCCTGTTCTTTGAACAATAAGCCACCGCCATTAAAGAGGTCGCAGTGATAGTGGCACAGCGCTCCCTCCCCTCTCATGCCACCAGCCATAATCTGGGCCCAGACTGGTTGTCTGAAGTTGGCTCCTTCCAGCTGACGGTAGCTAAATGTCACGGAGGTCGGGAGAGTTAAAGTCCCTACACTACGAATCGTGTCTTCATACTTCTTTATGCCTTGTGAAGTCTAAATATGTTTATGTGTTTATTGCATGATAGAATCAGTCATTTAGGGCCCATTCTCATAAATGGCCTTTCACTGAAAATTGGGTGACATCAATAGTGATTAGGCTCTGGCAGCTCTAGAAACACGGCTAATGAATACCACTTGGCTCCCGCTCGAGTGCTGGCATCACGAATATCATCCTACTTTCCGTTGCATTCGATATTCCACATGGGACTGTATTTCTCATGCTAACAGCCGCTGCAACATGCCCTAGCAATTCAAAGATCACACGCTAATGCCTACTTGTCCCCAATTACACCAAACACTGCTGGGCTCCACCGCTGCCCTTTGAAATGGATCTGCTTTGTGTTAAATATATTTACACTTGAAAACATCTCGAGAGAAGCCGAAGGAGAGCTTGCCTCCGTCGGCAGAAGGCGGCAGTGTGTAGAATACTAATCGGGCCCTCAGTCGCGTTTGATGCTCGTGTTTGATGTTTTCCCAAGGATCCGTGCCGGTGCTACGGCCCCAGAGAGAAAGATGGAGAGGCACACAAGGAGGGACCAGACTCCTCAGACTCAGGGGGTCGACGGGGTCTGAAGGGACAGAGAGAGCGTTTACATTCTCCTCCTGGGGATGGGTTTATTGTTTTGCCCGTGTGCGTCAGACCCATTACCATCTATTGTCTCTGCCTCTTGTGAAACGAAGGGGCATTTCTAGCCTGTGTTTTTTTAAACCACCTTGTATAAAACTGTGGTCCGGAGCCTGACAGCAACATAATAGTCAGGAATGTAGTCTGGCTGAAAGCAGCTCTTCATCAGTTATGAAATGTATACTGTATAGGCTGGCATACGGTACGAGTTGGGGCCATTTTTTGCTCAATCTAAGAATACTTTTACACTTGAACGAATGTTTGTCAAGGTCCATTTGATAAGTGCTGTGGTGCTGTCCATCATCTCTTATGTTCCTCATCAGGAAATGTATGTGGCCAATATTCTCCAATATTGCTTGTATGCATCAAACAGAGGTGCAGTTATCTCGAGCCGTGCATGTGAACCAGAATCCAAGAGTGTGTGCTGGGATTTGAAAACGTCCGGAATCTGTGTACACGTAATCAGATTTGCACAACTGTAAAAGTGTGTTATATCTGTGCGTTAACTTTATGAAGACAAGTTTGCACATGATTTGATATTAGGGGCTGAAATGTTTAAGTTCAGACTCAGTACAGTACACATCCACGACGTGACTATTTATGGGCCACTTCCTGCTTAAATAAATCTCCACTTTAATTTGACAGAGAGCTCAAGAGGATGAGATGGATAACATTAGGAAGCACATTAAATCATCCAAAGACAAGGAGGAGGCCAAGCCGCTGGACAAGCCGGAACAGTGAGAGCCAAACCTCCCTGCTCATCCAAGTTCATTACATGAGGAGATATGTTCTCCTGACTGATCCTGTCCCTTCCTCAGGTTCCTGTTCCAGTTATCGCAGATCCCCAACTTCTCTGAGCGGGTCTTCTGCATCCTGTTTCAGTCAACTTTCCACGAGTGTGTCACCTCCGTCCAGCGCAAAATAGAAATCCTTCAGAGAGTATGCAAGGTGAGCCACTTGCCTGTCTCACTTCCTGTTTGTTTTCCTCCTCTCAATTATAATCTTGGTATGTTTGTCTCGTTTGTTTGTGTGCACCAGTTTCTCCAGAGCAGTAAGATAGTTCTGCAGGTGCTCGGCCTGGTGCTGGCTTTTGGCAACTTCATGAATGGTGGTAATCGGTCCAGAGGACAGGCCGACGGCTTCTCCTTGGACATTCTGCCAAAACTGAAGGACGTCAAGAGCAGTGTGAGTGTTACCATGAGAGTCTGTGTCACGCTACGAGAGCAGACTCTCAACGCCTTAATTACGCCTTAATTCAGGGGCGTGACTGCACTGTCCCATTGGCAAAGGCTCCAACAAATGCAACAGGTGGATCCACCTGGCCAAAATTGTCCCAGGATTCATAGCAATTGGCAGACAAGTTTTCAAAGAAAAAACAAGCAGAATTAAAATGTCCTCATCCTGTCTAGCTTTAGTTCTGTTGCTAGGCAACAGCAGTGTGAGGGCGGGACAAGCTGCTGACGCCGATCAAGGAAATCCTCTGTAGACCAGACTGTCTCATTTCAGCCTTTGTGGCCCAGGAAGACCACCGGCTCCTGAGTTGGGACACAGCTTCAATTAAATGTTGTTCAAACAACCAAAAAGAAAACATGTTTGAATCCGAGCAAAATGAGGGAAGGAGACAATCCTCTGTGATTTATTTGCAACCACACTGTTATTCTGAAATAAAAGATTATAATTGAAAGTATGTGATAAACATAAATTCCCTGAGCCAAAGGAGTTCCCCCCCCCCCGCTGCCAAACATGTAGAACGTAGCTGTGCAGATTTAGAGGAGAGGCCATTCTGTTTACTGTTCTTATTCAATATCACAGGCGGCTCCGCGTACCCTTGGCACTGCCATATAAGGACACAGTGGTTAGAGTTTTTGTGGTGGTGGACCGAGTAAGGTATCCATAAAGAACATCAAACTTTCCACCAACTCTGAGTTATGACAGCCAGCCCCGCACAGTTGTGTTTTGTTGCATTGCTTCTCCAATGTCGTGATTTATCCCCAACTTCTAAGACCGCTGTCCTTATTCATGTTTGCCCTGCGCAAATTAAATCATCCTGCTGCAAAATGATTAAATTAATAAATAAAGAGGTTTGGGTTTATTTATTTGGATGGTTTCCTTTCTTTCAGGATAACTCCCAGAGTCTTTTGTCTTACATCGTTGCTTACTATCTAAGGCACTTTGATGAGGTATGTTTTGGTTCCTGTTTATTTGAATCACTTTTCTGTTTTAGACTAATTTGCTCAGAAATCCTTCCAGAGCTCTCTTTTCATCTCCTCTCTTGCCAGAGGATACCATGGCTTATCCTTTATCAAATTATTTATTTTCCCTTTCCTCATTTACGGCAGGAACAAATCTCTCTCCCTCTCTGGCTCACTCGTCTGATCCCGTTCTGTCTTTCACTCTGCATCTCCCGCTCCCCTGCTCCGCTTTGGTCTGGCTTCATTCAAACCTGCAGCCTGTTCATTGGCACAGCCTCCAAAGGAGCGCTAGTGTAAATAATTAGGTTCTCCAGATGAGATGAACTCAGTAGAGTGCTGACTGCCAAAAACAACCTGCATGACATGAATATAGCTCTCATAATGGCCTTGTAGTAACTCGGATGGGGAGAATAGCTGTGGACTCTCTGCTCTGAGCTAAATGCTCTTTTCTGCTGTCGTCTCAGTCGCATCTTCTCTGCGATGCTCTAATAAATGCATGGAGGTCTCTGAGGACCTTTATTTGATTGTTGCCTATTGTGTACAGTTTATTTTAGAGAGGCCTGCTCTCATTTGAGCAAGATTGACTTTGACTTTGTGTGTGTGTGTGTGTGTGTGTCTGATCTTTATTTCTTCTTCTCGTTCATGTTGTGCTTTTACCAGGATGCAGGCAGGGAGACGTCTGTGTACCCTCTGCCCGAGCCGCACGACCTTTTTCAGGCCTCCCAGATGAAGTTCGAGGACTTTCAAAAAGATTTGCGCAAGATGAGGAAAGATCTCAATGGTATGGTCGGCAGCCTGCATTCTACGATGTCGCTTTTGTTTCAGCACATTCACAACCTTCAGTGTACCCTCATGTAGAAGTGGAGGGTACACTGAGGCCGAGGCTACAGGTAGATCTTACTACTGGCTTGAATCGCTGTACTATGAAAGCCATGTGGCCCGCTCAGTAAATCAAACATCATTACTCCTATGCTGTCTGATGCCATAGATTACGTATTAATCTATGTGCATACCTCCTGGTACAATGGAAAATAATTTCCCGAACCTGACCAGCTATGGTTATGTGTGGATCCTAGAGGCAGGTCAACACAGAGATAGCATCTGTTTGTCATACAGACGGGCTAACCAGAAGCAGATGGGACTTGTCAGATGTAGACTCCTGTTGAACCTGGCGTTCCTTTGCTGTCCTCATGAAATAGAGATCAAACCACAGAGATGCAAGATCGGGGAACTTCCACTACCTGTGTGCGCTACCAAAGGTTCATCAGCCTGGAGGACTCAGATCCTGCAGCTCTGAACCACCTCACTGACCCTGTGAGCCGCAGTCCTCCAATGCACAGCATCAGAATATTCCTGTGGGGGGGGGGTTGTAAATGTCATGTGTCATCATTTTGCCCACAGGAGTCCACAGTGTGATTCACAGAAGAGCTGACTAATGGCTAAGTCGGAGCTGAGTAGTTTAATATGAATTAATTTCCCTCCATTAAAAACTTCAAATGTCTTCACCCATTCATTCACGATTCAGCTCTTCACCAGCTCCTGAACCAGCACATGTGGTTAATCTATTACAGGACTTTTCATGACAAAGCACTTTCTACAAACCAACAGAAATGTCATGAACTGTGATTATTATTCAGTAAAACTTTTATCATCACCACTAATCAACTTTGAGGAAAAAAGGGAAATAAAACAACAGAAATGATTTTAGTTGGTTTCCCAAGCCAAGAGGTTTGGAGACCGAATTTTCCATTCAGCTCTGATTACATTTATTTAATCTCCCGGTGAAATCAATCCTTGATGACAGTATGACCTCATGCAGAGGCTTGATAGGTTGCAGTTCAATATACGAAGCAGGTAGTTGGCGTATAGATTATCCGAAATGTGTGCAGGAGTGAGCGCGGTGCGTTGCTGCATGTCAGGACCTCCGGATACAAGTGTGGCAATTGGATTATGCTTGACAAGCTAAACTGAGCTGTTGAGTGAAAGAGAGTCCTAATGAATGAGGCAGTTGGGAAATACTCTCTTTCATTACTCTGTCTCGAGTCGCGCAGCACTCTGAACACTTTCCAAACGCAGGACGTCCAACAGGTGGTAAAAACCGCCTGTGTATCTTTGTGCAGAACGTGCCATCGAGTAATTGTGTATGTGGCTCCATGGACAATTCCCCAACCCTGGTCTGTTCTCTATCATGTTTTATGTATCTTTGCTGCTAAACCAATCAGGTGCCTGATCTGTGTTGCCAAATATTGTTTTTCCTCTGCCATAACGATTCTTGAGGCTGTTCATTATTTGCAATTCATAAAGATGGAGTTGCTCGCCGGGGAAATGGACTTGCGTTTTGCTCCGACCCCAGTGGCAGTGGCACATGCTGTCCCTACATAAATACATCATCACATGCTATACCTGCAGACCTCTTCATTACCTAGCAGAGCCAGCTGAGCGCTCTAACAGACCCGGGGCTTCGATGACAGTTCCCAGAGGGAGGTTCTAATCGGGGGGCGGCGCAGAAATG
Source organism: Pseudorhombus dupliciocellatus (assembly GCA_016785235.1). Taxonomy (NCBI): domain Eukaryota; kingdom Metazoa; phylum Chordata; class Actinopteri; order Pleuronectiformes; family Paralichthyidae; genus Pseudorhombus; species Pseudorhombus dupliciocellatus. Next base: position 1,215,404 of record JAFBJW010000223.1, read on the forward strand.
GCCTTGGCTGGCCTGAAGGCCATCAGCACAACACAGCCGAGCGGAGAGAGCTCGCTGTGTACCTTTCAGGTCGAGGTACCATATGGTCTATGAATCACCATTGGCCTATTCCCCGACCTTCCCCTTCCCTTAAGTGTCTCGTGGCCTCTCCACCTCTGAGGCCTTGACAGAGTTGTGTATCTGTTGTGTTTGCAGATCATGCGTGACGATAAGTTTCCCCCCCAGGATCGGAGCGCCGGCCTTCCCGGCTCCTGGGGGGACCTTATTAGTCATTATGGGTCATTATGTCTTTGCTGAGCACAGCCGGGGTGAAGTGTTGTGTTAAGGTTGTGATCACAACAGAATTTCTGGATAGGATATTATTGCTGTATCGCTCCGACAGACGTTCTCCCCTCTGATCCTGATCGCCTCTTGTTGTTTCAGCGTGCTCGGCGGAGACGCAGAAAGTTTGCAAATTGTCCTCTGAAGAGAACCTGCAGCCTTTTAAGGACAAGATGGACACATTTCTCAGCCAAGGTGAGCCTGTTTTCCAAATCAGTCGAGGCAGATAATTGATGAGACAGTCTCATTCAAGGGTGATACTCTATATTAATTCTTGGCAGCAAATTCCATGAACAAGGCAAAAAACAAGAATAATATGATCCAACTAACTGAGTGTTGTGTCTGTATTGAACAATAAAATAATGATGGAGTGGTACTACAGTGTAGTACTACATTCCACAACTTCAACAACCGTCCAGTCTCAGATACCCATATCCTATAATGTGCTGTTTTCTTTCATTAAAATCCATCAGTCATTCTCTCACTGACCTCATGAATAAGGTTGGAATTTTCCACACTTCTAAATTTGATTGTTGCTTATTCAGTGCACAAGTGAAACTTCAGAAAATCCTTTTCACATGGGAGTGTCTAATTCAGGCTGTTCTCTTAATCTGGTCGACATCCAAATGTTTGTGCGTGTCCACTTTTCAGCTTTGTCTGTTTTATAATGTTCTGACAAATAGGAAAGTTTTGATGATTCTATTAAATAATCTTCTTCAGCAAGTAGAGAGTTTTTTTTTTAATTAAAAAGACATACTGTGTTGGTGAAGTGTTGGTTCCTTTGTGGAGTGAAAGCCTGTGCGGCAGCTCATCGCTCGGAATGATCTAAGTCTTTTAAATCTGCAGACACATTTCCAAATCTGTTTGATGCTGTTTTCACACAAGGGTTCACTCAGTGTCGTTTCCGTAGAGACACGTGTTTATTCCCGGGGGTATTGAATAACTCACTGCTATTGTTTCGAGTTTGCCTCTCTGCTTTGATGGATTATGATCACGCTTGGTAGCAGCACTGTTTATCTTGATAAAGCAGAGCACGTCTTACTCTGCCTCAAAGGAAGATTCGGGATGGTTGAAGAGGGAGAACCTGTCACGCAGTGCGCTCAGCCAGGTCTGCACAGAAATGAAACTTTGTGGAAATCTGTTCAGTTGTTTTTGCAGATTTCTGACAAACTATAACAAACAGAACCTGACGAGGCCACGACTTTAAACCCAGTGGTGTTATCGGCTGGTTTAAAATCGCCAGAACACACTGTGCGAGCAGGCTGAGGGAATGAGTGTTGTATTGTGAAGCAGTTTAACAGCTGCAGCGATGTGTGTTTGGATATTTGTACAGAGATGGCCGTTAATGCAGTCGCGTTTCTGCGTAACGTCCAGCAGACGTCACACAGTCGCACTTTAATCTTAATGATCTGACAAGGGGTCCGGTTCAAATGTGCACTTTGCTATTTGTGTTTGCAACTCGACAAGCCGCCTGTCATTCCCTATGTGGCGTTTCCTTTGACCCTGGCTACATTCATTTAACTGCGTCCAATCTGTCTGAAGGACCCGACTCGCAGGCCTCTCACCAACTGCTTTTGTATTCAAATGAGAGTATAATGTGAAGCATATGTTCCTCGGCGGTAATGCTCACTGTCCATTTTAAAGGAAGTCTGCAGATGAAAGCATGTCTCCCATTTCCACCTCTCCCCCTTCTCTTTTCCTCTCTTTCCCTTTCTCTCTGTGTTTGGGAGAAATATGGGAGCTCTCTCTTTGATGCAAATGACGAGATTTTTTTTTTTTTTTTCTCCCCCCTCCGAGAGCAGAATGTACGCACCGTAACATGGACATGTGACTTCGAGAGGCTCCAGACGGGATTCTTGGGGTTCCTCCACTGCTGCGGTGAAAAAAAAGAACAACAGCCAAATGTCTTATTTTTGTTATTTCTGTAATTTCTAAAAGCCTGAGGTTAAACTGTTTCTGGCTCCATAGTTTAAACCGCTTTTGTTTATTTTCTGACCATGAAACTAACCACAGAATAACAGAGGGAGCGGACTTGTTGGAGCTCGGCTGTTTGGTCTAGCTCAATTTTCCCCGCTCGCTTCACAAATTCTCATGCATGCAGGCCTTTGATGGAGCCTCTGTGACTTGAGAGAGGGCATCGGCCATGTGATAATCTGTTTCTGATGGACGTATAGATGAGTGGGGCTGTCAGGCTCATCCTGTTACATTATGTAGCTGGATGTGGTTTAATATCAAACCTAAGGGAGCTTTTCATGTGTGTGTGGACAAACCCCCCCCCCCCCAAAAAAAAATGTTGCTCTGTGAGCTCCTTTAAATAATGTCCTGATATATCTCCCTATATTTTGTGGATTTCAATTAGCATCATCTGTATCTTCATACAAACGTCTGCTTGAGCCATTTATCGCGTCGGCTTCACAACTGACGCAGATGCTTTTATTGAGAAAGTGCAGTGTTGAATTTAACACGTTTTGAACACGTGATATGTTCAGCTGCGCTTGGCAGTCTGTGAGGGCGGGGCTTCAAAGTTGCTCTGCTTTTACATCCTTGGATAAATAACGGTTCTAAATAAACCAGTCGCCAACAGCTGACAGCCCATTGTTGAAAACTGGCCCTATACCAAAAATTGATATGATTTTTGTTTTCATTTTGGACTCGCACAGATGTTTGCTGGAGTGCTGTTCTCCATCTCAGCAACAACAGTTGGAGTCACTTCCTCTTTCATCAGTTCTCTGCAATGTTTAATGTCCACTGTTTTAAATGTTTTAATGCAATGCTTTAAGTTTAACTGACTTTTGGGGCTTTTATTTTGAAAAGCTGTTAAGCTTGGTCTAATTGTGTGTGTTAGACTCTGCACAGAAACATTTCAAACTGTTTGAGGAGGAATAGGAACAGCTCGTCCCAAACAGGCAGGTCTACAGCAGGCTCCGCACTCTTCCAAAAGATGAACTCCGTGAATCACTCACTGTCAGAGGAAGCTTTATTTTAACTATGTCAGAGTTTCCCTTAATTGATAGCCAGAGTTTCCAGGAACAGATTTCCCATCACAGCGGCATCCTCCAGGTCAGTGTTACAGGAAGTTGCATCTTAAATCAACTTTACTGGAGTTGAGCACACTCCTGATATCGAGATGCTTTTAGCAAGTCACATTCATATTATCTGTCAATATGTCATCATTTATTGATGAGCCGTCAGCAGAGGGAAGGATGTGATTCCGGGCCACGGGGTGATTTAGCACGGTGGAATGGTAAAGCGTGGTGCTGCTCTCAGCGGGTTTGTCTGGGATCTTTAGATGTGGCTCTGGCTTCAATTACACGTAGCAACCAGATATTCCCAACATGAGAGCGGAGAACACAGATTGGTGCCAGGAAAGACTCTCCGTCCCATCTAATGTCATGTGTGCCTTGGAAAAGCTACGACGAGGCCATTTCTGGTCATTTGACAGTCTAAGCCAAAAGCGTCTTACGGGGGGACAGAGAAGCTGTGTGGGAGAATTTATTGCCCAACCTTTTGTCCATCAGTGCAGTGTAGGTATAGACCGGCATGAAATACAGCTGGGTGGACTCCGCTACAGCTCTTTTATATATTAAAAATCGGCCCCCTAGATTCTGAAATTTGATAAGTAGGAACCTGCGGGAATTTCCTGACTGGGGCTGTCACATTTCACTGCCGTTCTCCTATATCATAATTTATAACGCAGTCAAAGGGGCCTGATGGCACATCGAGATAAATGTTGCGGCCTGCTGGAAATATCTACTAATGGGCACCGTCGTGTCCAACTCCTAGTTTTCTTACCTTCTCTCTGTAACGCGCACATCTCACTCACTCGCTCGCTCACACACACACACCCGCAGTCATCTGTCTCCATTCGAAGTAACCCCCGCACAAAGAAGCACTTGTCCCGAGGTCTGCAGTACTCATTTGTCAGTTGTGCAACAGTGGACAGTTCAACACTTAATAACCTGGTGGCACAACACTGACCTTGGAAAGACGGTCGGGTTTAAGTAATGGTGACATGTGGAATCCTCCTGCAGGTGAAGGATGGATCCTCTCCGGTGAATGTTATAGTTCTGTGTGTACCAATGCTCTGCTGTTCTTTTTTTCAACCTTTTTAATTTACTTTGCAGCCAAAACTGAGCTGGAAACTCAGGAGACGCAGCTGGCAGACACTCAGAAGATGTAAGAACCGTTTTTTTTTTTTTTAAATGTCTCCCCGCAGCTGAAATGCAGTCACTTCTGTTTCCGTCACACTCGGCTCTTTTTTCAAACGTGGCACTGCTGAATCTAAAATTGAAAATGCAGAATAACACAATCCAGCGCACGCATTCTCACTGCAGTGACGGACGCCTCTTTGTCAATATTTAGGACTCCTGGTTCCTACAGTTACACGGAAGGTGCGGGGCCGTCATGCCAGGCCATCAGCAGATGGGAGGCCCCCTGTGCGGTGTCTGTGTTGTTTATCTAAGCGGAGCGAGAGTAGACAGCCTTGGCTCCAGGCTTCTGTTACTGCTGGCCAGGAATGTGTTCCTACGGCACACTCCAAACAAAGAGACCCCAACCTGTCTTCTGTATTGATCCACTGCGAACGACAGCCACATTCACTCTTTACACGCGTCTTTTCTTGTGTTTGTGCACGCACGCGCACATTGAAGATTATAGATTATGCACGTCAGCGGGCTCAGTGACCAAGCTAAACCCTGTGCATGATATTTCTAAGAGTTTTATTTTAGGCCTTGAAGTTAATCTCCCCCCCCCCCCCCCCCCCCCCCCCCCCCCACCACCCCCCCCCCAACACGCAGAATGATTGTGCTGTTTCTGTGTCAGTGGTTGCATTTTTTTTCCTCCTCTGAAATGCAGAGTCATCATTGGGTTGTGTTTTCGCTCACTTTACCACTAATTCTCAAAAAAAGCATATTATTCTAAGATTAACTTTCATATTTTGCATATTTGCGTAGCATAGCCAGATTTCACAACAATCGCTCGTATGTTTCTGTAATCTCATGTTGTAATAGTTTGGTCTTGAAGTAATGTTTTTGTTCTCTGCCCTCAGCTTCTTGGAGCTGAGCGTCTCCTTCTCAGTCAAACCCAAGGCAGGGGAGAAAGAGGTCTGCCCCAACACTCTGTTCTCCACTTGGCACGAGTTCTCCACCGATTTCAAAGACCAGTGGAAAAAGCAGAATAAACTGATGTTACAGGAACGGTGAGAGCAGTTTACTGGTTTATGGAATGTGACATGAGATACCTTCTCCTGACAGGACACTTGAAGCTATCGGCCCTAAATCAAACTCTTCGGAGACACCAGGGACTTGTCATTTATTTGTCTGTCTTGGGGAGAGGTACACCACACTGTGACCCTTGCAATGTCATTACAGAAACATCAATGTTCCCTACATTTCCAATTCTCCCCAAGTGCAAGTTTCCGAACCATTAATAACTTGCAGTCCATCTCGTGTTCGCTGAAGATCCTATCAGATTCATCCACATTCATGAAGGGAAAAGAGGATAAATGACCCGAATCTGTGTCCTCACCCCAGTAATGAAAAAAACACATGGAGCATCCAGTTAGCTTCCAGTGGTTTGATGAATATAAAGATACTGCTTCATATATCAACAAAAAGCAAATTGGTCCATTATGCCAAATGAAGATTGAAGTGCGATATGTATTTGTGAGAGAAGGGAAATGTCACAAGCTTTGCTTGTACAGTAGGAAAGAATAAAACAAATTTGAAAGCATTAACTCTTTGACCTTTGCCATCGGCAATCCTCCCAACATACTCCTGCTGTTTGTTTTTTTTTTTTTTTTCCTTCTGGACAGCGGAGGAGCTGCACGTACTTTTTTTTTATTATCATTGCACTTTATGGTCGTGCAGTGCTGGCACTCAGAGGATCCATGTGATGAGTAAAGGCAAGATGCGAGTCTGTCGATGTGTATTGTTGTAGGCGCCCATCGCCAACACGCTGCTGATTTGTCTCTTTAAAGCCCCAGTGAGTGACGCTGCTGGCTCGCTCCCTGCCGTAGTAAACTGGAGTGAGTCACTTCAGAGTCGGCGCTTTGGCCCTTTGACAAACCCAAAGCGTCGTGTCCAAATACCACATGACCATCAGGAAGGGCCAAGACAGTATTTCTGTGAAGACTCTGTGTTTAAATGGTTAAACGGAGCAATGTGCATGGGTGTGAGTGCATCCTATCGTTTGCTCTTTAATCCTCTTTAGGATAAATTATATGTACCACTGGTCTTTTTTTGTTTTTTTCAGGGTCAAAATGGCTGAGGACTGTTTCAAACAGGCCAGAGAGAAGGCTGCCTACAGCGTGAAACCCAAACATGCGACTGGAATAGTAGGTTTCTTGCTCTTCTTTTGATTTAATTCCAGTGGTATGAACCCTGTTTGTTCACTTGGAGCACATTTCCTCGCCTCGGGTGTTTACAGTGAACAACAGTCCTGGCTCCAGCAGCAGCTTATCGAGATGAGTGCTGGGGCTGCCAGTTGTAAATGCCTCTGACCTCTGATTCTATTCCACAGAAAGCAAAGCTGGGTCAGAAGATCTGAAGCAGAAAGTGGAAAATGATCATCATCGTCGAGCCTGTTGCTCAAGCACTGTTTGTACAATCTGACATGAGTCATCATTCATTTTTATATTTATCTGCTTCCCGTATTTGTTTTCGATTGATTTAGAGCTGTTTTTATTTTGAGTTGGTTCAAAGTGGATATTAAATTGTTTGTTTAAAAGTGGAATAAAACATGTCGTTTTCAGCCAGCTTTTGGTGGCACTAACCAGAAATGCTGCAAAGACACCATTAAGATGAGATTAAATGAAACTGAGTCATTTAGGGGAAAATGTGCATCAGATAACTTGTAGGAACAGTACTCATAATAATTAAAAGCCATATGTAGTTTAGTTTCATTTTTAGTCCAACATCGGTGGCTGGTTTTTAGGGAGACACGAACCCTGTCTCTCAATTTCTGCCTTGGTGGTAGAAGCATAGAATTTTATAACCTTTCTCTATGTTGGACAGAAAAGTGCCTTATTGCACAACATTGGTCATGTGAGTGCTGTAGACCAGAGTACATTTTTAAGACACATCATCTATGATTAAATGTGAAGTGCAAAGAAGAAAAAGTTTTTTTGTTTTTTTTTTTTTACTGGCTGATACCTGGCGTTTACTTTTCTTAATCATTAATTTAAGTGTGTTTCAAGACTAGTTTTACATGCAGCACCTCACCTGTGGTGGTTAAATGTATTTCAGACTTAAGTGGTGTCATCTGTTATTGTTTTATTCAGTGCTGTTGTCGACTTGCATCATGTTTTAAGTCCTTACATTTGCTTTGCCCTTCCGCCTATGCGAGTGTGTCGACTCCCATGTGCTGATCGAGCATCGTTACCATGTGATGTGACGTTCACTGACAATATGCCAACAACATGTTTTGATTCAAACCCCTTGACCTTCAAAAAAATATTTATTGAATAAAAGAAATTACATTAATTTTTGATAAATTTAGCTGTTACTCTTTTCTTTGTCGCTTGTGTAACTCCGAACTACCCGCTGCAGTTTTATATGAAATAGATTTAATATACTTTTTACATACATACACATACATAAATCATATATACTGTATATATTGCATTGCACCCAGATTACATGTGCTGTTTTATGTTTTCATGCTGGTGAGTGGCGATTGTACAGTATACAGCCGGGCTTGTGTCCAGGCGCGTAGATTCCACCGGTGGCTGCTGTGTTGCTTCATGTTTCTCGACTTCCTGTCTTTCAAAAAGAACTTGTGTATCATTGTGAGTGAAGGAGCACATACAGAAGAGCAGGTACAATTCTTCTAAAACAATTAATTAAAAATATGGTGGTTAAACTGCAATTACTGTAGACCCAAACATGTCATCTTCCAAAAACGTCTTAAAGGGTTCACCGGGTACAGTTTATTTTCTTTAAGGCAACTCATTATCAGCACGGTCTCTGGTACAAATAAGGCAGATGTCTGATGTCTGTACGTCTCCGCAGGATGTCTGGTTGTCACGACTGGTGTGTTTCTCACGGTCAAAATGGCTGAGCACGGCTTCAAACACGACTTTATCACAACGGATTCTTTTAACAAATGTTCAAATAGCAGGTAGATATGAGTTTGGTCAAATGTCCGGAGGAGCATTCTCTGCTTCGTCCTCGGTGTCTCTTACAAAGCCATTTGGATCAGTCTCAGTATCAGCTCCCCAACTTCTCTGATTAAATCAATGTTGGCCTTTGTTTGATTCAGTCCCATGTTTTATGTCATTTCATTGGATGACAGGCCATTATTTGTCACCAGGATGCAGAATAGTTCAAACCTGAAGCCAGTCTTTGTTTGGCAAAGTTTGGGAATATCTGCCTTTTGACAATATTCAGACGTCCCTTTGGTTTTAAAAGACCTTTGAAGTCCTCATTCACAGTTTCCCGTGGCTGCTCACTTCCACAGACATGCAGCGGCACTGTTTGACCCGCTGCACCTTGCGGTGTCTGAACGGCGGCTGCAGGTCTGGACAGTCCAGCTGCACCGTGAGCTGCGTGATGCGGTGCGGCCTGCAGAAGGAGCAGGACTGGAACGGCTCCTGGGCCTTGTTGTGGTTTTTCCTTCCGGACCCTGACGCCTGGCCTCGGCTCTGACCGGAGCTGGGCCCCATGTGGCGGGGGATATAGAAGGAGTTGCACTGGCCGTAGCAAAAACGGTTGACCACAGTGCGACTGCGGCAGCCGTCCTCGCTGACCGTCTGGCGGAGCGGTTGGGTCTTGCACCAGTCTCTGCGGAGGTAGCGGCGCTCCGTCACCACCAAGGCCTCTCTGCTGGAGGATAGCACCTCTGGTTTCTGCTGCAGTAGCCGATGGTTACGTTCCGTGGACAGGTTCCCTTTGGTCTTGTGCGGGGACGGGATGGATCCCTGGGGCCGGAGCTTTTTGGTCTCCGCAGTGATGCAGAGCACACCAGCCAGTATGACTGGGATGGTTATTCTCCACAGCATTCTGCAGAAAGGAAGAGACACACTGCGATGTGTTACATGTCCCAACAGAGTCGAACGTACACACTCTGTCTCATTCAGGCAGTGCGTTGTTACACAACAGTCGCTGACATATTATCAGCGATGGCGTTTACAGTTGAATGCAATGAATGTGCGTTCGCGTCGAACCACCTCTGGAGTTGAGCCTTCCAGGCATCATTGGGGGAATCAATCCATCACCAGGGCGCCCATTTGTCAGCATCTCTGTGTCATTACTTCTATTTGCTTTCCTCTCGGCTACGCGACTCTTCCAAAAATAAACAAATCCCCGCCATCAAAGGATACACTTAAACACCCATAACGAGAAGGGGAAGTTGATTTTATTGGTCCCGTCGCCGGTTAAATAATTAGGGCTTTGCTTACTTTAGTCATGAACTATGCCGCAGATATGTAAACAGGCTTTAGAGAGGCCCATCTGTATGTTATTAGGGGAAGAGTTGGGGAACTCTACAGTACCCTTTGGGAGTCACCGCTTCTTCTCTTTGGTGATATAGTGTGGAGCCAACTGAACTGAGAATGACCCGTGTCCATAATCACCACGGTGTCTTCTGTATCATGTTAGAGAGATGTATGAACGCACGGTCCAGGGAAGTTATTTCTCTGCCATTCAGGACGGACTAGCGGCCCGCGTGCACGCTGTCAGTGTCTGTGCCAGCACATTTTTGATCATCACTCAAGCATCTTTTCAGCAGATGTTGCTCCCGACAAGCGTTGCATGACATCAAGTCAGAAATTCTGACAGAGAACCAAACTGCCTCAAGGCCGCTGGCTGCTCATATGCAGAGACTCTTCTTTGCTGTGCTAATGTTGTATGTTCCCTTTCTGCTCTGACTTTCTTCCCAGAGCCTGAAACTGACTCTGACATGGAACAAATAACTTTTTCATAATCCACCTAATTCTTTGCCTGCTTTTCTCTGCCCTCGACCTCGAGGTCATGGCAGGTTTGCCTGAGCTGCACGAACACTTGAACCAGTAGATGACTGTCCCAGCAGCACGTGGCGTGAGATAGCCAACATGTGTGTGTCCATCGAGTTGAGATGTTGCACGAATCCTAACTAGCCTTTTTTTTCCAGCTGTCAGGAGACATATCAGAGTGAGACAGACACAGAACATCTACTCTCCCTGTTAGCGCTTCCTTATGTTTTTTTGTTTTCTTCATTGAGAGATCAAACCTGTGCAGGAAGGAAGTAGTTTGGATTTGGTGTTATCTGCCAAGAAATCCAATGTAGGTGTTCTACACTTACAGTCATGTCTCTTGTTGATGGATCTAAAAGCACACGAGCCAGTGCACACGCCCACACCCATCATAAGGTTAGAATAACTAAACCAAAGACTCCCACTGGGTCCTTCCACCACCTACAGCATGAGGGAGTCATGACCCCACTCCATCTTCCAGTGATCTACCTTCCATGTGCTGCACAGTCTCATTTGTCTTTCGCTGCTCTGTCCTGCTGACTGTGTGTTTAAAAGCATAAACCCCCGGTCAGAGGAACAGGCTGAGCTTCTGTGTGCAGCGTCTCATTCTCTATTTTCCACCATCCATCGCCTAAAGAGGCGCCCGGTAACTTGGAAGAGCTACGCTCTTGCAAAGCCTCTGGGACTCCGGGAGGGATGACCCGAGCGACTGTGTACACAGGGCATGACGAATGGCTCATACAGTCAGCAGCCGTGCTCCCTCTCCACTCCCAAACTCGGGCCTAAGTATGATAGTGCCGGGCCTGCCAGGCTCTCCTCATCAATCTCTGGAGCGAGACAAATTGCGGCTTTGGGGCAGGGCTTCGGGGGCTTCGGAGGGAGTGCTGAGGTGGACGGGTGGGAGGTTAGTGGTTGAGGTTAGAAGATAGACGGGGGTGAAGGTGGTGGGGTTTGGGACAAATGACCTACTGGGAAACAAAACCAGTCTTGCTCGGGCTTCACGCGCAGTTTATGCCCTTCCTCCACCACTGCATATCTTTCCACAAGCTGTTTGTCTCCTTATTTCCATCTGTCTCACTCTGTCACTCTATCTTTCTGTCTCTCCTCGACGCACAGCACTAATCATCACAGTCCCAGAGATGGAAGGAGACTGTGGTTTTGTGTGTTAATGCTGATACAGAGCTAAAAACCGGACCTTTCTGTCTGCTAAATACTAATATTGTCCACAAACACAGCTTTATGTTTTACCAGAACCACAAATACTTGGGGCTACGCTTCACTGAACTGTGGCAGACCTTGGTTCCAAAATTCAGACCTCTAATGAAATTACAAATGCCAGAGAGACTGCTGAGCTAGACGCAAGTCTTTTTGAAAACAGCCATTATCATCATTGGGAACTTGTTATGTTTTGTTTTTCAGAAGAGTATTATAATGCCATGGTAATGTTTTCTGTCTGTGTAATCTGTGTTTTTTGTCTCTCGAAGTCAAATGAAAAACAAAATTCTTCAGTAAAAATCTGCTAAATATTTGAATATTTTAGAATCAGCTTGTTGAGTAATTGAAGAAAGAGATGAGAACCCCGTCAAGTTTTTCAAATTTGTACACACAGATGTACTTTAGCTAAAACCATGTGAAACATCCTCCCAGCCTGTCTTCAAAGGCAGGTTAAAACAAACAAAACCTGATGCCTCAATTATCGGTGCGTCAGAAAGTCTCAAACACAGACTGGTAAATGCAGTTAATTACAGTAGAACTGCATTTAATTCACCGTGCAGCTCAAACCTCAATCGCACACACACCCGTACATGACCTCGCACACACACACACACACTCACGCAGGATGCAGAGGGAAAGAGAGGTAAATGAAATGTTTTCACTTGGAGCCAATTACACAAAGAGGAACCATGTCATTATCTGCATTTGCGGATTGTTTTTTTCCCATACGCTCGGCTGTTGGCTCATTAACAGTTGGGGGGGGGGGGGGGGGGGGGGCTTTTTTTTTTGGGGGCTTTTCTGTGCAAATGTGTTTAATGCCAACATTGCCAGGAGGCTGCTTTGGGCCGTTTGGGCAGCCATTTGTCACCACAATCCATCTTGATAATGACTAGCAGCCCAGATATAATGCGTTCCAAGCCGAGCAGGGGCTGGAGTGTGAGGCAACTCCTTCGGCCTGAGTAACCCAAAGTGCTTTGGTGGAGGAGGAGGTGCAATTAGAGATGCTGTGATAGTGGAGGGTTTCTCCATCCGCATCAGGATGACACTTTGTCGCTGCAGTGATTAACACCAGCTTCCACTTGCACTTAAAATTGAGTTTATTTAATCCTGTTAACATTTGTTTTTTTCCACTCAAGTTCTCCCCTAAGTGTCTTTTAAAGTTGCTAATATGGCCTTATTTCACACTGTGGTCCACTGTCACATTTATAGTGCATATTGCCTTGTTCCAGATCTCTACTGAAGCTACATTACTTTTTATGAGTGAAAAAGCCGAGACCGAGACTGCGCGTTTTATGGGTTTGCCATCAATCAAACAGAAATATTTTTGCATGTCCCGAGCATCATTTTAAATCTATTCAGTGTCTTTGGAAACTTTCGGATCTCCACTAGAGCCTAAAATAAAGTTCTGCGGGTTTGAACAATGCTTGGCTGCACAGCAAGAGTTCGCAATGGCTGGCGCTCTGACAGGCCACAGCATGTTAAACAGTTTAAATGCATTTCTTTAAAGCCATATTTTGCACACAAGCAAAAAGAAAAAAAAAAAAAAAAAACAGGAGAGCTGGTTGAAGTGCAGCGTTTCACTGCCACTTTAATCCTGCAGGATTTTCTCGGTGCTCGCTCATGTGTGAGCTACACGTCTTAGGAATGCTGTTAGGGTTTCTATCAAATACCTGTTTTACTATCTTTAGAGGCTTACAATGAAGTGTTTTCTGTTGCTAAAGAAACTGTAATGTGTCCGTGCGCTAAATCCTCTTTGACATCAGAGCGGACTGTGCAAGGTGGTGCAGTCGCCGGAGCTGTAAGAAGGATCAGAAGGAAAACTCTCTACCACTCACCGCACGCACGCACACTCACTCACATTTAGATACACGCCACCTATATTCATGAATACACGCAAACCATACACAAATGAAAAACTATGGATATACTGTTGTATACAGAGGAAAAAAATGTCCTGTATTTTCATTTTTCGTTTTTCATAGTCAATGGAAAAATTTAACTGGCTCTTAATCTCTCAGAGACACATCGTACAACTTACTGTCATCACTCACTAATTCTCTTACTCACAACACTAATTCCCTGGAACCTCCTGTCACTAATTATAGTCATTTGGGAGACACTTTTATCCCGCGCACCTTACAGTACCTTGAAGGCATCACGTTTTTTTTGCTATGGGTGGCCCCCAGTGGGAATCAAACCCGCGCTGTTGGCACAACGAACTGAATAGCTGCACGACTGCTGCTGTTCAAATTACATGGTTCTGCTTAGTCACTCAGAGGCGCACTGAGTCAGTCGGTCTCACACTCACGTGGGAGCGCCAGGGTCGCTCAGCTGCACTTTAACTCGGAGCAGCACATGATGCTCTCACATGTGTGATCACAGCTCTATCACCTGCACTGCAAAGAATGTGCAACGTGAGATTATCTTTTCATCGTATGTTGGAATCATGTTGTAAATCTTGCTATTAGAAATTAAAATGGACCAATAAATGTGTCTAAATTAGAATATTTCCATTTGTAAACTATATTACCTTGAGCTAAACATGAAGTGGGAAGCAGTGCCGGATATTTATTGTAGTCGTTCGCATTTTAAAACATCGAGAGAAAAGTGTCAAACTTTTCAAAGAGCTATTAGACAAAGAGTTGTAAAATAATAGGATGAACTATGGTCTGTGTACCTCTCACCACAGTGTGCAGTCATGCGTCAGCGATGGAGTCAAGGATGGTCGTCCACCTTCACTGGTCCTTGAGCCCGCTTCCAAGTTTGGGTTTCCATGGCAACATAATCTGCAGTATCCTCAGGCTCAGCTCGTCCTTGTTTCTCTCTTTTCCCCCCTCTCGTCTTCCGCCTGCTAAAGATTCAAAGTCTTGGACACACGATCAGTTTTCCGTCTCCCTGTCTCTCACTTCCTGTGTCTGTCTAACTCCCTGGTCTCAGTCATGTCTTCAGGGTTCAGAGAGCAGCTCCAGGTTGAAGTCACAGTAAGCCTGTATCTTAGCGCCGCGGAGACAGTCTGTCTTTGCAGAGTGTTTGACTCACTGTAAACCCTGCCTTAGTTTGAATCCCCACCACCTCCTCTTCCCTCCTCAAGACTGGGAGGGTTTTTCCTATTGGCCCTGGTCATTGTGTGAATCAAACCAAGCCTCACGTCTTTTCATTTCAGTCTGTCTCCCCCTTTGTGTGTCTCTCTCTGCCTATTGATATTTTTACATCTTTTATGGTAATTCCCTCCCATCCATGACAAATTCAAAACCCACAGCTTTTCCTTTGTGTACTTTTTTTCTTTTTTTTTTTTGCTGTTTGACACTTGTTTGTGTTTGTGTGTTGTTGTAGGTAGCTTGAGACATTTTGCCACTAAAGTAAAGAAACAATGATCTCCTCATAAAAAAAAAAACCCTACAGTAAATCCCCCTCCCTCGTTGACACTGTAGCCACATCACATCACAACCCCATCATCCCCAATCCATAAATCACTGCTCGCCAGACACAGCAGACAACATGCTTTGAAAAACGCCGTAATGCAGCGGAGACAGAGATGTTTGTCTGCTTTGCGCTGACCACTGGCACAGACACTGTCACTTGTGCCATCAAAGAGCTGAAACGTCAATAGACCCTTGCGAAACCTCAGCCTCTGCAGAACGGTCCGAACAATGAGCCCCTCAGCCGAGCAGAGCATGATGATGGGTTTGCACGACAAAACTTCATTTGTCTGAAAATGACTGTGGTGCATTCTGCTGATCTGCTCTCATGAGGAGCTGCTTGTTTAAAGGAGGCCCCGTCCCTGCCGTAGCAAATAATGTATCGCCCTCTGCTGGCGGAAAGCGACAGTGCCGTTTGAAACCCTGAATGAGACCGTCGAGAATCAAAAATAACACCCATGCATAGTAACAGATAGAGGGCCAACTTTAATAATACAAGTAATTAAAAGTGTCTTTAAATATGGTATAAAAATAAATGCAGGAGAGAATAACAAAGAATTATGTTCTACATAGGACAGGAGACAGCATTTTTGTTTCATTTTGAATGTGACTTTACAAGTGCAATGAAAACCATATGTGCTAGTTATTGTAGTGCAATAAAATAATGCAAAGTAAAATAAATGCACAATAAATAATAATACTAATAATAGTAATATATGTATATATTTATATATATTTATATAGTATATTCATTCTGCACAACACTTCCCATAGCGTGACAAAGTATCTGTGACCTCAGATCATGTAAAGCAATTGGTTAGAGTTATCAGTTGAAGCTGTCATTTTATTTTTTTAACCGTGTGTTTATTTTTATTTTTTTCTCTCTGACATCATTTGTTTTGGCTGGAAGTGAGAGAGGGGGCTTGAATCCAGCAGTAACAATGGAAAGAACAGGAATACTGGATTTTTTTTTTTTTTTCTTTTTTTTTCTTTTTTCTCAAGGATGTTTTTTTTTTCATCTCCCCAGTCTGTCAGTGTCCTCACAAGTCCAGTAGTACCTCCTCTGTGAGAATACTGGAATCATAGCAGGTACTATGAGAGGAGCGAGGCATGAGGAGCTTCCTCTCCGTGGACATGCAACATCCGGCGGACGACAGACGAACAGACGGCCCGACTCGTCGCCCAGCTGAGCCGAGAGCAGATGGACAGACAATGATGAAGAAGAAGAGATGGGATGGTCCCCCTCCCCATGTCCCAGAGAGAAGGATGGCATTGATTTTAGCATGATGGCACACGACTGGTCAGTCTCTTGGACGCTTGTGGTTTCCCCTGCGCTGCTGGAAGCAAAAGGAGGGAGCAACAGATGGGAATTAGAGAGAATGAATGCATTTATTTTTTAGCTGCAACAATTATTTTTGTGGCTTCATTAAATCGACTGCAGCCAACGAAATTTGCCTTGGACGTTACCTGGAAGCAAGAGCCTTCAGAACAAGTTCTTACTTTTCTGTGGAGAGAAAAATTGGAGCTATTTTGGTTAGATGAAAACACTTTGGCTGTCAAAAGCACAAATCCACTTTGGTGAACGGTGAAGATTGTCTTCCAGTGCTTTGTTTTCACAACACAATGCCGTTGACGCTGGAGGTGATTCGCCTGTTTTCCCAGAATCCCAAGCTGAAGATGTCGGAGGTGTGAGACAGATGAATCCAGCTGTGCTGAATGATTCTTTGTGTTACGGCAGATTCTGCCCAATTCATATCTATGATCTCGACAGGAGCTGACATCCTCCAGCAGACTCTATTAATGTCCTGTAGTCGCCGGCGCTCCCCTGACTGTCATCTGCATGCACGCGTCTGCCCTTCATCTTATTTATCAGGCGTTTCCATCAGTATCTTTGTTTTCTTTACCTTCTTCTTGGCCTGTAATAACTCCTGGTAGGCACTGGAACGAATGAAACGACTGTAAGAATCACTCTTCATCAACTTGTAGATATGCTCCTGTGAAGAAACAAACACAGTCGAAAATGATGCTTCTTTTTTGTGGCGTGGCAGTCTGACATTTTGTAGAAAACAGGGACAAAACCTCATCAAAGGACACTGTTGTGTTTCTTGTCATACGTAAGAAGCAGAACAGTGCTGGATAGAAATCTGTGCGAGGACTCAGAAATAGGGAGCGCTCTCACTTTTATTTGTATTCGTATTTGGGCACTCACCTGTGCATCTTCAAAGGCGTAGCGTCCAGGATCTTTGACATTCTGGGTGGTTTTGTCGTAGCTCTTCGAGTCCACGTTGATGGCACTGGGTGCCCCGGGGGCCAGAAACTCCTGCCAGATCTCCTGGACTCTGGTTGGAACTTCTCTGATGGGACGTTTCTTTAGCTCCTGTACCGCTAGCCAGAACCTGCAGAGCAAAGTTATTTACTCAACACATCTGACCCAAACCAACTTTTTATGGGATCGAATGTGATCTGACCTCGGTACTGGATAACTATTTTCTACGTACTGTCACTAAGTAACTTTATAACAACAGCTGCCTGGCAGCAGTCCCAGTGGCTAATGTGTAAAATTGATGGCTCCGAGCCAGAGGAGACTCTTAATGCTGCAATATTACTCATTAAAATACTTCTGAGGAAATGATTAAGAGCCCTGCCTTTCAATTTTACATAATTCATTTAAAAAAAAAACACCACACAGTATAAAAATATATCATTTGTAACATAAATTACGTCAAGAACAACGATCACTGTTTGACTCAGGGGCATTTTTTAAATTGTAGACGGATACATTTAATTAAAATATACCAGTATATACATTATGGTTAATAGGGTTCATATTTCCATGAAGAGCACCGTACTATTTGTGGGATGCACGCACATTTAGTTCAGTTAAACAAAGCAGAACTGACTGAGATATGAAATTACACCTTGATTAACCTCACCACAGTGAGCAGAAACAATGCAGGCACGTGCCATCGGAGGGTGCAGAGGAGCCAGCCTTCTCGCTGCTGCTTCCTCTGCACCTTTCCTTCGCTGCAGTGCTCCTGCTTCACCGCGAGCAACGCAACGCTCCTGACAGCCTGAGCAACAAACACGTGTGCATATGTTTAAAGAGGGCCTTGCACGCGGCCGCTCGTCCTGCTTTGATTCAGTCCTCTTACCGTAGGTTTGTTCATTATACGAGACAAGATGCAGCGACCCCGGTAACATACAACACAGCGTGACAGTGATAGTTGTCAGCCCCCACTCGGCTGTAGCGATGAGAACATAGCCGTAATTATGAGAGCAGTAGGAACCCATTCAAGGGAGATATTACTGGTCGTGTCGCTCATTATCAGAGAAGCCGCTCATGTTTATTTATTCCCCTTGAACCATATGGGCGAGTGCAGAGGGAGACCTGCAGCAGCTCATATGGTGTGTGTGTATATATATATATGTATATAAAATAACCTCCTCTCTCTCTCTCTCTCTCTCTCTGTATGTGTGTGTGTGCACTCACCTGAGATTCTCTGAGCTGAATTCAGACTCCAGGAACTTGAGGAACTGCTCCCTCCCCACAGGATCCTTGAGGACCTCATTGATGCCAAAGGCCCACCTCTTTACCCTCTGCTGGCCCGGCTCCTTACTGGAGAAACACAAACACAACTGTGAAACACATATCAACTGACCCCAGTGTCTTTCTCAAAGCGTTTTACAGACGTTCGGTGCCCCCCACCTGGCTTCGAGCTCCCAGAGCGTGGCGTCATCTGAGATCCAGGGGTTGGACGGATCCGGAGGCGTGAGGAAAGGGTCGTATTCGACGTACTGCTCTGTGTAGCCCAGTAAACTGTGGAGCAACAGAGAGCGCGTTAATGACCTCAAAGTGTGTCATCACATCTGGTGAAATTAAAGCTACGTGCCTCTGTGAGTGAGTGATTAGTATTATTTGCGCGTATTAAACAGCAAAACGAGAAGTGAAATCCACTTGAGAACAAAAGTGGAATAAAAAGTTGGTGACCTGAGGACAGAGAGCTCCCTGCTGGAGGCACATATATTAGATTTTTGCATGTTGGCCGTGCGGCGTCTTGCTTCGTCTGCACTATTAACGCCCGCAGAACATGTTGACGGGAGTCCAATCGCTCCTCAAGGTCACCAGGGCTCTTAATTCCACGGCCCGTTGGCCGGTTTAACGGCTTGTAAACAGATCGATGGCCAAACTGAATAAAGACACAGAGAACATCACTCACCTCTCCGCCACTTTGGACATTTTCAGTCGATGCCGGTCTAATTGCAATTGCCAAAAGGTGATCTGCAACCGAAGCAGGGAGCAATTAGCAAACGTCCGTCTCCATGGCTACACAGTATCTAAAAAAACATCTTCAAGATATTTTGGTTATTCAGTATTGGACTACATTCTGTTCGACATCTGTTTGGTTGTGTCAAGAGAATTGAATAAAAGTATTGAGCTTGCCAAGGCCCAACAGATCCCTCGGATCCAATGAAGCTGCACTTCAATGCACAAAAATCAAAGCTATCGGTTAATATGCCTGAATTTTGTTTTTCTATAAAGATCCCAGAATTATTCTCTGTGAAAATTGTGCCTTACCCATAATGCATATCTCCTCTAAACACCATGGGCAGGAATAAACAAACACACTCTGGTGAAATCTAAAAACCTCAAATTGGAGTGTCCTGACTTTAAGCTGTTAAAGACCCTGTCAGTAATAGTGACGCCCCCCCCCGCTGGTCTAACCTGTTCCTGCAGTTCCTCTTCTGTGGGCTGCTTGGCCTCTGGGGCGGGGGTGTGGGTGGGGCTGTGGGTGCGGATGTCGTTCTGCAGCCCATACACAGACTGACGCACAGCCAGACAAACCACGGAAAAAGAAGAGACAACAGAACAATGGCTATCAGCGGCCTTACAGCTGCGGACGGGCGCAGCGTGAAACAATAAACCCGTCAGTTTCGCTGTTATCGACCCTGACTTGAACAGGGAGGTGGGATGTGAGAACAAGTGCTGTACCTTTCTGGTTTTGTGAGGGTTTTTCATTCTGGAGGACTTCTTTATGTCGACTTCTGTTGTGTTCACACATCCAGGCTGTGAGAGGGGAGAATCAGCTTCAGTTTAATTCAGCCTAAATCGTTTCCTTTTTACGACTCGAGCCATTTAGGTAGGACGGGAAAGGTGCGTTTTGTTGCCATTAGATGCGTGTTGTTAAATTAAATCCAGCGCTTATAGCCGGGCCGGCGTGAAGCGATGCCGAGGAGTCAATGCAAAACAATGTGTCAGACGCCGGTTAATTAAACATGGAATGTGCCAAATCTAGCAAAACAAAGTAAACCAGAGGGAAATCAGAGTGTTAGTGTGCAAATTCTGGCTGATTGAACAAGTGGCCTAATCTAGGTCTCTTCCAGAGCTAAGTAGCTTGACAGCGTCACTGTGAAATTTGAATTAATATTGATTGTGTTGCTCCAAGGACGCATGAATTGAACGTGTTATTTTCCAATTAAGCACGGAGCAGTGGCTTTCAGAGAAATACAGCAGAGGAGACCCTGAGACCCCGGGGGCAGGGACTTAAAATGCTAATGCTCTGAAAGAGTTTGTGAACAAGGTAAAGTGTTGTGACAGTTATTGATGCGAGGGTGCGTGTGAGTGGCAGAGAAGCACGCAGCTGAGGATTGACAGGGAGTCAACCAGAAATTATAAACACAGTGAGTCATCTTTTCCAAGCATCACCTCTTTGACGCATCTGTGCTGCAGGTGAAATGTGGGACGCTGATAAAGAAATAGCCTGCAGATGGTCGATGGTTCCCTGTGCGGCACTGGGAAATTATTACGTTGCATATTTTTT
Organism: Pseudorhombus dupliciocellatus; assembly: GCA_016785235.1. Classification (NCBI taxonomy): domain Eukaryota; kingdom Metazoa; phylum Chordata; class Actinopteri; order Pleuronectiformes; family Paralichthyidae; genus Pseudorhombus; species Pseudorhombus dupliciocellatus. Next base: position 1,236,127 of record JAFBJW010000223.1, read on the forward strand.
TGACTTTGCTGAGGAAAACAACCCCAGCACGATGCTCGTGATGTCAGCAATGATGCTGCCAAAGGTGATCGCCACGGCAGCATCAGCCAGTTCACTCACCACTGGTCTGTGCACATCCCAGAATGCCCTTTCCTGACTGTCGAGGATTTTCCTCTCAATTTTGTCTCTTTTCTTGTCCACTCTGGAAAAAAAAGGAAAAAGGGGCAGGAGTTCAGAACTGCTTTCACACGTTATTTAACTTCTTCCTTAACGGTCTGCGGCGAGTGTGTGCAGGGCATTGCAGGAAAGCCGTAGTCGTCAAAGGTTAATCGTGACATAACGATGCTCGTAATGCTCAGAGCCTGTGTGTCTTACTTTGCTTGTGCTTCTGCTTGCATAAAAATGAACTCCCATTTCCTGGCGAAAGCTCTCTGTAGCCTCGCTAAGCTCTCCTGCGAGAAAGTCAAAGAACAACACAGGAAAAAGAAAGTTTTTTTCGCTTGTCGTTTTGAGGGATCTGATCCGATGATTACATTTACTGCACATGCTGCGAGCAGGGCACAGCTGGATTCCATCTTTAACGATCCCCGCTCGCATACACAAAAGAGAGAAAAAGCCCTGTGAGTGGAACTCACTCGTTTGATGGCATTGGTTAAAGGAAAGTCACAAATGGTGCAGTGACACGCAGGGGGAAAAAAAAACAAAACAAATGTTCCGGGTGTCTGTGGGAGCACGGAAAAGGCAAGAGATGGCGATAAATCTTGAGAGGGGTGACAACAGCAGAGCAGACGTGTGAGGAGGGGAGGGCTGACACCAAAGGACCTCTTTCACTTACCGCTTCATAGTCTGCAAGCTCCAGACGCGCTTTATTTTGCATTGTTCTTTTGCAGAGGTAAACAGCTGAGGGAGAGAAAGGGGGGTGGGGGGGGGGGGGGGGGGGGGGGGGGGGTCAGGGAGATCGGTAATAGAGCAGGAAGGATCTCAGCTCTGTTTTAACAGCCTTAAGTGGCCCCTGCGTTTACTCATTTAATCCTCTCAACTGCACATTTACACTGGCCTGCAAATCACAAAGGTCATTCTCTGTGGATTGTGTCTGAGCATCTGTCTGTGCACGCACGTGTGTGTGTGTGTGTGTGTGTGTGTGTGTGACTTTTGATGTCTTCTTGTGCGATTATCATCCCTCCATCCCTTTGTTAGCTGACCATTATGCGGAGGCTTTCATTATGCCATTAGGCTGTTTTCATTAAGCTTCATCATTCACATGAATCACCCTCCACATGCGAGACGCTCCCAGAACAGCCACAAGACGGGTTCCACAATGACCCTTTATTCTCTCCCACAATTCCACCAGCAAATGAGAGATCTTCGGGGCGGCGGTGATTCAACCTGCACCATTTTCTGCACACTGCAAATGCGAATTGCCGGTATATGTCCCCGTGTTACACTGTAAACAATGAGGGGCCTCGTCTTTCTATCGCGCTACGAAAACCCGGGTAGAGGATGGAATGCACTGGAGGATTATTAAATAAAAATAGCGAAATATAAATGAAGCAGAAAGCACACAGAGTCATTGCGTGCCTGCTGCTCTTTAATTGATTCTGCTGTAACTGATGGATCTGAGTAGAACTAAATGTGATTTTATGTTCCTCTCAACCATTCACGCTCTGCAGTTGCATCACATCGTCTGAACCTCTGTTCACGTCAGCTCTGATAATAAATCCATGGCACGGAGCCGCTCTCTCTCTCTCTCTCTCACCATAGTCTGTGTTTTCGGGTTCCCAGCAGTTTGACGGCCAAAAGTACGGAGTCTGTGAGGGAGACAGAACAGGTCATTAAAGAAAGTTAAAAAAAAAAAAAAAAACCCAGAGAAGAAACCTCGCTCCTGACAGCGTGCAGCTAACCACATGTAGCATGGAGTCAAAGCGCGCACTGTCATGCGAGGTGGGCACGCAGGCACTGCGCCGCATCTGTCACAATAGAAGATTTTGTTGTATAATGGGGTCGGCATAATGTCTAAAGCACATAAGCTCCTTTGGGCGAGCGGAGCGGAGCAGACAGCGGCGGGAATCTTGACCCTCCTTGTTCACCATTGTTCGCTCTGGTTTCAGATGACAGCTGATTTTGTGCAAGGTGTAAAATGAAGCCCGCGACGCTCCCAGCCTCCGACATTGATTTACTTTGCTCAGTCCTGTGCAGCTCACTTCAGGGAGCTCGCTGGGTGTAAAATCACTAAAACTGTCAGTCACCCTATTGACAGGCAGAGCAATGTGTTTTCTCTTTCCCCTTCCTTCAAGAACCTGCAAATATTGTGGAGTACCACGGCTTCTAATTAGCGATATAACTCCAGGAAATCACACAGGGACATTAGAAAAGATCTTTATTTATTCCTCCTGCCTGTTGCGCCAATTAGAGACTCAAAGATCTCATGGCAGCAGAGAAAATCTATTCCCAAGATATGTTTTCTATAGAAAGTGTTATATTTCAGACACACTAATTGTATTTGTTTCTCTATTAAAACACACAAATACACAAACAGGCTCCCACATAAAACATGTCATTAAAAAACACCAGCATACCTTCAGTTTACAAGTAAAACCTAACAGGTGTGTTTTCATTTATTTGGTCAATTACAAGCCACTGACCTCATCGTTTACAATTAAGATCCTCTAATTGTTTTCTCATCTAGACATCCGTTCAACTCAGGGCTGATCAAGATATAAAGGCTCCTCGAGAACAAACCAATATAATCGCATGACTCTTACCTGAAACCTATAGAAAGTGCCATCGTCTTTGAGAGTGAGGACGTGGTCTGAGATGGGGAAGAAGTAGCCATGTGCAGCCATCAGAGTTCCTAAGTGAAGAGCCTCCACTGAGAAAACACAGAGCACAGAGAGTTAGTGCATTTAAAAGAGTCACAAACACAAGTCATGTCGTCTATGAAATGTGCTCGGTGAGGTTCAGGAAGATGTTGACAGTCCACGCAGTCTGCTCTCAGCTCCTGGGCCAGCGTGCAGGCTTTTTGCTCCCGGCCACTAATTAACATGTTTTCACCTCCTCACCCCGCCGTATAAATTCATCCTTGACAAATGGCCGCGCCGTGTTTTAACCAGTCACGGCTCCTGAACCCAACAGGACAGCGGGGGGCCCTGCTGATTATCCCGGAACTCATCAGTCAAATCGCTGTAGTCCCCGGTCGGAGGAGTGAAAGACCCGGACGCTCCGCCGCTGTGCACGACTGTCCCTGATTTAAAACCATCAGATAATTAAAACATGCAATCAGCCGCGTGTCCTGTCGGCTCGCAATTAGGCCCTGCTGCTGCCGACCTGTGGACGCCTGTAATCCGTGTCCGAAACGTCCTCGCCGCGCTCGCTTAACGTGAAAATGGAGGATACAGGACAGTGTGTTTACACGTCGGCCCATGTCCTCCTCTATTCCTGCCCTGTGTTTGATTATTTATTGGATGGTTTGTGGAAAGCCCTGGAGAGACTGCGAGTAAACTGGCCTAACGCACTAATAGGCTCACACTAATAAGCTAAGTTCAAATGCTTTTGACATGCTGAGGATAGGCAGTGTTGTAAATGCTGTATCTATACATCCATAAAATATGCAGCATCTGCTCTCTCACAAACACACACACAAACCGTGTGTGTGCGCGCATATGTATAGCTGGGGTCCATTAATTCATAAATTATGAGTCATGACTTATTGAAGGCTGTTTATAAACACGTCCCCTCCTCCACCCGCTGTACTGTTCCTTACAGCCCCCCCAACCTCCTCATCTTTGTGCTACAGTGTGTTTGATGTTTATTAATAGTCATATAAACACATACATTCTATTTATGTGCGTTAATGTGTGTTACATCTACGTCAGAGAGCAGAAGGGGCGAAGCTTCCGTTCAAGAAATTTAAGAAGTCAGGCACTAACAAGTAGAAACAGTCCATCCCTGGACCCTTTTTAGTTGCCATCCATTCAAATGGATGGATTGTTATCTCTGACGGGAAGGATTCCAGATGAAAGTAAAGAGAGCGGAGTATGAGAACTGACATCAGACAGCGATGGCTGTCTCCTGTTCTTCACCCACGGGGCCGATGTGCTCTGATGTTGAGTCTGAGCGTCACCTGTAACTCCGTCCTGTCCCTCTGCTGATGGAGTAATTGAATGACATAGGAAGAGGCCTTGATGTGATGGAGGGTTGCATCGTGTTGCCGTATTTCTGGTTTAAGGAGTTTCTGAGCATCAAGCAGTTACAGGGGAGTTTCTGGCTTTAACATATCGTCAGCTTTCTATAAGCATCACGGCCGACTAAACCTTGGACTGGAATTAGTCGAGATGTGGAGAAGCGCCCGGCCTCGGGGTCCGGGGGGGTGGGGGGGATCTCCCTTTGATTTCATCATATAAGCAGCTCGGTGCCAAAAAACCCAGCAGGCTGGGCGCCTGCCAAGCGGAGTGTGGGAGCGGGTCGAGCTTTTCTAAAGACGTGGAGGAGATTGTTACAGTTTGATGGTTTATGTTTGCACTGCTGAGGCGATGACGGGTCTTTGTTTTAAATACAGATGAGAAGTAATTAAAACACTGACACCGGTGCAGATGTGAGGTACGCATGCTTAACGTGTGTTTGGAGTATTTCCACTTAATGCTATTATTATTTCATTATTGTTATTTCACAGCCTTTCAGCTGCATTTCGTAAACAAAAGGCCGTACGTAAAGATGGATGATCAGTCCTATAAGGAGACTGATAAAGGACGACTGACACTAATTCATATCTCTGTGCATTTCCTTTGAAGAGCGTCACTGACTTGATGCCACAGCAGCGGCGCACTGATCTCAGGAGGCTGAAAAAGGCCCTGTGAAGTTCTCGGCTGCAGCAGTGACTCATGATGATCAGGAGGCTTAGAGGAGGCTGCAGGAGGAGCCTGGGACCAGTGTGCTGTGCGCCCTCTCTGTGCGGTTCTGACGAGCCAATGCGTGTCCTCCCCGAGACCGCGCCGCCGCTCCCCGATGCTCCACAGAGCAAGATCGTAGCTGTTTGTCCAAGTGCCGTTCAAACCCATGATAAACCTCCAGAGAGCGCTGCACTGACAGGCTGATGGATGCAGATGTTTGCTGGCATCCTGTTGTTGTGGAAGGGGGGGGTTGACTTTTCTGTTTTGCGGTTGTTTAAACAGCTAGATTTAAATCCCCCTTAGGAGTTTGAATTATTAACTAAACTCCATCTCTTTTATCCATCAACGCGTCGAAACGTCAAACAAAACATCATCCTGAGGGGAGAGGATTTATCAACCTCACAATTTTTAGCATGTGCGCTTCATAATCTATTAAAAGGGAAAGCGCAGTGTTCTTATTGTCTTGGTGGATCAGCTCAATATATTGAATTTTCCACTCATAAACACACACACACACGTGACCTTGTGCGGCTGTGCGACGGGAGCAGAGGAGTGACGTAGGAGTGACGGAGGGTGGACCCTGGTGGCTCTGTCACCTTAATGTCATGCTTATTAAATGTTACCATGGTGACCTGATCCGTCAGCATCCAACACAGATGCTCACACATGTGACACGTGAGCTCCCTGTACTCACAACCTGCCACATAACTAACAGTGTGTCGCTTTATGTGTAGGATTTGCTATGGGATGGAATTGTTTGAGCCTGTTTATTGTTCTATTGATATGATATTATGACCTTTAAAGAAACAGACCTGATGCATGTGCACGAGCTTTGAAGCATCATGGAATTTATAACAGCCATAAAAGGCCATATTGACCGGCCCTACTCCTGCTGGGATTTATTTTCGTGCAGGTGAAAGGTCAAAAGCGCTGGTGGAACTTATCGGGTTTTTACAACCCTGCTGCTCTAATAAAATCAGAACACAGCAAAGCTAATTCATAGTTTAAGTTACTCTGACAGAATCAGTCTTTAGTCCATTAACCCCTCTGACCCTGGGGCTGTTTTTGCTCCATTTCCACTCAGCTCGTTTACAGGCTTTAGGCCCCGCTACCATTCATCTCTTAGCGACAGTGGGCTCTGTAAACTGTGCACAGTGCTGGTGCTTTCTGATTCTCTCTGTAAGAACAATTCAACAATGGTTGAATTACTTGGCTCCGGCAGAAATATACCACTGTGTGTCATCAGCCTAACGTTGAACATTAGATTCCTATTCTCTGATCTTGTACAGTGAAGGGAGGGTTGTAGTTCGCGCCATCCCGTGGCTCCTCGATCACATTGATCTTCTCGCTGCTCCTAATCCCGGTCTTGACTGAGCCGCGCTGTATTAGCATAGTCATTAATTAAATCTGCCAAACCAATCGTCTCTAGGAGACTCATGATAATCTGTGGCGCTCTGAATTGTAATGAAAGTATTATGGTTAAGCATAACACGCGCAAAAGCCTCCTTCTTAAACACCCCCCTAAGACGCCGTGAACTTTTGCGAACTTTACAGGCGGTAATTTGCAATAAAATGAAGCACTGGATGGAAATGGGATTGAAGCACTGCAGAGATGCCAACTAGGACAATAAAGGGTTCATCTGTAGTGCAGCGGTGTATTATCTGTGGCATGCGATTGGCAGAAGCCCTGTAAATCCCCAGTCAACTTTAATATAAACTCATCTGTCTTTATATAATAAACATGCTGCTGCCGTGCTTTGAACCAAATTAATTTGCGTTTCGCTTTGCCGTGTGTTGCCAGCCCCGCCAGGAGCTGCTCTGCGTTGGAAGTCACGTAGTTTTGCCCGACGCTGTATTCCCCACCGCTGGGCGATTGACTGCATGTTTTGTATCTGCATGCAAAAAAAATAATAATAAAATAAAAATGCACGGATAATGGAAAAACTCTTAAAGGACTGAGAACATCTGCTCGGGAAACAGACTCCTCACTGATATAAAACTGCACATTCTGACAATTTTTAATCGAGTGTCATTTAGAAATTGCAGGTGACACAAATAATAGGGCTATAAATGCAAATTTGCTGTGGACACACACACACACAGAACAAGACAGGAAGATCCTTACATACAGATGGATCCACACAAAGGAATTCTGAGTCAGCTAAGTGCACAGCAGATAATGTCACCACTTCCAACGGGCAAACACACACACAGAGCGAGCAAACACTGGATGACACACACATACACACACACAAACAATCCAATCACGCGGTAAACACACACCTGCAGAGCCTTTGATATTGTTAACTGTGCAAGCAGGCAAACAGTTTTTACTTTCCACATTCATCACGGTTCAACCTGCCCACTTTTAAGTTATTTTATGTGCGGTGAAAGGCTCGACTAATGATCTGGCGACCGCCTCGAGACACTCTGGTTCTACTTCATCGCAGTGTAATGGAAAAAGAAAGTGAGGAAAGAAAAGAGGAGAAATAAGAAGGAGAATTACACAGTCTGATGTAGCTCAAGGACAGAAAAAGACAGATCAAAGAAAAGCAGGGCTGTGGACATTTACATAGACGCTTCCACAGAGGAGGGTTTCTTTTCTTTTAGTGCTGACCATAAATGTCTATTTAAAAGAAGGTTTCAGACGACATAAGAATTCATTGTCATGATGTCACCGTTAGTCGTGGGTAGATTTGCTGAGATGTGAAGATATAACATTTAACAATTCTTGAAACAAGTCGGCCCAGGTCATAAATCCCGAATCTGATTCGAGACAAACGAAGGAAAAGGAAAAAGGCGCTGCTAACGAGTCGGATCGAAACGATTCTTGTTGTTCTCTGCACGTTCCATCCCCAGAGCTGCAAACACACAGTCCCCGAGAAAAAGGGACAAGATACAGTGGCGAACACAACAACTCCCATGATCCCACGCTGCTGCATGACATCATCAAACTAGGTCTCGTCATGTTTTACATTTAGAATGAATTATGCAGAACTTGCTATCAGCCTTTCCTTTGCGGATGCAGAGACTGTGAAGTAAACTCCAATCCCAAGTTCTTGATCTGTGATTATTTCCCTGAGCCAAGAATCAACCTGCGAACCCTTACACTTCAACACCAATCAGCTCCTTTACCTTGATCTTCGATGTCCAGATTCTTGATCATCCACTGAACGATATCAGAACCTGCAAAAGGAAAGCACATAAATGTGAATCGCTGGACAGCTCGTGTATTCATAGAGGCCTGAAACATTTTCTGCATATATATGCAAATGGTAGGGGAAAAACAATGGCCCTCTTAACTCTACCCACCACCCGCAATCATCACAATGCACAGCAATTCCTCTCACCTTGCACCAAGTGGGTGGGTAATGGGCCATCCATTACCAAACTCTATTTTCTGACATCCTCTCCAAGCCGGCTCTCTTTGGCGTTCGCCCATTAATATAAATGACCAGAGAAGCGCGAAGACATAATGAAGCATCCCTAGTTTATGGTAACAAGACAATGCGCATGACTCAGTCCCAGCACAGACAGTGTCTGCGCATCAGGTCGGACACGGCTACCCTCACGGGCGAGAGGTGAACGATGAAGACAAGACGCTGCATCATTGTCTGAATATCAGACGCTGTTGTCGTCAAAAGTATTTTAAGCAGAGGTCTAGACATGACTGGTAAATAACCGTTTCTGATTTTCCAGCGGAGGATGCAAGTTAATCATTTTTCACATCTCAGAAAAACAGTTTCCCCCGTCCCCCCGGGGTATTTTCACACCCCGCCACATCATGAGACTTTGGCACTTTGGCTAAATATAAAGCCTCCGAGTGACTATTGCTGTCTGTCAGGCTGACAGGTGGAGGTGTGCAGAGGGGACAGAGCCACAGCGGACAGGGGAAAAAGGTGTTCACCGGAGACGTGAAGGTCCCCGTCCTTGTCGCTCTGTCCATCAGGACAACTTTCCGTCTGTCTGCGGTCTGTCTCTCCATCGCTGTAGCCACTCCCCTATGCCCCGTAGACGGATGAGATTTTCTCTGGATTAACATCATTAATACAAACCCATTTTCACACTATCAAAGATGACCCACTTTCTAAGATAGAGCTTAAATGAGATGTGTGAATTAATCCTGTAACAAGGCTGTTCTCAGAATTGATTAATATCATGACCGCAGATTGGAGTGCATGGGTGTGTGTGTGTGTGTGTGTGTGTGTGTGTGTAACAGTCCTAATGATTCCAGTGATGGTACATATTGCAGTGGCAAAAGGCAGCATATACGGCCGCAATCAAATGCTTTGAAAATCAAATAGATGAGGAAATGAATGGAAAGTGCTCACAACATCTACAGGTCGTGAAAGGACGATGACTTGTGAGATATTAGAATAAACTCAAAGTAGCAGAGAAATTGGAAATCAATGTATTTTATTCCAATGTGTGTGGGTCTAATTGGTGCAGAGGAAAATCTAGTCGCAGAAACTTGTATGGTTAATACTGTGTTTACAGTGTGAAGCTGCAGAGGGACTGTGTCCTGGTCCTCAGAGGCTGCAGAGGAGATGTGTGTTTGGCTTGTGTGAGGCCTGGAAATATATTTATACCTTTAAGAACAATGCACGTTTGTCTATGATGTATTTCGTAGCCACGCAGGTGCGTTAGTCTTGTTATGCTGTGGTCTGTAAATGTATGTGCCGAACAGTAAGAGACAAACTCACACTGTGAGGAAAACGCTGCATCAATAAGTAAACAAAGACCTGGGCATCAGCTGCTCTTTGTCGTCACTGTCCCCACCAGCGTCACCGCAGCTAAAGTTAGCCATTTAAATCCATGTGCGTGTCCGTGCACCGGTGCCACTCACTGCCACTCGCCTGTTTTCATGTCCTCTCCACACATGTCAGAAACATTCAGGACACGTCACGGGCCGTGACAGCGCTACACGCCGTCCTTTATTAGCAGTGAGAGCGGCCGGAGGTGGCTCAGGCAGTGCCGGTGTCCTGAGGGACGCGCAGCATCCTCAGGGAAGTGCTCGTCCGTGCACAGTTGACATAAACAATACCTTTATGGAAATCTATGACTTACATTAAGGATTTGGATTATTAATTCATGAGAAGATTTGTATAAATATTCAGCCTGTTATCAGGTGATTGATCTGTAGCTGTGGAATACACGATGCATTGTTAAAAGCTCTAACTTGTATCGGCTGATAAAAGCCTTTTAAACCAATGCTGGAGGACTGTAAGTTTATTACAGTGAGTGCATATAGAGCACTCACCGTGCGTTGTTTATTTTTATATCCATACGCAGTGGAAATAACAGTCTACTTTTCAAGTAGTTTAACTGAGCTCAGCTCTTACGGAGTATCACTCCAGCATGAGTCTTATCTATCAGGTTGCACGGCTCGAAAAATCCAGCGTGATCCTCTTGACACCGGCACTGGCGAGATGAAATGAAAAATGGACAACTCTCTGAATACTTTCCCTGTTTTGTTTGGCATGAGCGGCGTCGTTGGGTACTTAGTGTGTGGGAGAGGAGGAGAGGAAAGAGAAGACAGGAGAAGTGAAGAGGAGAGGAGAGGAGAGACTTACCTGAAAAAACACTGGGGATCTTGGTAAGGAAACTTTTCACCGTTCGGATGGGGATGCCATTTTTTTCGTCTTGCATGCGCGCTATTACCTCCTCCATCTGGACAGCAGGGGGAGGCGGGAAGGGAGAAAGAGAGAGAGGGTGAGCTCTTTCCATGAACTTGCCTTTGGAAAGTGGCGGTTGTGTGTGAGCAACTCCGAGAGAAGCAAACAGATGCAAGCAGCCGCGTCTCCAGGGGGAGAGTGAGGCAAGTGAGTTGGCGACTAACAATGGCTGCTGTCACGTTTCTGCCTCTTTTGGACAAATCCTTGTGATTTGTGTCATTCATCACGGGAAAAACCATGCCAATTGAATTTTGGAGGTCCAGTTTCTAGTGATTATCCATCACAATATCCCCATGCCCCTAAACAGCCTCACGTCCCCGAGGAGAGGAGAAAAATGTTGGTCACTCCAAAGTGAAAACACGTTGCAGACACAAATATTTTGCGTTCGAGGCTGCAAATTCGAACCAAGAGCTGCACGGGCCGATGACGCGCACGGTCGAGCAGGCACGGACAGGCACACACGCAAACGCGCAAACATCCGCGAGCGTCACTGGGACACAAATGTACCGGGAGTTGTCTCAAGGGCCTGGCAGAGCAACACAAGGCCGCCACGTTTCCAAGAACACACAGAAGGGAGCGAAGCAGAGAGCGGAGCACGGCCCCGATACAGTGCATCGGCCAGATCACATGCCCAGAGAGCTTCCCAAACATTTCCCGCAGTGTAAAAATACACACACACGGAAAATGTCTGCCCAAAACTGAACTGCCTGGCAACCCACTTACAGGGCCAAACAAAGCAGGCACACGGAACGTTGAGGTAACACATTCTATCAGAGAAATGACTCAGTCAGTCAATTGAGCATTATTACAGGGATTAATTTAATCACGGGCATGAGCTGCCAGACTTCACTGGATGAAGGCAAATTGTTATTCAGTGCGAAATAAAAAGGATGGTCAACAGTCCCATTAAAGCCATTAAAGTCACAACACGCAGAATTAGAACATTTCTGACTGCTTCCTTTCAGTGCTCGCGTCATTGTGCTGGGGGATTCTGTAATCGGGGTGCTCGACCTTATTAATCTCTTAATCAACAAAATGTTTCCCCTCAATAAACTCTCGCCATCTATTTTTAACACACGCAGTGTAAATGGGAAATTGGTTCTCTGGCGGATGCGGGCCTTCACTAAATGTTTTGTTGCTCGACTGGGTGACATATGAAAGTACGATTTTTGATTTGGACCATGCTGACAGGGAATAATAACATTGATTTATTCAGATTCAAAAGGATGAAAAAAGTTCTAAAAAAAATATCTCAACGCAAAATTGAAATGCTGCCAGTCCCACGTGGAAGAAAATGAAACTGTGTTGAGGAAGGAACAGTTCCTGATTTGGAAATCTGCGATTACTTGGGTTTGGCTCCTCATGAGCTGGTATGAGAGCTCTCAGCTATTCAAATACCCTGCAGCTAGAAATCTTCCCAGTTCGTGGTCGGGGCCTAGCTGACAATGAAGGAGCCCAGGCAGTTATTGTGAGAGCTGCTGGTTGAAAGGCTGAGAGGACTGAAGGGAAGCTGGGAGGAAAAACCAAGACAGCCCCCTTTTGTTAATGTAAGAAGATTCAACAGGAGGCAGGTGGGAAGGCGCAGCCCAGACCGACTCAGGAAGTTGATCACGTCAGTTTGGACGTGTGTTCCTCAACAATTCAAGGTAAAGTGAGACAATGAGTCGTCGCTGAAATAACAAGAGAACTCATCGCTCTCTAATTCAGGCTGGTTTGGAGAGAAGCACAGAACTCTCCAGTGCCCGCGTGGCCTCCTTTTATGTGCCGTGTGCATCTCTCCTTTTGTTCATTTTCAAACACACGTCTCTAAATTAATCCTAATTGTGTTGAGCCCATCCCAGTTGAATAAGTATGGCTTCTCACGCCAACCTCCTCGTTGCATCTCAACTCTCGCCATCGTTCTCAGAGCGTCAGCTGGCACCGCGAGACACAGAGCAAACGAGGACAACAGCAACAGGGATCGATACTTCACACACGCTCTCTCTCTCTCTCTCTCTATCTCTGCAAACCCTCACCGCCTACACACGCCGAAATGCCACCAGCGTGAATATTCGGGATCTAAAGCTCTTGATGTCAGGATGCTCTCTGGCCTCACGTTGAAAGGAGGAGAGGAAAGTCAGTTCCCACGAGAGAGGGAGAGCAACTCTTTCTCTCTCTCTCTCTCTCTCTCTCTCTCTCTCCCTCCCTCTCTTCTTCCCTGTCCTCCACCCCCCCCACCCATCCACCCACCCACAGCCGTCTGACTGCATCTCTGCAGCCTCTTAAAAGATAAGAGTGAGTGTTTTGGCTGCACAGTGTGAATCATTGAATAATGATGGCACAGGACTCAGTACATATGAAGTGACTAACAGAAGCTCCGGATATCAGCACATACTGAGCCGCGGCGCATGGCTCCGAGCTCTTCAAAGACAATCACCGAGGGCACTCAGGGTGCAGTCACCATGTTCTGAAGCCACGTTCGGAGGAAAGGAACATTTCAGGCCGGGTGGGTAAATCGATACTGCCCTCTTAGATTTCTTTTTAGGCATTGTTAAGTGCACCATAAGTCCACTTATTTGACAGGCTTTTTCTAGGAAAAGCGAGCCGATAAAAGGGCCAGTTAGTGGAAAGCTTCTATCCCGAGCGCATCGGGAAGGTGGGAGGAATTACGCAATTTCTTTTTTCCAATATTCGAAGACAACCCCCAGATGGATAATATAAAAGAGAGGCTCGTTCAGTTCTGGTTCAGAAGTGAATATTTGTCACATTAATATAAGATCCTTTCCATCCGTAAAAATGTAAAACAAACATCATGGTTCATCTGTGTCATGGCTTGAGGGGTCTGATTGAGTGATGTGGTGATAGAGGCCTCGGTGGTGCTCTCTCATGCAAGTGAAGAAATGTGGCTCGATACTGAGCAACCTTCAACTTTTGAATTTGAATTTCTGAGCTGCTGCATCCCAGGCGGCAGGCGGGCGTTCGTTTGTTGATTGTGCTGCTCCACAGGCTGCAGATTCTGGTGTTGACCTAGTTTTATATGATAGAGCTCATTTCTCAGGATGTAATGAACTTCAATGAACTTTGAGTCTCTTTCAGAATATCATTACCTATGAGTTATAAAATCCTTTTTATTAGAGACTAAATAATTCATAACTATGCGCTTTCATAAAGAAAAATCTCGCCATGACACCCACCGACAAAACTTGGACGCCTGCACACTCTCACTGGGAGTGTCTTTTTTTTTCTTTTTTTTTTGCAATGTCATACAGAGTTAATTCCAGTTTGTGTCTGTCTGTGTTGACAGACTTACTAACTGTGCCTCTGAGGAAATTGAGAGCTCCCCTATTCTCCATCTTCTCCTCCTCTCCCTCCTTTGCTGCCTGGGCTGCGATGGCTGTGTGCTCCTGCATCAGATGTGCTGGGGGGGGGGGGCGGCGTTACCTTGACAGTGTTATCTGAGGACAAGTGTGTCTACATGGGGAGAACAGATATCTCTCCCAACTCGACATCGTACACTACAGAGGGAACGCAAATAACATCCACGCGCTCCCACGGTAAACAGAGCAGATATTCCCATCATCACAAGACACGGAAAAACGCAATCAGTCACATTGCAAGTGGCAGAATTCACACACACAGACACACACACACAAAGCAACACACAGTCTGAAAGCTTATGAACCGCCGAGCTGAGGATGATTATATTTTAAAATGTGCATCATCGAAATAGGTGAGAAACCCGGCTCATGTCTGGCTGCCTGCGGCGGCGCAGGGGAGGCTGAGCAGAGCCCGTGGCTACACATGGCGGCTCTGGCAGATAAAACGGGCTTTGCAGTTGGTTGATCTCGGCTCCGTCTGAACTGCAGACCCGGGCTCCGTGGATGAGGCAGACGCCGCGGTGGAGGCTGAGCAATAATGTTTCCCACTTAATCTTTCACCTCAAAAAAAACAGCAGGGGGAATGCAACGTGCATGAGATCTAGGGTCAGTCGTTTTTAATGGGATCAGTCATGTCACTCCGCAGTGAATCCAAAACCAGGATGTTCTTCATGCCGTACATGGGGGATAGGAGTGGGACACAATCCACGCAACCCAGCCTGTTTCTCATTGATCGAGTTACATCTCACTTCTCCCCCGATATTATTTTGTCTTTGATAGACATAGTTGCCTGCCTCCCTTCTGCAGAGGTGACATATTCAAATGACTCCGCTCCTCTCTGGCGGTGACCTAGATTTAGGTGAGGAGGAGAAATCGCGGCGCTTGATGAACTCAAACTGCTGTAATTAGATTATCCGTTCTTATATAAGCTCTAAATCTCTGAAGACAGACAGAAGTGTTTATGAGCGGGTGAAAGACTTTTCGCTTCTGCTCTTCCCATCAGGAGATATTAAACGCACACAAACAAGCGGATAATGAATGGACACGTTTCCTCGGCCCCAGTCAGGAGAGAGGAGGTCAGCTGCTCATTTACTACCAAACACGGGGGAGAGAACTTGACCAGTTCATACCATAATAGCCCTTTGTTAAACAAGAGCACTTTGCATGGGCCTGGTATCGAGCTCCTTTATGCAACACATTCATCATATACATGACAGCAGCTGTAGAAACATGTCTGGCACTGTCTAGCAGCTCATGAATAATTAAGCAGGAGAAATTTATTATTGAGTTTAATAATTCAAATATTAAAAGGCTGATCATTGTGAGCAGAAGATATGGGCATGACAGACAAATCAGCTGAAGTCGAGTATGCCGTCATCGCGTCGTCTCTGCCGGCTGCACAACAAATTGCCCCTCAGAGGAAATAAAGCTACCTTGAACCCTGGGAGCTGCAGCTCCGCATGCTCAACATTTGTCGGTATGCCTCTGACGCTGTTGTGTTTGCACTTGGTTTATTGTATTTGCCGACGTTTTAATGAACTCCATCGGACTTGCTTTATTTAGTTTTCTCCTCCACGTGTTTTCTGTCCGGGCAGAACCTTGTGAACCTTGGGCCCTGCATGAATACAGCAGAAGAGAATCACAGCGTTCAGGAGTTGTTCAACAGTGTGTTGAAGAATAATGTTGACTTAATGCGATGCCATCCTGGGTTAGAGAGGCCCAAATGTAAGACACTCGCTAGGATGTGAAAGAGAATTTGAATAAATTTACCAAAAAAAAAAAATTTGGAGTGGAGGCAAATTACTGAGATTAAAATTACGTTTTCAAGTCGTCACCCAAAAAAAGGTTATTTTTGTGTTTTCGTTTAAATGATTATTATCTAGATATCCGACCCCGGGTCACAAAAACACAACAGTCGACTACAACCGGCCAATTATATTCCAGAGTAAACACTTTCTGATAATACAAAATAAAACATGAACCGCTGCACCCGTTAAAACAATTAGTCTGTCCGTTCCGCTCACTGGCTACTGTTCGCTGAGTTATTCAGGCGTTCCACGCTGCTCCTGCGAAGCACTGCGCCACTCGGCCGCTGGAAAGGAGAATTACCCTGCAGATAGGTGAGGGAAGTTACCGAGCTCACGCTGACAAGGTTGTTGAATAGATGCCATGAATCTTAAGTCTCTCCGAGGTTACCGCTTCCGAGTTACCACAGCAACGCGGCCACTATCACAAGGACATCTCTGGCAGCCTGCCCATCGCTCATTCATACGAGAGAAAGAAAAAGAAGGTGGCTGTGGGGGAGGGGTCAGAGACGGGGCAGACGGACAGAGGAAGGTGTCGTCTATAGGCGGATCAGGAGATGTAAGTTGTTTTCTGTTCTCCTTCTGTATGTGTGTGTGTGTGTGTGTGTGGTGCATCAGAGTAATATTAGACCGTACAGACAGAGCGACAAAAAAACAACAACTCCTTCCTCTGCCCTGACAACAGATGGTCATGCTCTGTTTTCTTTGCTCACATTCAATCTCACATGAAACTGTCCTGATGTATAATCCATCCTTCGTTAAATGGATTTCTGTTTTTGCTTCCCTTAATACTCACGTCTGCTCATTTTTGCATTTTCCTCTCCCTCTCTTTTTTTTTTTTGTTTTTTCTCTTCTCCCAGTTCACTTCCCTGAACTGTGGAGACGCCGACATCTCACATGCAGGACGGACGACAATCTGTTTCACAGCGGGCCGGGATCATAGAGCGCGAGCAGCAGATGTCCAGGTGACAACAGGGCCTGCAGAGGAGGCAATTACTCCATCCAAACTCAATGTCGACTCCTGCATGCTGGAGGCAGACTCTGCGAACCAGTGATTAGCCGTTTAACAGCATCTGCTGTTCGGGGGCTCGATAAGGCTTCGCGGTCGGTTGTATTCATCGCTGCCGCTCTGTCTCCGCGCACACAATCAAGCTCTATTGAGCCATCAGTCAAACCAGAGCATCTGTTTCTTGGAATGTCACGTCACAGTCTCACACTCCAGGATGTGCTCTAACTCTGCACATTTGTTCCCCCTGTCGTCTTTGTTCCTCGTTCTGTGTCATTTGTAATAACGTCGCATTCTGTACGAAGGACCTGAGGAGGTAGCATTCCTCTCTGCCGCTTGCAGCTCTCGTCTTTATCTCTGCAGTAAACTAGGAATTTTTTAGACAAAAATTATTCCTCCCCGGCGCCTCCTCTCTCTCGCTTCACACCTAATATCATTAACCTGTTTCATAATGCACCAGTTGGTGGTGTGCTGCTGGATCCATTATTTCCGTAATGGAGGACCGTGATAGGAAAAGCCTGATGCCCCTGGAAAAAGCTGGGGCTCGCAGATGGACAGATGGTTGTCTTCCTGCAGACGTCGGTTTATTTGGACAGTTATGAATGTCGTCAAAGTCGTGACGCCTCCTCAGCTCTGAAATGATCCTCGAGGTGCGACTAGGAGCCTCGTAATTTGGTCTGATTTGCAATTGGATAAAAGGGAGACGGGTGTTTGCAGGGAACAGTTTAGCTCTTTCCTTTCCATTCTGTGTGACACAACAGTGGTGGTCTCAGCTGGCCAATCAGAGCAGACCAGGCTTTATTCAAATAGACAGCAGCTAAAAGCAAGTGTTTCAGTCAGAGGCTGAAAAGAGGAGCTGCAGCAGGGGATAGTTCTGGTGGCTGGAGTTATTTATATGTGCATCAGGTCTGGAAAAGAAACAGCAGCAAGCGTCTGTGAGAGGTTAAAAGTGCACAAATCCCGACAGCACACAGCAGACTCACGGGCGTGCAGGGGTGAGGAAGAACTTCTCCTTCAATTTTCATTTCTTTTGTTTGTCTCCAGATGTGGCTATAACACTTCATAGCAACTTGTTCATTTTGGGCAAAATGACCTTTAGTCTGCGGCTCATAAATCATCTCCTCGGCTGTTTCCCTGTCTATTTTGTGAGAGTAAAAGAATTGATCAAATGCAGAGGAGACAGAAGTCATAATCTTCAGCTGATGTTTGGGATTTTTTTTTTTTGAAAGTCCCAAAACCCACAAAGAAATATATAAACATTCAGCTGAAGGCCAACATGAGATATTACAACCGCATGATGCACCACTGGCGTCTCATTTAGTAAAAAGTGTGCAGCAGTTCTCCTCAGGTTAAAAATAAAGCAATAAAGACCAATCACCGCCTGGTGAGTGATGCCTTTGTCTAATCAGGAGTAGGAACGATCAATGGTGATGTCGGACTAAAGCAGAGAGCTGCCAGTCATCTGCTGTTCAGCCTTCTTGATGTCTGTCTCCAGCTAATTCAGGCACGTTCTCCCCAGACCACAATCAGCAAAGGGGAAATGTGCATGGTGCTGGCCGATTAACAATCTTGTATTAGCAAGATTATTATTTTCACTTTGCGGTTATCTTATCTCTCATCCATCTGCGTTACAGCTCCAATATCACCAGTTATCTACTTATAAAACAGAGACTTGGCTGTCGGTGCTTCTTCAGCTCCTGATAAAAACCCATTGCTAAAACATTCCTGTGCAGAAGCAGCAGTCGCAGTATTGTCGTCTGGTTTGATGGGCAGATGGTACAAACACTATTTTATTCAAATGCTTCCCAGATGGTCGCCACGGATACTTCCACTGTGTCCTCCTTCACAGTGTTTTCGTCAACTTCTGCAGCTTTTTAGAACACACAGCCTCTCTCCTCCAGAGCATCCCCAGAGGATGATCATCCCCGGTGCATGGCTGCAGAAGGATGCTCAATATTTCCCCTGACTCCTCAACATCTCTGTCCCCCAGGGACGACCCTCTGCTATAGGCAGAAAGAGGCGAGCGTTGAATCATGGATGAGAGGTAAACAGCCGGCTATGCCTCCTCCCCGGAAAGAAACAAAACAAAGCGCGGGCATTTATCCTCATTTGACATTGCTGCGGTTGATGCAGCTCTTGTTTTTGAATTTGCCAGCCAGTAGGTTTCTGTGGCTTCACGTTTTATGCAGCCACAGAACGTTTTCACAAAAATATCATACAATTATGTGATGACTTTTCTATAGTCAAATACCAACTCATAATCTCTCTGGTGATCACTGTATTGGACTCTGTCATGATGCAAATACAAACAGGAATGTTCAAATTGTATTTGTGCAGTTGTCAATGTGTTTCTGGGACATCTTATCGTCTTTTACTTAAAAACCCACTGTGGCTCTGATTTCTGTCTTTAGTTGATGCCGTGACAAAGTAACTTTCAACCAATACTTATACAGTAATACGAACGTAAAGTAGACAAACATGTTCACAGTAAGGCTGCATTAGTCATTTGTACAGCAGCGGATCGTGTCTACTTGTGATTCAAGAGGGTTTGCATGAAAAAAAAAACCAGTGATGTTTCACTCATTCAACACTGGCAAAGTAAAATTGTGCATTACAGCCAAATTTTCGCTCAGACTCCAGTCCAGCTGCATTGTTTTGGTTCCATTTTCACCAATTGTATCAGTATGATTGTTCAATAACAGCAGTATATAATATACTGTAGTATTAATAGTAGCCCATACTGCTAACATTATTATTGAAATTTATGTAAGTGCAATTAATATCATTAATGTTAAAAGTAACTGAAGATTAAATAAATGGTGATGCGTTTGTGTGTGTGTCAAGGTCGACAATAGCAACTTGGTACTAGATTCTTGTGACGTGACTCAGGGTGTTGAATCCATAAAACTGCACACGTCCTTTATTACTTCAGTTTTGTCTTCATTGTTTGTTTCAGTTCCTCTGTCTCCACCTTCAGTCGACTGCGTTTCACGGATTTCTATTCCTAAATCTACTATGATCCACTGCTGCTGCTGCTGCTGGTGGAGGGATGGTTTTCGGAGGGCAAGGCCTCTCTCTCCCTCTCTCTCACTTTCACACTCTCGCTCGCTCGCTCACTCTCATCTTCTTGGTGGGCGGCCAGTGGGCGTGATGACTAAGCCAAGGTTGGCCATGTGCTAGAACATAATCCACTGAAAGCCAATGTCCCTCCTGCCCACCTACCATGATTTCATCACTCAAACAGCATGCAACCATAAATTAGCAGATAAAGGAGGAAGAAAGCTGCATCACTCTCAGATGTACTGTGCAAAAGTTTTCCATAAATTAAGTTTCTCGAACTGCCAGTAAAGATTACTGATGAAAGGAGCATCCATGCATGCTCTATTGATCAGTCATGCACCCTTTATACCCGATCCATAATCCAGTTAGGCTGACAAAGATTGGTTCTAAATTGCCGTCCAGTGATTTTGACAGAGTTGTTCCCACAGGAGGATTTTTATTTTATAATAAAAGTTATAATAACCGTGCTCCAACTGTTGGTGGTTAAACAGTGCAGTCCGGGCGTAGGAATACTTCATCGCCCCTGTCGTTACTCCCTCATTAGGCAGAGACAGGGGCCAAACTGTCTGGTATTAGGTTTAAGGAGTGTTATCATTGGGCACCAGAGAGCATGTTTACTTACTCCAAACAGACTAATGAGGAGGAAGAGGGGCAGGATGAGAGGGAAACAGAGAGGGAGGCTGAGTATGGAAACATAGATGCACTGGGAATAGAGAAGAAGGGAGGATGCTGTCTATTTTTAGGTCCAGATAACATGAGAGAGATGGGGCCTCGCTCCTCTCTTCCACCTCTCTCCATCCCCTCGTTTCCCACATTCCTCCTTGGCACGTGCAACAGACACTCAGGACGGCTTTGTGTGACCTGAATACCAATAAGAGGGAAGCAGCTGGATACTGGCAGGCTGACATTCTTCTGTTTTCTCCTGTCTGCTCAACAGAGACAAGACAAGGACTGGGTGTCTGACAGGACACACACACACACACACATGCACACTTCAGAGGACACAGCAGTCAGGATAGGCGATAAACCGATGAGGCCTGAGTGTTTGACGGAGGAGACACTTGAAGCGTGGAGCAGTGAAGATGATGGACGATCGTTGAACCTTTCTAAACATCTGCCGGCAGGTAAAATACGTCAATATGTTGATGCCTGACGCAGATAGGAGGAAAACAACAGTAATACGTGAAATGCGCTCAATTTAAAAAACTCTATTACCTTTGTAGACTATCTAAAGATCCTCCGTCATTTGGGTAATGGTGTCCTCTAAAATTTGCCCCTTCTAAGAATCAACATCCATGCACAGCTTGGCTCAGAGGACCCAAACGACCAACTTGGTGGTGGAGGGGGGTTAACGACCTCCCTGATTAAACCCCCTACGTGGAGTTTTTAGCAGGTTATAAAACAGTCTTAATTTAATATTGCAGCCTCTTTATGATCTACAATAGAACATGAAAAAAAATACTTTTTATTTGAACTATTATTGATGTCTTTGGATGGATACCTGTGAGGTAGTGGAACAGCATCAATTGAGTACCGTTCAGGATTGTTTTTTTTAATCTAAAGATTCAAAACATGTATATTGATCCTCACCCTGTCATATCCTCTGTGTACGAGCTCTTCCTGTACCACAGCTTTGCTGATATTGAAGCCAAGCGAAGCTAATATCAACAAATCAAATCAGTCTGTTGCAAAGAATAGAGAGCCTTCCCACCATATCCTGATGTATTGTTAGAGCCGAGCTTGCCGTCTTCTTTTCCACCGTGCTCTGGCTTAGATAACATATTTAATTCTTTGTCCAGAACAGGCATCAAGAGGGAGATGTAGTCACTGATATCCAGGCTGAACAGAGGATCTAATACACAGTATGGTTTATTCATCACTGGTGAATAACTGAAAGCATGAACAGTCACTGAAGTTCTACGATAGAACTTTACATGAGGCTATGGCTTCTGATGTTGAATCTATAATAATACAGCTCAATAAGTAATTCGTTCTTAAACGAATGGAAAGTTGTCATCATCAGTTATTGGTGATTTATTGATGAACTGATTATTGTGGTCCAAAACCATAGGAATGAATTTCAGGAGAGCAAAATCACATTGAAGAAGTTGGTTTCTACCAAGTAGCAACTGAAATCCTTTTATTTGTGTAGTTAGAGACTCAGTTGTCTGGGGCCAGTTGCATAAACGCGGCCACTGCACTCACCAGACGGCGCAGCCCCCCCCCCCCCCTTTAAAAGCGGGTAAATGTTTACTCACTCATACGCAGCCACACACACAGAAACACAGAACACACACATTCTTGAAGTGTTTGAGATAATGGCACTTGACAGGCTGCTGGTGTGGTTGTCATGAGGATCCCGATACAACTGCCACCAGCGAGCACAGCAAAAAACATAATGGAGGGCAGGAGAAAGCACAACCACTCTGGACATGACCGGCCGCGTGCAGGAATGTCATCTCCCAATTAGCAAATCAGAAGATAATGGCCCCCAAAGTGAGGAATTTAAATGAAATCAGCGGGGGAGTTCAGCTATTGGTGACATTATTCCCCGAAAAGCGTTTGCAGAATTGTTTGTGGTCCATTTAAAACATGAGAAGCAGTCATGCTCGCCGCTTTGTTCACCGCTCATTGTTAACATACAAGCAGGTATAAAGTACCAAGGACAGCTGAGGCTGATGGGAAGCGTGATAGTGGTACTAATAGTTTTGCAGCTGTTTTGTCAAAAAGCGCTAAAGTGTTTGAACTAAAAATAAAACCAGCGGAATCACACTCCATCGTCTGTAGATCAGGAACGTCTCCTCATACTTTAGCAGCAATTGAGATATTTCAGTCGAGATAAAAGTCGTATCGCCGCCAACGTGCCTAAAAACAGCTCTTATCATAACAAGCATTCAGACAGGGTTGAAAATTAAAATGCATTTCCATCGCCAACATACCAGAATAGCAGGGATTAATCATCTTGTGTACATGGCGGACCCGGACAAGAGAAGCAGAACTCGATTTCATCTAATGAGGCCAATTTTTCTCCACACAGATCCTAATTTACATCCATCAAATGTTAAAATGTATTGAAGTAACACCGGCCGCTTTGCTCTCAGATTGCATAAGTGGATCTTAAACCCCGCCTTTCAAATCTTTTATTTTCGTCCCAAGCATTGACAGATTAGTACAAACATCCTCTTTATTTATACACGTAGAATGCAGCTATGGAATATTGATTCATTCGAAGTTTGCTTAGGTGCACTCTTGTATACAGCCAGGCTGTTTAAGCCTGCATACATTTTCTTCATGGCTGGGATGGTCATATTGAAACCCTCAGCAGGGAAAGGCGCAAGACGAGAGGAAGGACGCAGCAGCCGGTTCAGTCAAGATGGCGCCCAAGGTTTATAGACGGGGCTGCACTGTGGATGGCTGAGCTAGCTAAGCTGAACTAATGGTGTGAAGCTGTGAGCCTCGGTGGGCTGCAGGTGGAAGCAGCTCAGAACACTGCAACCGTCGAGCTGAGCGCGTGTGAGATTGTGCCTTGAAAACCGCAGCAGAAAGATGAGAGGCCACGGGTTTTGTTTTAACAAGGTGTGTCTTTCTGTTTGCATTGGGTTTGACATTGTCATGGCAGGCTCATCACCGAGCGACGGCTCTTCTGGGAGAGCGGCCCCTCGTTGGCGAGGAGGGAAGGCGCCGAGCTGCGGCGGGACCATGGGGCCGGCCGACTCTCAGTTACAGTTGCAGTCCATTGGGATAAGAAATGCCACGTCCAATGGTTGTTTGTTTGGAGCGGGAGAGAGTTCCCAACAAAGCAATGAGTCGCAAGTGAATCATTTCATAGAGGAGGAGCCATGACTGTGCTGCAGCAGGGTCTAAATGCATTCCTCTCCTGTGATGATAAAAGCTGACTGGAGTGGCATGGGCGCTGACTAGTGCTCTAATGACTTCAAAGAGAGGCAGGCGCATGAGAGGAGGGGACAGAGAGACAGAGATGGAGGGAGGCTTCACTGGTGAGGGAACCAAACAGAGGAGGAGGAGGCGAAAGAGAGTGCATATGTGTCAGGGAGCGTGCAAGCAAGACAAAGAGAGAAAGTTCTAAAGTGTGATACTGCGAGTATATGAGGAAACATCAAAGACCTGAAACTGAACAAAAGAGGCCGTGAGCGTGGGAGGGGAGAGTGGAGAGAGTGAGGGGATAAAAGAGATGGAGACGAAAAGGGCAAAGTGTGAACAACCAGAGCATGACACACACACACACACACTCAAGAGAAATGTTTTCACTGGTCTAGACGCAGATAGAAGAGTGAAGGGATGTTCTGTAGAGAGAGACAATATTCCTCCTGCCTCAAGCTGCCAGAACACATGGAAGAGAGGGAGGTAATGCATGAAATACTCTGCAGAGAAGATAACAAGATTTCTTATTTCTGTTTACTTTTGAAGGCGCTTGACGTGCAAATATGATTTTAGCTCTGGCAACGAATTCGAGGCCGCTATGAAATATGCAGTGGTTGTTTGGAGAAAAGCGTCCCTCCAATTATTTTATTTTTCTTTGGCAGGATGCTTCAGTGGATTTAATTATTGATTTGAGAAGCACTGGCATTTAACAAAAATAGTTATTTTTTTTCCATTTAGACGATATTAGTCTGGTTGCATTTTCTCGTAATGGATCAAAATTTGTATTTATTAAAAGTGATGCTTCACAATCCAAATGGTGTCTGCACTGCAGGAGGAGCGCATGTTAAAATTAAGATTTTGACCTGTCTAATTTATCTGATTCGGACAAGAAACCAGCACACCACTGCAGTGCCCTGCACCCTAAAGTATGAAAATGTAACTGTGAGCTGAATATGAGTCAAAGCTCAGGTATTTGAAAGGTATGCGGTTGTGAAAGACAACATATCTAATGTGTCAAGACAGAGAGAGATGAGCAGGCAAACCTGAATTTCTGCAAGACAAAGGGCAGGCGGGGAGAAGAAAACAAGTGCGGAGAGCATTAGTAGAGCTGTTGAGACGGCATGGGCGCAGTTGAAATGCAGCTGGTGTATGTAGAGGTGGAGGGTGAGGAGAGAGGAGGGTCACAGAGATAATAAACAAGAGGAGTAGCACATGTAGATCGTTTCCAGTGTGGGGCGAATGAGAAACGCGGCAGAGAGCTCGAACCGACACGCTGCCTGTTTCCCGAACTGAGCATCTCCGTTCTCATTAAGACCATCACGCCGCCGACGGAGGAGGATTCTTTCACGATTGCGGCAGCAGTTTGTCCCAGAGCCTTTGGCTGAATGCTAAACTGGAGTTAAGTGACCAGACGGATGCGAGGCCTGAGTCAGCTTCTATCTTAATGCCCAGGCCCCCTCAGACCCTTATGTAACCCAAACAGACAGGACCAGAGACTTGGCAGGCGTAGAAAGAAGACGGAGTTTAAAGCAAGACGGGCTTAAGTACTTTTTTCACTGTCTTTGCAGAGCAGCCGTCATCCACTGAAGGCCAGTTCTGTATTATTTATATGCTTAGCTGCATTTTTTATCCCAAAGATAAAATTTCCTCTACTTTTAAAATCTTGAATATGCAAAAAAAATAAATAAATCCGGTGAGTACAAAATATGCTCTTACAAAGCAAACAGCTGCGTGTGCACATCTGACGCTAGAGAACCAGAATCCTCCTCAACTCCAGCCAGGTTGCATGAGAGGAGAATTACACTTTAAGGAAATTGTTGATAGGAGATAAGAACATTAATATCCCTCTTATATCTGTCTGTTCAACACATGAAGCCAGAGTCAGGAGGCAGTTACTGCAGATTAACATAAAGGAAGGACGGGAAAACATGGCGCCTGGCTCAGTGTGGAGGTGACACCATCCTCCTATCAACACCTCTCACCTCACTGTTTCACACTATATTTTCTTCGTTGAACTCACACACTTTTTTTCCCCCTGAACAATAACTAATTAACCTCGGCAGTGAATAATTAACAGATACTCCACATGTGGCGGTGCAGTGGTTAGTACTTTCCCTCGTGGCCTTACTGTGTGGAGTTAGCATGTTCTCACAGACGAAACCCTTTTCTCCCTTCTCCCACATTCAGATTAATAAGGTCAAGGTTGATTGAGACTGTTAAGGTGTGAATGTGAGCGTGGATGGTTGTCCTGCCTCTCCAGGGTGTGCCCGTCGTCCCGTCCAGCGTCAGCTGGGGTTGGGCCTTTACAGGACTGTGAGTCGCAGTGTCATTTTGTGGTACTGTCACAGGAGGGTGCCAAAGTTAGATACTTCTCTGCACCATAAAGTTTGTAGCAAAGCACCCCATACAACCACTCCTCATAAAATACAGTGACTGTACGGAAGTAATGGTGTGCAAATGGTTGCAGAGTGTCAATTTAATGGCTCTGGCTCTCAGCCCCAGGTAGTTTATGTATCACCAAAACCAGTCAGGGTTTACTGCTGGAAGGAGTTCAGTAACCACTAATCTTCAGGAAGTGTTAAGCTACCAAAGACAGAACTAATGAAAGTTTTTGGATGTACAAACCGATAAGGTAACAGCGCTCATTTGCCCCCCTAACATAAATAGAACCACCTACTGCGTGGATTTTCTCTGTCTGTTTGTTCTTGTCGTTTCACTTTGTCTCTTTGAAGACTAAAAGCAGGACTGAGGAGAATGAACTACCCACAGAGACGGCTCTGTGCATCCTCAAATTGGTTTCATCAAGAGAGCCTCAAGTCATTTGTGGCATTTGTGCAATGTACATCTAAATTTAAATTGCTTTGTGACAAGATGCAGCATGGCCGGATGGATTATCTCAGCCCCCGGCAGCATGAGGAGATACCAGAGGAACCCTGGAGTAACACTGACTGTTGCATGTGTCACTAATGGCGGCAGCTGTAATTGGCGTTAAGGTATTGACGTCAGAAAATCCAGGCAAAATGGATTACAACAAAGCCATAAATGCCATTTCCCCTCCGACTGCGTCTGCCAAACAAGCCCATTTTTCTTCACAGTGCGCCGAGAATACACGAAAACACGTATGTTTCCATACACGGGGAGAAATCGCCTGGCTGGCGCGCTGACTTACAAAGAGCTGCACTTCACACCCGAAGACTTCTCTCTGATCTGGCAATCACAGATCATCCCACCTCACCCCTCTCTCCCCCTTCTCTCCCTCTTTCCTCCGGTCTTCCTGATCCTCTGATTGCAGATTGAGGGAGACAGGCAGCACGAGAACCCTTCAATCTGACTCTTAGCTGAGAAACAGCAGAAAATGTATTCTGTTGCCTGTGCTTTACGACTCTTGAGCCACGCAGGTCGGGAGATTGCAATGATAGCAGAACGCGGCTGATAGCGGCTGAACAGATACAGATTTGGCCGAGCTTGAAAAACGCTCTCCAGCGAGGAGATCTCCACTGAATTTATCGCAATGTAAAACAAGACTCGCCGTATTAATAACGTCTGCGTCCCTGAATGGTGTAATAACACTGTATTACTGCAGTGTTGCAGTGATGCAGAGGGGAGAGGGAAATCTTGTTCCAGCAAAATGATCTCTTGTACACAACCACTTAATCAGCCGACAAATCAATAGCCTGCTTTAATACCTTTGCCCTGTTTGTTATTTCTGTTTGTTCATTAGTGAGTCACACAGAGGAGGCATGGTTTAAACCTCACAGTGTGTGCATCAACACCTCTCTGAGAGGTGTGAAGGACAGAGCTCCCTGAAGCTGAAAACATACAGCGCGTGATGAGCATTAAAGCACACGACTACAAATAACGTGTAATATTGCCTGCAGTCGGCAATGGGTCAAACATGGACATGAAATAAAGATGATAATTTAAGTGAGGTGTTAAGTTCCGTTGTGTGCCAGTGTTTGGTCTTAATAGCTACAGACACAGAGTGCCAAGCGGAGAAGCGTACATGAAAAAGTAAGAAGTGCAGACTCATACATTGTGCATCACCGTCATCATCTGCAGAAAACACCCAGCTTCACCAGGGGAGCAGTGACTTCAAAGGTGCACAGTATTGACGGCCGGATGTAAAATATCGACAGAAAAATAACTGACTGAATATTTTATCCGTGAAAAATAAACAGCGGGGGGGAAACAATAAGCATACAGTTTAGGATTAATGGCTGTGCAGAGAGACAGAAGCCGGAGGAGCGATTGCTGGGTGGAGGGTGGCAGCTCGGATGTAAATAAGACTGGGCTGGTGCCTTAGCTGTCAGACACTACACCACAGAGGAAGATCCGGCTCCTGCAGTGAAGGTGCAAAAAGTTGATCTTGATCTGATTGTTTCCTGAATCGATGTGTTTTAAATGTGTGCCGCTTCTAAGAGGAAGTGTGCCCAAGATGACGTGAGCGTGTAAATTTGGGCGTCTGGTGCATGACAGGATTTCCACTGTATCAATATTTGACTTTGCCTCGTCTCTCAACTGAAGGTGAAATGAGCGTTATTGTTAATATTCTTCTTCAAAGTGTAACTAAACCAGAAACATCACAAAGCGCCGGCTGGTGAAAGAAGATGTTCCCTCCCCTCGCTGAGTAGCTATGAAGTTCACTGGAGCTGTTTTAGGCTCGCATAAAAAATTCAGGACTCTCTCTCTCTCTCTCTCTCTCTCTCTCTCTCTCTCTCTCAGCAACATTCGCCCTACATACAGCACACACACATGCTCGCACATGCATCACGGCATAATTCATTGATGCCCACATGGGAGCGCGCACACACACACACACACACACACACACACACACAAAAAGGTACACTTGGTGATATAAGCTTGGTTAATATGGGAGCAGCGAGACATCAGAGAGACTTTTAGATGAGACGCTTTAGTGGCATCCCATGATGAGGTGATGCCAGCAATTGTTGCTGGTAAATAAGTTAGCCAGTTGTGTGTGTGTGTGTGTGTGTGTGTGTGTGTGTGTGTGTGCGCGTATGTACATTTCGATTGCAGACATTCAAACAAGGCGCTCAGTTGTGTGCGTCCTCGATGGAGAACAGACAACATCTCCACAGTAAGCAGGTCAACACCTCTGCTCAGCCGTCCATTTTCATTACAGCATAATGACGAGAGTGGAGGGGGAGATGGACCAGAGAGAAGTGAAATGATATAGTTATGATGCTCCCAGTGGAAAGACTATCAGCGCATGATCTGCTGCCATCGTCCATCAATCTCCCTCCGCTGATATTACATAATCCCTCTGCTCCTACACATCAGCCCGTTGCCGGTCGACGCAGCCGGCTGCTTAAACGTTTTCTAAAATATTTCCTGCGTGTAGCTACGGGCGTGAGCGGCACAACGTTTAAGCCTGTTTTCCACTTGACAATTCAGCTCCATCTCCTTGTGGCCCATTCAGTGTGGGTTGCAACACCTCTGCCAAGCCATCGCCATCTGAAAAGCATTTGGGGCGCTCCCTCACCCTGACAGTGTCCTCATGTCTAAAGACGGTGCTTGTTGGATTGCACTTTGAATTAAACCCACTCCAGAAACGCCATTTCATCCTCCCTTCGCTGTGTGTTCTTTCACTCTGTGTGTGCTCTCAGTGTATGTGGGTCAGTCGGTTTTCAGGGCCAAGCTGTGGTCAAGTTGTGAGTAGAGAGGAACCTGACGATGTCTGAAAGTTTAATGACTCAGATATAAATCTCGCCGAGCATTGGACAGCAAGCGGTTACTCAAATCTAAAAATACTCTCGCCTCTTTCTAGTTTTGGATTAATGCACACACACCCTGGTGTTTTCCTGTTTGCAGATCCTTAACGGCATGATCGAAAAAGCAGGACTTTCCAATCAATAGAGGGAGAAAGAAAGCGAAGTGGCATGTAATTGAATAGCTACAGCAACCTCAAGTCAATATTTGATGCTTTTATTCGGGATGGAACTGGTTTTAAAGCCCTTGTAGATTTCATACTGGTTTATGTTAACAAATGCAATAACAGGCATGATTTCCTCCACTGTCTCCACAAATAAAACTTACAGGGAACAGCAAAACCAGTTGCACTTATCCATCTCCATTTGCCTCCGTATTGTCTTACTTTAGGGAAAAGCAGAAGATTTTGTTGTAGGAAAAAAAATGACAAAGCACCCCTTCCTGCTAAGAGCATAGTGACACCTCTAGCAAATCCTGTCCCACACTGGCAGTATTATTGCCTAACACGCTGTGAGGGCTATAAAGGACTGTCAATCTATGATATCATGCTAAGTGTATCCTCCTCCCAGTGTGCAGAAGCAGTCAGTGATGGAATAGGTGCTTTTCCCGAGAGGTGAAAAAGAAAGAAATGAGAAAATTCACTGAAGCTTGAGCCAGTTACAAGCAAGACCGCTGGAAATGACCGCTTCATTGGTGCATCAGAGACTGAAGGAAAACACGACACTGGCCATCAGGCACTGACGTGTCCACAGATACACAGATATACATTTGCAGGAGACCAAACTAGAGGCCGGCCTCATTTAATTGATGATGTAAGATGCTTGGTTGAAGTGAATAATGCATCCCATTGAATTATGCAAGAAATGAAAATAGGTGTGAACAAAACCTTAGAAATAGCTGCACAACCAGGGTACTGAAGTCTGGTTGTTGCAGAAGCAATTCTCAAAATGTCCTATTTATAGGTTAACCTTAAAGTTAGCTGTTTTTGTCCTGGCAGAAGAAAACAAATCAGAAAGCAGCACACATAACCTCATATATCAGTATTCCTCCCAACCTGTGTTAGTTTCTTTGAGAAACTATAGCCGGACCCTGAGCCTCATAGTAAACAAATGCTATTTTCTCTGCGGATTATTATTTGATTAATCCATTTGATGTTGGGAGCGGTACTGAATTAAGGTGTCTCTGCATCAGGCCATTTTACATCCCACCCTCGCTCTCATTCTTTTATATGGCAACAGATTTAACAGTGAAGAAATACACCAGTATTCCGGCACTGTAATGAGCAATGCTTAAAAAGAAGCCTTTGGCTTCCTTTCAGCTCCATTAATGTCAGTCAGATAAAAATCCATCCTCCTACTTGTTAGTGCTGAAGCTGATGGTTTAACTGGAAAATGTATGCGTGCATGTCAGGATGTTTCATCACCGTGTGCTTTCGTGTTGTGTGTGTATGGGAACTATGAATGTACATTGCATGTTCTCTCCATGTCCTCATCAAGCTGGCATTACACCCCTAAATCAACCATGGCACAAGAACAATGTCTCGGCATTAGTATTGGTAATTTCCATTCCACAGCTCGTCGTCCAGTAAACAGATGCAAGACAAACACGTTCACACACACACACACACACACACATACACGTGCAGGCTAAATATAGCAGCAGCCTTACCTTTCTGTACACTATCATGTTGGGGGACTCATCCGCCACCCCATTGGTCCCCTGTCCACCACTGTTGGTCTGTGCCATGATCCAGTAAGTAAATCTGCCACAGGAAATGTCAGGTGCTCCTGCTGTGGACAGAATGGATATTTTGGTCCATCAGGAGAACAACAGTGCGTGAACGTTACCCTTACCTTACAAGGAAGGGAACAATTTACATAACTTGTGTGGCCTGGATCACCCCTCTCCATATTTGACATTTCCACATGGAACAGGTGCGCCGATTTCCTGTTTGGCTACAAGTGTTCTCTTTTCACAAGGTCTCCACAAGGACATTGATTTGAAAGGAATGGGAGCAGTTTTGTGCACAAGTTACGGTGAAAAGTTAAATTAAATTAACCTGTACAGCTGTGGTGTATGAAATGCAGGAGTGCCATCACTCTGTTCTCGGATTGCATTCATTGTGCCAGCCACGGTCATTATTTCTGTTTGTTGACACCAGTGGACTCACTCCTACAGACGCATGTTAACGTTGCAATGAGAAGAACAGGTGAGGTGAACCCCCGGACCCCGTCATCCGGCGGTAAATGCAGTAAAACAACACACCGTCCCTGGAGGAGGCTCAACAATGCAGCTCGGATTCATCTACTCGCTCACAGCCCCCGTGAGCCGAAACACGCACGACTGCAACGGACATCACATATGCACGTTGCAGCTCCTCGATGATTTCCTCCCACACGACATCCTCAGGAGTCTGCAACACTGAATCGCCCATAGCATGCAAACAGCGAAGTCATGTAACCTGCTCTGAGCACGAGGCCGTTCTCCGGATAAACACCGGACTGGGGCTGCTTACCACGAGCCGCTGGCCGCTCCAGCACCTTGGACAGCGACTGCACACAAAAAAACACGCCCGCGCCCCTAAAATCCGAATTTCTGTTTTACTGCCGAAGCGACGCACAGGCAACACAACACAGAGGAGGAGGAGGAGATAGCGGGGGGAGAAAAGAAAGAGGAGGAGAGGGGCTTACCTGAAAAAACGCGCAGCCCCGCTATAGGACTCCTGAATCCGTGCAGCGGTGGAAGCCCGGCCCTTCTGCTTCACGGTGTCAACTGGCAGACATAGGAATGCGAGGACTGTTCATTGGCAACGCGAGGAGACAGACACTCGGTGGACACTCGGTGTGGCAGCGTCTCAGTCTCGCTCGCTATCTCTCTCGCTCTCTCCCCCTCTCCTCCTCTCTCCCTCCAAACGATGCCGTATACCGAGGCACGGGCTCGCCACCTCAGAGCGGCGTGAACGCGCATCGATCCACGACCAATTGCGTGCGAGGAATAAATTACAACCCGTTTTGGGAGACAAACAGCAATTTTGTCTCGAATGGTGCCGCTGCAGAGATGCATGTGCACTTTATTAATATTTGAACAGATGCTTGTATTGAAGTCAAAGGTCAAGGTTCAAAATGTTGCATATTTTATGTTTCAAATTAATTTTTTTCTTAACTTGGAGGTAAATCTATCCTACCTGTCTTCAGTGGTTACCCATACACTGTAGAACCAACTTGGTTAATTACATCTATTAGAACCAGCTTTCATTAGTAAATGCAAAATCCATCAACAGTCTTAAGAGGTTAGTTCAGTCCCCATGGTATTTGACTGACTGCAAATGGAAGAAACTGTTCTAAACCATCTATGAGTGCCTGTGAATCAGTGGCAGCGCATCCAGCTCTGCAGCGACAAATGAATAAACAGAAAACCTCTTCATTTGCTTGCTCTTCATCTGTGGCTTTGAGATACGCAGCAGTCCAGGCATGAAAGATGACAGATGTGCCCTTCCTCCCTATGTAGCTGCCATATGTCTCTATAGGTTTCCTTTTCTCCTGTCCTCCTTATCAACCCTCAGGACTGTAGCTCCCTGCACCATGAATCTAACTGGGGAGTCAATTCAGCTGCCATATTAGAAATACACATTCCTGGATTTACTGAAGTCTCACTCGCTGTCACTTATTGCCGCCCCAAAAAGATGCAATTGAAAAAAAACAGCAATATAAAACATAAGGTGATCTTATCTATACATTAAAGTGGCATCTGAGGGCACGGTTAAATGTACTAGATTACTTGTCTTTATGATTCAGTAAAAACATCCGACTGGGCTGCAGGAAATTAACTCAGCCATTGAAGCCACTGACCATAAAATTGTATTTAATAGGCTGGGCATTGTGGAATCTACGTCAGTGCTCTGTCGGCTGCATATACAGCAGGGGCGGTGTTGTTAATATTTGCCATCATGAATCTGTTTGTGAATCTCATTTAATCGCCTTGACTTACAGATTCATCATGCTATTTTCTAAATCCAGTAATCCCGCCAACTACTCTAAACTTGCTTCATGGGTGTAAATGCATTAAGAGACTACAGAGAGAATTAAATGTTAGTGTTATAATGGATTCAGATATGAGATGCAGCAGTTGTGTCAAGGCAGTCATGGCATCAGTCCATGACCATCTGAACATAGCAATAACATTAAGATTACTTTGTACAGACAGTGAAGACAAACTCAGAACAAAACAATATATATATATATAAAACATGATACAATTGGAATGGATTCTTGTTGTTTGTACTTTTATTTAAAATCTCTTCTGACAATTTTACTGTATCGTTTTTAATAAGTAGGGTGCCAAGATATCATCATCTCATTAGTTAAGCTTACATCATAGTCACATCTGTCCATTTCAAATACCATATGTTCCTCAACGGTCAGTCATAAGTCACAACAGGGCCCTTAGTGCAGCTCATATGTGACAGTGCCACTGATTCTGCAACAGAAATAGGGTAACAGGCAAACACATGGCCGCAGAAACTTCATTTCAATGCATCAGTGGCAAATATGAATTTCAATAGTGGAAATATGAGAGCTTTGTGGAGCCGCTGTCATTCATAAATCAATGGGAGGTGAATAATTTATATATATAATGTGACTGTTTTTTCACATATAATAAAAATGTAATTGAAATCAACCTAAAGCCTGTGTTATCAGTCAAGCTCTGAGGCCCTGAAACTCCTGCTAGCACTTTAACTTTAATTTCTCCAAACATAGGCTTATAGAAAATAATTATTGTTATTTTATTGTTTTCACTTTTATTTTCTATTATAGGACTGTGATCTTTCAGCAGAGCAGCTTAAAGGGACCATTCTACCCCAACGTATAACCAAAGGCTGATTATGAAATTATAAAATAGTCTATCGTAAACAATACTGTGTCCTTTTTGCTATCATTAGTGTTCGTATTAGTAGTGGTTGCCGTTGCACTAGTTGCAGCATTTACTACGTTTAAACAACCAGCCTTTGATCCATAGACTGTAGCATTGATCACGCTTTGATGTTGCGGGTGTACGGTCCCTTTAATAGCCCCGGGTGAAAAACTCCGAGTCCCATAATGCACCGGCGCATTTTCGTCGTCAAACAAAAACGCGGAAACAAAAGAAATAATCAGTTTGTCAAAACAAATAAGCCCGAGTCGCCTCGAAGTGAGCGCAGTAGAAGCTGACAGCTGTCGAAGCGAGCACCGTAGCTGCTGCCCCACCGCCCCAGCGACCCGCCATGGCCCTGAAGAGAATACAGAAGGTGAGGCTGAGGTTTATCTGATGCGCTGGAAAGGTCGCAACGATACGGAAACGTCGCCCTGTCGTTAGCCTCCTCGATCGCCGCGTAGCATCTGGCTGCTAACTCAGCCGCACTCCGTCGCTGTCGTGGCCGTCCTCCAGGCGGCTTTTTGGGGGCTCCGTCGTGATTCCACCTCCTGGATTTCACCGTCAGCAAGCGGGCGAACCGAGCTGCTGACGGTGATATGACATTAAAGCGATGGAAGTCGATGTGGCTAACTTCCTGCTAGAGATGGCCTAGCAGGGGAGCGGTGCGGCAGCGCTGCTGAGTTGGAGCTGTGTTCTCAGTGTCAGGGTCCGTGTTTAGAGCTTGGTTAGTTGTGTTGTGTTGGCTCCTCGTAGGGGGCAGATTAAAGTTTATAGGGCACAACAGAGGCTGTCAAGCTCAAGTTTCTTTTGTTTTGCAGGAGTTGAGTGACTTGCAGAGAGATCCCCCAGCTTCATGTTCAGCTGGCCCTGTAGGAGAGAACAGTAAGTGTCAAAAGAACACAACAAAACGAGTGTTAATACTGTATGATATTACCCACTGACCCTTTATCTGTTTGCTTCCTTCTAGTGTTCCACTGGCAGGCTACCATCACAGGACCGGTGAGAGTTTTCTGGATATGTTTTCTAGATACTTGTTTTTTTAACCCAAGCTGCTTCTGGATCTTTAGACAATAGTGTTTTATGTTGACTTTTTTCCAGTGTGTGTGGGGAGCACGCTCACTGGCACACTCTGTCCCAGTGTTTCTCACTGAAGCCCACATTAATGCTAATACCACAGTATGTGAAGCAACCTTTGGTACCTCTACTTGGAGGTATTATTTGATCTGGTGAGTTTTAATGAATTTTATTCAATCCTGTTTTTCAGAATGACAGTCCATATCATGGAGGAGTGTTCTTCCTTTCTGTCCAATTCCCCACTGACTACCCCTTTAAACCACCAAGGGTATGAATACTAATAATCTTTAACAATCATATCCTTGAAATATGATTTCTGTATTTTCTTACTTTAAGCAGAAGACACCATACATTGAAATGATCTGTTAGACACAGCCATTAAGACATGTTTCATTTGACTGGTTGTTTCTTTTTCTTCCTCCGTAGATTGTCTTCACAACAAAAATCTATCATCCAAACATAAACAGCAATGGTAGCATCTGCCTTGACATCTTGAGGTCTCAGTGGTCCCCTGCACTCACAGTGTCAAAAGGTAACAAAACAAAAACATGTACGAATTCAGTTTGATTCAACAAGGATTTTTGACTTCAAATTTGAGATAATGTTTTGGAGAAATTCAAAGAACACTTCATCACAACAGACAGCGAGGCAGTAAAACCTGTTTGGTTGTGTAATCCCTGTGCATCAAAGCCACGATGTAGAAAGACAGGATTTGCAAACACCCTGTTCTAGGAAAGTTCTGGAAGGTTTTAAAGGATCTGAAACAACAAATCGAAGCTCGTTGTTTTGTATTTAAATTCGTTTGTGGAATTTGAAAAAAAAAAAAAAAAAGTTGAAAAAGGCATGTTTAATTTAAAATTGTTAACATTATTTTTCACCTTTTTTCCAGTTTTACTATCCATATGCTCTTTGCTATGTGACCCAAATCCAGATGATCCATTAGTCCCAGACATTGCACACACCTACAAAGTAGACAGACAAAGGCAAGTATGAAAGCTGAAGACTTGAATTGCCCTCTCCATCTTTAAAACCTCATTCTAATGTACTTTTCTTTTCCAGGTACAACAAAGTAGCCAGAGAATGGACCCACAAGTATGCAATGTGAAGGAACATCTCTGCAGCAATGACGCATCCCTGAACACCTCGAAATATGACAGTACTGTTCAAAATGCTCATCCACACTGGTTCTAGCTGAGGTGTTTTATACGCTTGAAGCACTTTCTCTACTCAGATTTTACTTGACTCAACTGTTTTTACTGTTTATTTTCCCCTTAAATTGGCATTATTATGATTATTAGCGGTGGCGAGATACCCGGATTATATTTTTTCTTTTAAAATATTTACTGTATATTGTACAAACCCTTACTGAATTTATTTTGCATTGTTTTGCATTAAAAGCATTAATCGAAATGGGATTAAAATGTTTTTGTTTGTCACATGAAATATTTTTATTATCATAATCATCATAGAATATTATCCTTTCTGTGACAAAATCCGTAGTGGAGTGTAATTTAATCAAAGGAAAGGTGTTTATTATGCATATGACCACTAGGTGGAAGCCTTGACTCTTTCCTGTCCGAGCCTTTTTGCATAATGGCATTTTCCTTCCTGGACAACGTAAGTTTTATGTTTGTGTTGCAACCAATCCAGGCCTATTTACCAAATGGTGATTGATTCATGTGGACATTGTTTATTTCATTGTCTTTCTGCATAATGAAAAGAGAAGAGATGTTCTGTCCATTGAAATTAAATCAGGGATCATCCTCACCTCTGCTGGCTGCAGCACAGTGATTACAGCTGTTCTGCAGTTATCCCCCGCCAGTAGAAAAACATGATTGAGGATAATTGAAATTGAGATGAAACGTTTCAGCAGGGACGGGCTGACTGCTGTGAAAATTGTACTTTCATGAGTCCCTGATTGACCTAACCTCAATCTGCATGTCTGTGGCCTGTGGGAGGAAGCCGGTGAAAATGTACCCAGAGGAAATGCACAGAGGAAAAAACATGTAAACTCCACACAGAGACTCCAGCCAAGCTGTAATGCAAGTTGGAAACATTCTTGCTCCGAGGAGCACGGCATGATGCAGGACGCAACTGCTGGATTCAAGAGCATCTTTCAGCTCCCAGGTGTATGTGGAGCTGTGTCCCCCAGCGTCCAGACCACGATGCTCCAGACTCCGCTGACCATTACCTCGTGTGAGTTGATTTTACACTGTTTTGAAATTGACTATTAGATGTAGATAACGTATTAGATTAACAAATTCCTGATTTAAAAAAACTCAATGCTTGCTACTGAAAAAGTAATTGAGTACATTTAACTGTATGCCCACTCTTTTTTTAACAGGGGTCAGTTTTGTCTCTAAAACAGTTGTGTCAAGGAAGCAAGTGAGAATAGTTTATTTAAACATGAAGATTACCAGTGAGGGTAAAACATCACTTCATAGCAACTGGCCCGTTCCTGCATGGAGAGTGACCGACAGACACAAGACACGTGTAAATTCATGGATGGAAAACCTTGTTAAAACAAGGTCATATAACACTGGAAGCTGTCATCACTCATTTCCTGGACACGGCGAGAGAAGAACCCCAGAAATGCATTTCTACAAGGACCTGCAGACTTCACTGTGCTCACTGACCTCTTGCTGTTTTTTCTACTTTGCAAGAGCATCTTTGTTTTTCTGGATTCTGTTTTTTTTAGTGTGGCAGACTCCCTCCACATTGTTTTGATTTCCCTTTCCTGTATTACTTCCTTTCATCACTCACAGGATGTGCAGTGTTTCCTCTATAAGCCTAATAAACTGGCAGCACGGGGTGTTACCAGCCTGTAGAATAGAACTGCCTCTTCCCGTCTGATCAGATGCTCAGTTCATTTGTTTATTTAATGATAAAACATGAGTAGAATATGATTTCAAGCTCATTATTGGGTTTTGTTGACTCTAATTGGCCTGAATCAGCCACAGGCCTTCCATTAACGAGGCATAACAAGTTTAGGATTCAGTGCAGTGAGTAAAGTTCTGGGACTTTCACAGGAACCCGGGGGAGGTAGTAGATGCTGGTTTCTGGGAGGAGTCCTGTTTCTTTTTTTTCCCCCTGCAGGATGACACGTGAAACTTTCCTGAGGAGGTGCTGCTGCTGGTTGGTGTGTTTGCAGCCCTGATCCGCGCGGAGCTCCGTTAACTTCGGGAGGGACTCCGACCCTCCAGACCTGTGTGGCTCCTGCCTATTTTTAGACTAATGGGGGGAAACGAAGGGGCTTGAGGGAAAACTGCAGAGGAGAAAGGAAAAGGGTCTCGACCGAAGCTGCGATGAGCTCCCACAGCACCGCGGAGTGACGAGGGGTGGAAAACAAAGAATACAACTTCTTTAACTTCTTCACTGAGGCTCGACGCTTCTGGCTGCAGCGAGAGCTCAACTTTGAACCAGTGGCCTCCGGAGCGGCAGCAGCGGCGCAGCACCAATGGCTGCCCAGTGCCCAGACACTCTAAGCGGATACTTGCAGCAGCAGCAGCAGTCGGACCAGGGCTCCAACAGCGAGCGCAGCACCGACTCCCCTCTCCCCGGCTCAGAGGAGGACCTGAGCGGACCGCATCCGCTGCCCGACCCGGAGTGGACCGAGGAGAGGTTTCGGGTGGACCGCAAGAAGTTGGAGGTCATGTTATTAGGTAACGCACACACACACACACACACACACACACACACATATATAGATTCTCTTATAGTGGAAAAGAGTTTGTAAACTTCCTGCCCACTTTTGGTTAGCCCCTTTGTTTGTATGTCACCCATAAAAACAACAACAAACAAACAACAGAAACTCCAACTTGTACTTCATCGTGTTGCGTTAGTCATGAACGTGACCGGGAAACTTCAGGGTGTCACGTGCCATCTCCGGAACCAATCAATTAACCCAATTAGCTCCAGGCAATTTAGGACTTGAGTTGGTGTCACCTCCTCCTGCACCCAAAATAAAAACACCATTTTAAAGCCCTAAGTTAACACTTGTATGACCACTCACGTTAACTGGAGAAGAAGGTTGAAGAGGTCAAAGACTGTTAACCATCAGTCAGTCGTGGTGTGTACATGCAGATGTAGTAACGTGCCCCGGCCACAAGCTGTCGCTGTGCAAGCTCCCTTGGCGCCCATTTGTTTGTAGACTAAACTGAATTTGACCTGAACTTACTTGCCGAACTCTTGTTATCTGCAGAACAGTTTGCATGTGCACAACTGGTGCAACAGCTTGAGTTGACTGAAACAGTAACAGAAAGTCAACGCGATAAATAATCATAAGTACCCAGCATGACTTGGAAAATGCTATTTTCTTTGTTGTCAGTGATGAATTTTGCCTCAAAGCTCTAAAGCAGACACGTCCTTTGCGCTGCAGGCTCCACGCGGGAGCACATGTGCACTCTCCCTGTACATGTTGTGTCTCCGCATGTTTTCTTTTCATAGTTATACTGATCCAGTGTGAGATCTCTACCTCGAATGATGTGACAGTGAACAGTTAAACAAGCGATGACAAGCTCATAAAGAGGCAGGGCCGGCTTCGGAGGTGTCTGGAAATCATGGAAAGTTGTTGGTCATTCATCGCATGGTTCAAAAACACAAGGAATGGAATATTTTTATTATTATTATTATTATAGCGTTAGGTAAGTTGGCTGGATTCCTTATTAAGTCTCCACCGGAAGACAACAAGCCAGAGTCGGGGAGCAGCCAAACATGACCTTACTCACACTCGCCCTGTAGTTAAAACAACATATTTACTTAATCTACATTTCTGATGTGTATAGCTTTACACATACAGACTTGAGGAAGCTGTACATTCATAGTATTTCAGTAATCTCCAGCGAGCAGCTGGTCCTGAAGTAAGTGTATCCTTTATCCTATACACACAGACGCACACACACATATTTCCCCCTGAGAATGTCCTGGTTGCTGCCTCGCTCCTCGGTACATTCCTCAAAGCTCCATGTCATCCCAAACTCTTCCAGGAAAACAACTTAACCAGAGGCCGGCCCTAAATCCGAGTGTCCCGGACATGCCGCGCGCCACGTCACACACACACGGCATCTAAACGTGCCTCTATGTTCTGTATGATGTATGAAGTTTACCGGAGCTTTACGGTTTGTTTGTCTGCTCCTGTACGTTTGCCAACATCCTGTTTCTCAGCGGTTGCTTCATGACATCATGGCCGACGCTGCTCGTGTGGTTGTTGCTGCTGCTGGGAGTCAGAACAGGAATAAGTGCAGGGTTCTACCACGTCCCGGTCGTTCTGGCCAGTTGTAGGTTCAGGTTTAAAGACCGTATCATTTCCACCGTTAAACTGCTTTGACCTCTGACCTCAGGCCTTCGGGGGAACATCCAGGATGTGTGGTTGCATCACTTGCTGCTTTGATATCTCTCTGTGGACATTACACATGCCAGGCATCTGTAGAGATTTAGACGTGATGCATTAATAACCACAGAGGGATAAGTTATGGTCTGGATTTGTTGGGACTCGGAATCAGAGGTTCTCATCTTGATTTTGTTGCTTCAATGAAAGTTTAAACTCAAATATTCTAAATAAAAAATAGCCTTATTAGTCTCATCCAGTTCAGCCACAGCGCTGTAACATCTGGCTGTGTTTTGATTGGATATACTGTAGGTTTTGCTGTGGTACATCATGTTCTGATTGTCTGGCTTTGGACTATAATTTAATAATTTCACGGGAACTCCAGCATATTTTTACTTAGTGTTTTATTGTCCGTGACGGTATCTCACTTTTTGTTCTGGAAAATATCTTGTGCTTGATCCCACGGCAAAGAACCAGAGGTTAAATCAAAATGCAATCACATCCAACATCAGTTCATTAGCAGGTTTTTGGTAGCTCCGGGTAATGTGTCTCCATGAGGGGCTTCACTGATCAACTGGTCCAAAAATATCACATTAAATGGATGTATTTATGGCTAAGTATTTATCCACTGTATTTAGGTGAAATAAAAATAATTATAAATTTTAAAATACAGAATCAGATCTGACATATGCTTAAATAAATACATTGCACAAATGATATCAAATAAAAAATAGAAATATATTACATGTAAACGCTCATCAAAAGCTAATATTCATTGACTGACATTTTTAAATGACACGTCTAAAGCAACAGGAGTTCACCCAAAGATAAATCACCAAAACAAATAAAGATGAAACATGTTGTGGAATAAACAGTGGAAGGATGGTAACTGCCGGCAACCTGCCGGAGCGATCGCGTCTCTTTATTAGTGCCAGTTAAACGTCTGGCAGCTGCATTTTGAATTATCATGTGTAGATTTACAAGGACTTATAGTAATCCAGCAGAGAGGTGATAAAAGCCTGGGCGACTGTGTCCAGGTCCTCCGGAGATAAAAACAACCCTCATTTGGCAGTGGTTCAGAGCCGATAAAAACTGACCTTCACAGCTCTAACTTATTAGTTTCAGGAGCAAGATACAGCACAGGCAGAAAACCCGATGTAAACGAAGGAGGAAGCACAAGGGACCAAATGTTGTTATATCAGTTTCAGTAAGTGGATACTGATTTCCATTACTTCATGTACTGTACATCTTTCAGCATTTTATCCAGTTTAAGGTATTGCCAGAAAAGTCTCATGTACTTTAAGTCTTATTTACTCGGTGAATTTAGTGCCAAGGCAATAATAGCAATTATTTTGGCTGTTAATTTCAAACTGGGAGATCTATTCCTAATAATAAGCGGAGTTGTACTCATACGGGTGTAGGAGGTTGGTCAGAGTGGGACTTGGGACCGGTGGAGAGGCATGTAATCATTGGTTGCATGAATTCTGCAGAGTAAAAATGGCCCAGAAGTTCACCGGGCTCATTAAAACATGTTTGTGACTCGCCGGCGTTTCCTCGCACTGAGGCGAAATCCCAGCGTGCGCACTTTATTTGAATCTGTTGTAGTTAAAGCCACCGCTCCAGCACAGTTTGCATCAGGAGAAAATAGAAATGATTAACTGCTGAGCAATTACAAATGTACTGTTTTTCTCTCTCTCGCCGGTGAAACTCAGGTTTCTGTGCTGAGATCGGTAAACACTGTGTGAAGTGACAACAAAATCGCACCCTGACAGCCATCTGGGTTTACAGCCGTGCTGCTGGCACCGTGGAATAGGGCTCTCCAGTTAATGGCTTGGAGACCTTGACAAAGGCACGAAAGCTTGAAAGATAATTTTATGCGTTCAGGGAACAGTGTAAGGGAACGATTGTGCCTTTTTTAAACATTCATCATGAAGTTAAGAGACCAGGGACAAGTGTGGGAAAGAGGTAACATTTTCTCCAACCAAGATTAATCGCAAGGGAGCGTCTGCATGCGTTACCAACCTTTTCCGTGGATTAATTCAAGCATAAATTACCGATGTCTTCTAATGGGTCATTTTGTAGAGCACTCCTTGCTCAGACTGGTATTAATGGGCGTTCACTGACTGTGCGCGACCTCCTGGTGGAGCTGCGCGTGTGTGCGCGCACATCCTAACACCATGTTTGCAGCGACAACAGCCTACAATTAGACGACATTAGACGCAGTGAATCATTTTCCTCATTGAACTAATTTGTTGTGCTGCTCCTGAGCCGCAGACTATTAGCGGGCAGCTTTGTCTCAGAGAGGGAGAAACTGTTGCATGTGGCAGTGATTACACAGGACTCGCAGGTATTTCCACTATGAAGCGGTAAAGTTATAGCACTCTACCTGTTGTCCTCTGGTTAAACTACACTTACCCCAAATGAGCATGTTGATGAAACTGCAATTTGTGGAAACGGACAGAAAACCAAGTCACATTAGAGGCCAGAGGAAACGCTTCCTCTCAGCAACTAAATCTCCCGCTGCTGAAAATTGCTCTATTACATTTTCAGTATTCATCTCTGTAATGTTTTGACAATGATTTCTCTGGCTTCTTCTATGCCCACATAATAAGGGGGGGGGTTGTGTGAGGGCCTCATCCTCCTCTTCCTCCTCGGTGCTGAGTAAGACTCGCAGACAGGAAGGACTGAGTGTCTTTTGGGGAATGTGCTGCAGGCTTTCTCTGCGCTCACTCAGTTCCCCCCCCCTTTTTTTTTGTTCCCTCTTGAGTATTCAAACACTGCTCTGTTGTTCCAGCTCCCATCAGATCCACTACAGAGTCGTTGGACTTTCACGGGTCATTATTCCTACTCTACAGCACAATCCTGAATCTAACCTCTGAACTCTAACCAAAGCGAAACCAAGAAAAAATATTCTTTAATCGATTCATTGTGGTGCTCTCGGCTTTGGAGCTAAAAGCTTAAGTCCTGGCTGTACAATTAAAAACAAAGTGATTGCCGTGTACAACGTCAAAAGTATTTTGAGTTTCCGATCTCGTGCTGCATGTCATGTAACATCATTATACATCACTAGCCTAACATCAAAGATGAAGCAGTAGGGGAAATTTTACTGAGACCACCCTTTGGAAGAAATGCAGCAAGGAGAGGAAAACAATAGACAGAGCCAGTTCGAGAGGAAAATCCTTCTCATGTAGAGATGTGAAAATCCCTTGTCCCCTCAGATGAGGTTATCATCTGTCATTCGGAGACACTGTGTTGTT
Organism: Pseudorhombus dupliciocellatus; assembly: GCA_016785235.1. Classification (NCBI taxonomy): domain Eukaryota; kingdom Metazoa; phylum Chordata; class Actinopteri; order Pleuronectiformes; family Paralichthyidae; genus Pseudorhombus; species Pseudorhombus dupliciocellatus. Next base: position 1,280,077 of record JAFBJW010000223.1, read on the forward strand.
TAAACTGACTGGATCCCCTTGGTTGTTGCTGTGGCGGTGCCAGAGCAGCTATTGGTTTTACTGTGGAGCTGCTGTCGAAGAAAGAGATGTGTTTACCTCCAGATGCAGCACTTCTGCCTCCTCTGCCTCACATGGACTTTAGTCTGATGGAACTCTCTATTATTTTAGTTAAAATATACCTATATCTGATCTACCTGTCTCTACTTTAACTTCTGGGGTGCATGATGTCCTTAGGTCACACTGTTTTATTTATTTATTTCTTAGCTTAAATAAAACGTTCAACATTCCCTCATCCGTGCTCGGAGTATCATCAGGTAGATTTCCATCGTGATGACAACAACTCCCATGATCCCACGCTGCTTCACTGCGTCATCAGACCGCGTCATTGGTTGTTTTGATTGAGAGACCCCTGGCAGCTGACGTTACATGGTGTGTCTTACAATTACAAGTTGTGTAAAAGTAACAGTGAGTTCAGTTTCTCACCTCTGCATCAGTTGAGAAATATTTTGGTGTATCTCCAAAATGGTCACTTTTCCCAAAGCTGCAAAAATTCTCTGGCATAGGTATCGATGCAGTAAATTACACAGATGTGTGGTTTTCGCTCCGCAGCAATATGTCATGCTGCCTTTGTGAATATAATTAAACATTTGTCTCTGCAACTGGATCTCTCTGTCGAAAGTTATGTCGAATAATTTCAGCAAACACTCTGTTGATCAAATCTTGCCACCCTCTGTGTACAGAACACTATGAAACATTTAAAGCTCTAATTTAGATGCTTCAGTTGATTTAATTCCACTCTTCCACTCGTCTCTGCCCAGGTACCTCTAGCCACCTTCTCCCTCGCTTTCCTCTCTTTCCAGCAACTTTTACAGAAACATGCTGATACAATTAAACAATTCTATTCAGCTTTGCTTACGCGTTGAATTCCTTCATCCTGGGCATGATGAAGCTTTCAGGAGCTGTAATATAGTTCACCTTCACTCCATGGAAAAACCTGTAATTCATTACTCAAGAAAATAAAACCGGGAGTCCTATTTCAACAGTCCAAGTGGAGCTGGAGTGCTGTGACCCATTTCTCTGCTCCTGGATCTGAAAATGGGCTGAAATGAATACCTGTTTTTCTACATCCCTCAAAGTTCTTTTTCCTCAACTCTTTTCAAAGTGCAGATTTACATTCTGTCTGGTTTGTGGTTGCTATTTTAGAAAGGTTTCTTCGGGGGTGCAGCCCCGACTGATGCGGCACGCGTGCGCACTCAGGACTCACACACACAACCATGCAGGAACAAGAACGCATGCACACCACCCAGCCACTAACCACTCCCCCCCTTCCCGAGAGCCTTCAGTGTTTATCTTTTGGAGAACCTCGGGTTTTGGTTTGTTGTTCTCACTGCTCATTCAACATCCGGCACAATCTGCCTTTTCTCCACTTGCCCTGATTGGAGAGGTTTTTATTTTTAATTTTTAAATCTGCTTTTGGCCTCTCCAGAATATATCCACTTGAAGTTGTGGATAACTGCTAACTTTCAACCACAGTTATTGAAAAGACAATGTCTCATGTTTGAAGCCCTGTCCAGATTCCTCATGTGGGAGCAGTGGATGAAAAGAATGGACCAATGTGAAATGTGAGTGATTTCTCAAGACTACAATGTTGACAGTGTGGCCCTCGGCCCGTGAAGTGAGACTGACTCCCTCCGCTCCATGGGGGATCTAACACAGTAGATACCAGGCACCAGGAATGTACAGTGTTGTGTAATCACTTGGCAGCGTTCACACAAGGGAGATGAAGTAGGAGACGATAACCCAAACATCTCACCAGTGACGGCTGGATGCTTGTTGTCTGGTTTCCAGGGCTGTACCACCGTGTGAACTCAAAATGGGTTTAGTGTTTAAGGATTTAACGGAGTATCTCTAATTGATTCTCCACTGTGTCATCATCACGTGACCCCCCCCAGGGGTCAGTTAGTCCTCGTTTTCTCTGGCAGGCGTCTGTCTGCGTGTGCCAGAAAGCAACATCTGGCTCTGGGTGATTGTGTTTGATAGCACGGTTACCTGGCAACGCCGCAGGAGTCGAGAAGGAGGCGTTCTAAGTGCAGAGGTGACTTTGACAGCTGTTCAATTTTATGGGAGATGATTTCTTTACCAAAGGGTTGGAATCGCTCCTGGATTCAAAGCGTCGAGTTATAGTCCTAAAGATTTCCGTCTTGTATCACCTGCAGCCACTGGTGGAAGCAAGCACAGTGACAGACTCAATTTAAGCTGCAGCAGCAAAAAAAGGACGGTTTTATCTGTTTCTGTGCAGCCAAACAAACTCCATCCATTATCTGTACGGCTTCTCCAAGTCACAGGGGGGCTGGAGGCTTTTCCAGCTGTTATTGAGTGAGAGGTGTGTGCAGCCTGGGCAGCTCCCTGGGAAATCACAGGACAGAGACACCAAGACAACCCTTCCCTCTCATGATCAGACTCAGGCATTGAAAGCCTCCAATCAACCAGACATCAATCTGCATGAGAAAGCAGGGAAAGCCCTCCCAGGTGATTGACTGTAGTACAATGACTGAAAGCCTCTATTTGGAAGTAATATTGCAAAATAGATCTGATTTCTATTTGTAAATGGGTTGTATGGTATCATTCATCTGTGTAAAGTGAAGTTGAGGAGCAACCATTGCACAAATTATCTCACATAATAAATAAACGACTTGACAGCGGTTCTGTTCCAAAAGCAGGATTTGTATCAGGAGGAATATGGTGAAATATAAGTAGCCCTCCGGTTCCCCTTCAACAGAGGTAAATAAAGTCAAATGGTTTGTCTCACTTTTACCTCCGACATCATCTCTGTAATTTCAGTGTAAGAGAATCTGAATTGGAAAAAGTCTTATTACAGGTTAAATAGAGACATCGTGTCCAAATGACCCTGTCCTACTCAGGCTGCTGATGTCACATCTGCACGACACAGCGAAGACACGCAGAGCCACGAGCACGGGCGGTTTCTTACCTAATGAGCTTGTTGCAACACATGTTTTCATGTTTTGCTGCCGCTCCCTGAGGCTTCAATGTTGAATCAGCTGTGAGCTGAGGGAGGGAGGGAGGGACGTCGGAGAGCTGGTGCTGTCCCGCTCTTTTAAAAAAAAAAAAAAAAAAATATCGAAAGGAAATGTCGTTATTTGAATGTGCTGGTGTTGCCTGTGTCTGTGTGTCGGGGGTGTGTCAAACGTCTGGCTTTAATACTAATCCGTCTGACATGTCCACCGTTTCCTAGATTAGGGTTGTCATTTGTTATGAAATCCTATCCAAGGGAAAATAGAATTGAAATGCCTGCGTAGACGTTTTTTCGGTGAAGTGTCCCACGTTTCACCTTAAGTCCTCGTGTGGTTATTGCCAGCGCGGAGGATTTTGTCTGAGCAGCCCTGCAGTTTGGAGATTTAGCTGGTGCCTGCGGGCTCTGTTGATTTTCGTAATCTAAATCCTCCCGTCTTCATCAAGATACCTCGACGTGAAAGATTCTGCTCAGTAATTCTGGGACAGCACGAACATCTCAGCAGCCAGGTGTCCAAACTCCCCCTGTCCATTATTTGATCGCACTCGAGCGACCGATACAACTTGTTCAAAAATTAATGGATATTGGTTTACACGTGAGCCATGAGGTATTTTCCCTTGTGCTATTGTAGAAATCCTTGTGGATCTGTCAATTCTACTTTGACTTTAATTTTTTTTTTTACTCACGCTCACCCGTTCCATTGTACAGAAACAAGCAGGTCGTGAAAACATCTGTGTCAAAAATGTCCTCCGATTGGATTTATTAGATTTGAACATCTGTATTGTTAGTTTGATCTTTGTGTGCGGACTGAAGCTGTGACGGCAGAAATCTATGCTATTTACATTCCTCCGGTGTCAAAACAGCGGAATCTCCCAGAAAGTCGAGTCCCTCCACAAAATAATGGATCCCAGACCCGGTCACATCTGCCAGCATCGAGTCCTTTATGCTTTTCCACTGTAACGTCTCTCACTCCTATTTTCTACACATGACAATGATTTAGAAATCATGTCATTTAAATAAGAGGATCTGATTAACCATCTTTATTTGATTAATCAATGAATCCTGCATGTTTTGTTTTTTTTTTTAAAGGGGACAGAATTGATTGCAACACGTGATCAGTGCTCAGGGGTCTCGGATCGTGTTTCAGCTGTGATGCCTTTACAATCTGCAGTGCTGGGAGGGAGGAGCCCTGCAATGTCCTCATATAACCCGGGTTTAAAGAAAAACAAGATCAGGCCTTTCTAGCACTTGTGAAACAAATGAAGCAAATCCCCTTTGATACAAATCAAAGCTACCAAACTCTGAAAAAACGGGCTTGAACCGACGGTTACTCTCCGACTCCTCGTCCTATCCTTCCATCGATTTGACATTTGAAAGGCCTATAATTTACACCAGGGCTTTTTGGTTGGCAGTCAAAATAATGGGTTCCTTGGCTATTTAAGTAATGAGGCATGAGCTATGCATTTTTGTGGTAAAATGCCTGTCAATTCTTTGAGGACGGGGCAAAGACGAACGCAATAGATCTCTCCGCTCTGCTCCTGCTCCCTCTAATCTTATGTCGTTGGCGAGTACAAACTACAAGTAAACATAGACGTCTTGTAGAAGAGAATGTCCATTTGTTGACCACCGTATTTGATTTTGGTGTTTTCCGGCATCGAGCCGTTTGCCAGTCGGCAGCCATCTCCGCAGTGCTGTGTCAGCGCTGGAGAACAGCTTGGCTGCACCCGGTAGCCTTCTGCCTTACGAAGGAACAAAAACAATCTGGCTTGTGTCTGTTTTTTGATCACAGTCGTTTTTAGGTGGAATCGAGCCAAAGACAGTACCGCTGCAAAATACTGACAGTCCCTTTTAAGCAGAATGTTCTACGAGTTTCAAATGTTGGCTGAAAACGTACGGTAGCAAAGGTTTTGAAAATGGTAACGGGCTGGAGGTGGAAGGGGAGGAGAGTGCAACCTTAAATCCAATCGTAGCTCTAACATCAGTAATCCATAAATGTGTTGATAAATGTGTGATCTGGCGCGTTGGATTCGCTGTGTAAACAGATTACTTATTTTCACGTTAGCTTTTTACTGCAGGTTTGCAGTGGCCGACCCTTCTGTTCTGTCCACATCGTTTTCAGATGACATTAAGCTGCGGCAGGGGCCAGTTGTTTTTGGTACTCCACTTAATCATTGCGGCATCACCGGCATTACCCACAAATGACTGGGCCCCTGACAGTTTGGGTGGAAATTGAGTTGTATTAATGCTCAAGCAGAGAGGAAGGAAAGGTTTCATAGGTTTGGTTATTAGCAATTTTTATTTATTCCTAAACTTGTTTGGATCCAACTGACCCTAATTTAAGAGGCATCCCTTGTGTCAACTCTTTAGACTTGGAACAGCTCCCTCTAGAGACACAACAAGTTTTATTTCTCTTCATTGAGCAGTTACTTACCGGTACTTACTTACTTTAATGTTTGACATGTCAATGAGAAAGTCTAAAGAAACTGATTTCATCATATTTTAAATTTCCTCCTGGCCCTTGCTATCGATGATAACATCATCGCTACTAACTCCACTCAAATCGATGAGCACATCATTAAAACCTTCTGTTCAGAGGTCGTGATCCAAGCCCGGTGCTTTGGTAAATGACCTTTATTTGCTCTGTGAGAAGCTCCAGTAGCTGCAAATGCCGTAAGCGGCTATTTCCTTTCGAGCAGTTTCAAGTTAAAATGGCTGTTGGCGGCTTTCTAGGAATGTGTTTGTTTTGGTTATTGCAAATTTTGACAGAATCCATACTGTAATATATCTCGGCGCTCTCCTGTTCCACTCTGGGTTCTCCCGTGATCGGTTTACACACCGCACACGTTCCAATAGGATGTTTTGCTCTCAGCACATGGCTCATATTTTCACTCATGTTCTGATGCCTTCCCTTCCCCTCACATGCCACAGATTATGCTGCAATGTTTGCTGTGAGGTTAATAACCCAACACGTTGTATACGTTAGTTCTCACATGCGTCTCTTAATGTCCTCGTTTGATGCTGACATAAGTTTCATAGTTTGCATTTTTTTTTTTTTTAACTGAATCTGTTGTGGAGAATGTGAGACTGAATGAGGGATGTTCTTGATAGAGATTACGTGTTATTTTTGACAACACCCCTCCGACACTCAGGTCTTCCTCCCGGTCACATGGCCACTTTACTTCTGGTACATTCCACGGTGAAATTTTGCCAAATTGCTGACATTTTACTTCAGTGCCAGTGGGACAAACTTGATATGGAGAAGTGATTCCTGGAGAAGACAAATTGCTGTTTGACCTGGCTGAAACGAACATACTTTAAAGACGTGATACCCACGTCTGTACCACACTGTTAGAGCGTTAAATTTTTAGATGTTTTTTTTTCTTCTGTTGTTCATTCGACATGTGTCGTATTATCCATTTAGAAAACATCTGTTACACATCCATGACAGTGCAAGTCAAACATTTAAGTTTTACAGTTTGAACTAAAGAGTCATCGCGTCATTACAAAGGAGAATTTCATTAATGCCAATTGGATTTAAGTGGTATTCTGATTGGTTTGTTACGTACCCGGTTTCATTATTTGCCGCTGAGAGACTTTATTTTACCTTGGGGATCTAGTACTGTTTATGAAGGACTAGAAACCACAGAGAATAACAGACACTGACTAGCTTCTACTAAACTGTCCCTATAAACGAGCGGGGAGGAAAACAGGCTGTTAGATGTTACTGCTCGTCCTTTTTTTTGTTTGTCTTAGTTCTTACAGGAAATGCTTCCAGTAAATGGGTCTTTCATAATCCTGGATGACTGCAGGCCACCTTGGAGCTGAGAGTTTGTGTCAGCGCTGTTCCTCGCAAAACTAAACAGTGCATATGTCACTGAAATTCATTTTCCGTGTTGGTTAATCTACTGATCATTTCTTATCGGCGTGTACCTCGTCTGATTCCCTGTCCTCTAAATCTCAGTTTGTGGATCGCTGCGATCAAGTGACCTCTTTTTTTTTTTTCTTTCTTTTTTTTACCAATACCTTTTCGCATTCGTCAGAAAGAACAGTCTGGAATTACTTAGTGGAATTATTTTAAACCATTGAAGAATTGTTTCAGTGATGGTCCCAACCCCTTTTTGGCGAGCCGCACGTCATGTCCACTGTCTCCACCGTCCTCAGCGTGATCCGTCATCTGATTATCCACAGGATGCGTCACTGCAAGCTTCAGCCACTTGGTGAAACGGCTGTGACTTTAAACAAAACCCGGAGGCGCTGGAAGCTGCAGAACAAATGTCAGAACTTGTTTTTTCCCAACTTTATTTCATCATCTGTGACAATTTCCATCTGCTGATGTTGCTCTCTTTGTAAATACGTGTTCCCAGTGTTTAAAACCCAGGGCTGCAGTCACTGGATGTGTCACAGGTTTACTGAAATACTGAGCTGGACATTGTCCCATTTAAATTGAGGCTATGCAGATTAAGCGGGATGAGAATGACTGAAGGGTGATAGTTGGTGGTTGGAATATAACTGTCGTTTCTTTGACCGCTTTAAGAAAACAGACTTCAGAATGATGTGAACCTATCCGGTTTCTCTGCGTTGGGCATCAGCCTCTGATCTGCGTCCTTCTCAAGTTCCCTTCCAATCGTTATTTATCAGCTGAGCAGTTTGCGTACACGGACCTCATCTCAAGTGAAGTGACCACGACTTTTTGACCGCGCTCCATTCTCAAGATAGTGGTGTTTGGTTATGAGACTGTTCAGGGATGGTTTTCATTTTCCCAGTTTCTTCTTTGAAATGTAGTGTTGACAGGAAGAGGCTTAACAGTGATTTTTCACGTCCAAGTATAAAATGGTGATCGTGCCTCTGTTTTGCACGCAGCGCTGGCATTACATATAAATATATACACTTTGTAAGTAAAAGTTTATAAGTAAAAATAATTTTAAAATAATATTGTAGCTAGAGCGTGTTCATAATAAAATATAAGCCTTTTAAGAAACATTCCAGATATTTTCATTCTGGTGGAGAAAACACTGGGCATCCATCACAATCAGTCGTCATCATCCCTCCAGTCATTCCAGAAATCTGTCTGTCTGTATTTTTGCAATTTTCCAATATGTACAAATCCTTCACAAACAGATGACCAGAGCTCTGGACCCGTGAATGAGGTTGTTGATCAGAGCAGGGCGTTCACCGCATCAGTCCTGACATCTGATCCTGTGGCCTGGGGATCTGAGTCAGGCTTCATTGAGCTTTGAATAAACAGGTGAACAGCTCATTGTGCAGCAGCGGTGGTCTCAGGTGGACTGAGTCCTGCCAGTCCACTTGCCGTGGCTCAATTACTGCAGTTTTAGAAAGAACAGATGTGACCAGCTGGGCGAACGAACAGCCCCCTCCAAACAGGCAGGTTCAGATTCAGAACAGCAGTCTAAAGGACAGATACTGGATGGGCCCAGTGACTGTCACTCACCGGGACTTTTTCTTTGAGCCGTCATATCGCTCCTGTTTGCGCGGCGAGCTCAGCAGTTATGACTGAACTGTTAAACCCACACGGACCGTGCTGCTGCCTCTGACCCAGATTTGCGCAGACAGCAGCAGATCCATCCTGGAGAACGCCGCTTGATCCGCATCATTAAACCTCCCCCTGTTCTCCGTGAAAGTACAGAGGAACATGAGAGCACGGCTTGGAGAGCAGAGATGTATTTTGCATCAACAGAGCCGCCGCAGCTTGAAGGATTTGCAGATGTGTCTCAGCGACTGCAGGCCCGACTTTCTTCGGTCGTTGGGTTTCTCTCCAGCTCCCTGTATCAGCTGAGGAGAGACTTTCTTGGCTCTTTCACCTGTTTGGGAAAACTTCTTTGAAACACCAGTGCTCTCCTAAGTGCTTATTTAGTTTACAGGTTGTTCACAAGTTTTCATATACTGTGGCTCCCAGGGCCGGCAGCGTGCAGCGTGCTGACAGACGGATTTCAAACGCGTGAACGCCTTTTTTGAAGAAGTGTGAAACCGACACCAGTGGACTTGAGTGCGGTTGAAATATTCCATTAACCGCTTCTGTAATACGCCCAAATATTTTCCCTGTATCCATCAATTTGTTACACGGAAGCTGAATCCAATCTCTTGGATTATAGAAAATGGCTCTGAGAATTTAATGCCGTTACTGAGCGACTGGCCGTGCCAAATACAATATCCAAAGAACCGGAGAGGCGCTGCGCGCTTGAGTGAAGACACAGAGACACGTCGAGGGGACCAGATAATCAGTGTGTGATTCAGTCTGTGTCGACCTTACGCTCGGAACTGAAATGTGTTTCTCTTTCTCCGTCTCTCTCTCTAGCTGCCACAGAGGGGAGAGTCAACGGCGGGGAGGACTTCTTCCAGAAGGTGAGTTGTGTGTAGTCTGCATTTGGGTCGTGTTTGTTTTGTCCTTCTCGTGTCTAAGGCAGCAGGTGTCGGTATTCCTCCGGTCACTCGTACTGACAAATCCAAACAAACAAAGACAATAGAACGAAAGTGACGTGCAGGAGCCTCTCCGGGGCTCTGATCCTATAACACAGCTGACACAATACACAGCCCCCCCCCCACTCCCCCTCTCTTACATAATGTACCATAATAAACCAGATCATCCCTGAAGTATAATGGTGGAGCTTAAACACAGGCCTGACAGGACAGAGCTGCCTCATTGACTTTGTCACTTGTTTAATTAGTTAATGTGATAAAGGCTCATTACACGTAATGAAAGGAGGATCCGCCTCAGTGATTTTAAATAGTGTTTAATAGGAATTGTTCACTCAGTGTTTGACCTTGTCTGGCTTTTAAGTTCATTTGAAATGAATGAAAGTTCATGCAAGCTATAGCAACATGGATTCTCATTAAGTTGTCTCCCGTTAAAGCCTCTATGTTTTAAATTAACAAATCATATCTTAACTTGCATTCATCTTGCCGCTGTGAGTTTCCTCAAGTTCTGTTTTAACGGCCTGATTATGGCTGATAAATATAAACCTTATAGAGCATTAAACAAGCATCATTAATTAACTAAATTTAGAATGGATCGCTTCCATCTCCATTGTAAGGTCCTTTGTTTTCTAAAGTGTCTCTGTCCAGACACAAAGAAATACCCGAATGTGCGTGAATCCAATTCATGATGTCGGACTTTAAAAAGTGCGAGTGCTCGGCGCCACACTTAGACACATTTCACGGTATGGGTCAGTTGTTGGAAACGTTATTGTGTGACGGATCAGAATCTATACAGAATCCATACTTCTGTTTTTTTTCACAGTGTCGTATGTCCATCTGAAAATAATAATTTATTGGTAAATACTTTCCGAATGTAATCTTGATGCTGATCATTGTATTAGTGAAGCCCACTCTGACCACAGTTGGCTTCATTATTAGGAGGAGCAGACATTAACGAATGTGGAGGGAGAACAGGCCTTATGAATGGGCAAATAACTGATTCTGATACACCCCATTTAAATCATCCCTACCTACTGTGTGTGTGTGTGTGTGTGTGTGTGTGTGTGTGTGTGTGTGTCAGTATCATCTACTGAAATGAATCAGGAGAAAACTCTGAATTATCGTGTATTAGCGCTAAAGGAGTTCCGTTGCCCTGGAGGATTCCTATTAATCATGCGCTTGTCTTTTAAATATCCGAACAGGGTTTGTTTGTGTTTCCTGAGAATGTTTAAGTCCCTCTATAGTATGTTAATGGGCTGTAATGAAATAAATGATGGACGGCGGTTTGTTTTAGTATTCCCCTTTTGTCTATTTTCCGTATTTGGTTTTGGAGGTTAGGAAGCTCGGGTTAAACGTCAGAGAAGGAGGCAATTTAACCGTCCCTGAAGCGAAAAAAAAAACCAAGTAATGCAAACCAGGCGCCTTGAGATTCTGCTCCATGGAATTTTAACAAGGGCTGTAGATATACTGTAGCTGTGTCCCCACCTCTTTTGGTCTGGATGTAACTGTAAAGTTTTGATGTTCAGTGTAGGTGTGAATTCTGAGAGAATTTATCTGCTGGCGTGTTGTGATGTTTTTGTTTTGGTCCCCGAAACTCTAAACTATCGTCACTGTTCAAAGAGCTGTGGTTAGCAAAGATCTAATCGTCGATTATAAATTCAGTGTGCAACTCTTTGGGTTGGCAGGCTGGGAGCTGCAGGAGGAGTACACGGAGTACACGTTTCTACTGTACTGATTTTACTTTTGGATATGCTGTGCAGCTTCCCCCTTGATAGCGTGATCATCAGACATGGAAAATAAACTCAGAGTACTGGGAAGGTATTGATGAAAGAATCCCGTGGGTGTGTGAGTGGGAGCGTGCCCGCGTAAAATACCTTGAAGTTGATGAAAATGGAAATTCCTCGTTGGACCGTTTCCTGCCTGTCCAACACACCCATGCACCACACACACGCACACAGTGAGACCAATAAAGAACACGCGCAGCAACGCTCTCCCTCGTGTGAAACGCCTTTCGGCTCATTTCTGACGCACTGGTGTGCTCATGTAGAGCTTTGGGATCGACACTAAATGTTTATACTGACTTTGTTTGTTTTTAACGATTTGCTTGTGTGTGAGACATCCAGCTGTTGTATGTGTGTGTGTGTTCTTCCCTTTATATAAACTTTGGGAATTCCGGGAGACTCCAGATTTAGTTTAAAGAGCCAAATTTCCTTGTGTGTCACTGATGATATTCCTGCCTTGTGTCTGTATTTGGATCAACCCCCACAAATCCACATCTGTCTGTGTCTAACATGACAAGAGGGACCAGAAGGTTTTAAATCAGAGGACGTTAATGAGGAACTCTGTAAAAATAGTTGATTGGGATAATCTGAAAGGTTTTTAATCACACAGGATGAAAATCAGATTGTCTTTTGAGCTTGATTTCTCTCTCTGTAGAGAGCTGGAGGTAATCCCACGACCCGCTGATGGTTAGGATGACTCTGCCTCGCGAGCGGAGCCAGGGTGTGTTTGCTGATGCACATGCACTCCAGACGCTGGGAAATTTGACGTTGCCTCAGCAGTGAGAGCTGCAGCTCCGTCTGTGACGAAAGCAAAATGAAATGGTCCACCCCCGCACTCTCTCCCCAGTTGCTCTTACTCAGAGTCTGTTGAACTTCCTCTCAGGCCTCAGAGCGGAGCACAAACAGTCCTCCCTCTTTGTGTAGTCCGTTGAAAAGCAAAGATGAAGGCACGTTGTAGTGGGACCACAGGAGGGTGCCACGGCTGGGAAATGAGCCGCGTGCACGTCCCTGCAGCTCACCAGCTCCATGCCCCTCGTCCTTTTCCGTCTGCGTTTTAGTCTCGGATGTGTCTCGTGTTTCCCCTCCCGCTCTTTCCTTCACTTCTGCCCCTCCCCCCCTGCTGTTTTAATGTTATTACATCTTTTCACTCTATCAAACCCCAAGTGTGTCATTGTTATCAGTCTGTTAAACTGGGGTTTCTCCTCAAAGTGAAGGTCTCAGACTGTGAACTGCCGCCGCATCAAATTGGCCCAGACCAATTAGCTGTTTGGAGAGGCATGCAGAAAGTGAGCCGTGGGACAGCGAGGAGCGGGAAGCTTGGGCTGGTTCAGGCGATAATGTGCACCGCGCCGCAGAAGAGCTCGCATTGGATTTGAGTTGAGAGACTCCTTTGAACCCCTAAAGTCACTTCATCCCTCTTCTGTGGCTCCTTCCCGGGAGTTGTGGTTTGTGTGAATAGTGCCAGACATGACATGTAAGTGCCAGCGCGCTCTGATCTCAGGCCAGGCGTAATTCATTTCATTTGGTTTATGGCGTTTGCACATTTTGCGTTTTGCGCGTTGAAAGGAAAGAAAAGCAGATCGAATGTTTGGGTGACACAAAATTCTGAGATGCTGAAATAACTGGGGCACTATGAAAGTAGAATGACGACGCTGGGTAGAGCGTAATAAAGCTGCCCAGGCACAAAGGTTCCACTCTCCAAAACCTAAAAGGTTTGGTCGGTGATTTTTTTTTCTCTCACAGCCACCAATGATAAAGTTGTCTAAAAGAAATAAATCTGGTGTTTGTGGAAATGTAAAACCCAACCAATCATTTCATCTAGACTGAGCTGATTGGTTGTTGTAGCTGCAGGAGTCTTCAGCCAAGGAGGCGTTCTCATGTTTTGGGGGCGTGGCCTCGGCGAGAGGTCCCCTGGAAGGGGGGGGGGTATGTATGTATTGCATTTCTTTTTAAAGTCCAGCCTGCTCCTGCTAAAGCTTTTCCTGGTTTTCCAACCCTGGATTCAAATATTCCAATTCATCGAGGTCCATGAATAATTTGAATGGAAAAAATTTTGCAAAGTGGGGGGGAAAAAAAAATAAAAAAAATCTGGATTCACACAAAATGTGATGAGTTGCGTTTTGGTCCAGGTTCCATTCTTCCACCAAGTTTCATGAACATTTACATAATCCTGCTGACAACAGACCAAAAATCCTCAGAGGAGTCTTGATGCAAAGGAGAAAACTCCTGCAGATGTTGTAATCTGAGTTGCTCCTCTATGACCAGATGTTGGTATTAGACCTGAGGTGTAATGGGGCTTTACCTGCAAGTTAGCACTCGGATTGTTAACATGAACTCCGTTATGACTGAGTCTCAGGGGGTTGGGTCAGTCAAAGCTGTCGGCTTTCAGCTCTTTTGTTCCCTTGGTCAGTTTTTACACCCCCGACATCCCCCGGTGCCCCCCCCCTTCCAATCACACGCACATGCACATGCACACGCACACATTCCAGCTGTATAAACAGCTGCACCATCGCAGCGCGGTCCAGGAAACATACCTCCGCCATGCTGATTGCCGCGTTAGACGTACATACAGAGTCACGTGTGTTCAGCACATGTGCCGTCTTTCAGGACTTCGCTGTTTGGTTCCACCCTCACGTCTGCGTGCACCGGCTGCAAACCTCTTAAGAGCCAATCATCACATCAAGGTCGTGCCATGGAACTGATCAGGGCCGTCGTCATTTCTGTATTTATTTTCAGCCTGGGCGGGGCGGCAGAGAGGAACACTAAATGCGTAGGTAACTTAATTTGCGCGAATATCTTGACCCATTTGAGAGGTATTTTGCTCGCTCCTTTGTAAAAATAAACGCCGTCCGCCCTTTAAAATGGTGTGTGGTCTGGTAGAAATCAGTCCCATCTGCAGGCTGCTGCCAAGAACAGCAACAGTGGACAGGAAACAGGTCTCTCCGAACAAAGCCCTTTACAGAAACAGTTGATGAGGCAGAGGCCATATAGTTTGATAATTTAAGAAGAAGTATGATTGGAGTCACCTGATATCCTGCTGTTGTTTTTATGACCAGCATTCACTGGGTAAATAAAAACAAACAACTTCAATGATGACATTTTATTTGGATCTGTGCGTCTCGCTTGACATGTTCGTGTAATTCCGACAGTCGCGGTCGTGTTTTATTTCTCTCACTCTGAGTCTGTTTTCCAAGAGACTGACTTCAGAACAAAAGCCAAGCAAAGCAAAACGTTGGAGGCGAAAGTGAAGGATTTTCTCCTTATCACCGAGAACAGAATGTTTTAATGTTCATCCAGCTGCTGGTGTGAACTTATGACTTCAGTTGATGATGGGGAAACGGGATTGGGTTACTTTGCGGATCATCGTCTTTCACCTCATTAAATCAACCAAACCATGATGAGATGTTAGATTTCTAAACCCTGTGAATCATCAGAGGTGAGTGAGGAGAACGACGATGATGATGATGGCGATGATGGTGCAGCAGCAGGTTTCTACTTGGAGCGTGTTGAAGGGGCTGATCGGTGAGAACCGTGCTCAGCTTTCGTCACTTACATGATACCATAGAGAGAGAAGAATTTACAAAATTAGCCAAGATCATCAGAGAGGAATTCTCCATTATTTCCACAGTGCAGAATGATAATCTCATTTGTTTGAGTTCTGTTGTTTTGATTCAAACTGGAATCAAACCGCACAATCAGGAGACGTCATAAGAATGTAAGAATGTTTCTGTCTTAAAGTAATGACGGTAACAGCCAGAGGAATTCAGAGAAGAGCCAAGAGCTCAACACCGAGAAGGAAGAATCTCACGTAAAGCACTTTGGTTATGTGAATGAGTTTTGCAATAATTTAACCGGGTCACTCTGACATGTTTTTGTGAGCAACTGAAGAATCTCTTCCTGTAAATGTTCTTGTTTAATGTTTGGAGAAATGTGAAGATGCTTTGGTGCTTCCAGGTTTTATTTTCTCATTCCAATGGTTCCTCAGGCTGTTCAGGTTCACCTCAGCTGAGGTGGTGTTGTGTTTTTTGTGTGTTTGTTTGAACTTTTTAATGGGGATCTGGAGCACAGGCCATTTTTTTTCCCTTTTTCCATTTCCTTTGACATTATAAAATTGGCTCTTAATTGTTTGTAATTTGTTTAAAAAGAAAGTCTTAAACTCCACCAAATCCAGGAAAGTCTCAGTAAAAGAATCACCCAGTCAGCCGTCGTGATTTCCTCGGACAGATGGTTCCTGAGCCGCCCGTCCTCCACTGAAACTGCCCCGTCCACTTTTTATGGGATTTCAGAGAAAATCATTGAGGCTTGAAAAGGGCTTCCAGTCGACCATCATGGAGTGTGTTAGTCGCCAGCTGTCTCAGTGTTTTACAGGTGTGTGAGCCTGGCAGTGGACGCTGTCAGGTTTTGTTTTGAGTGATGCCAAACAGACTGCGCCACTTCCACAACAGCATATGGAGGAATTTAAGCACTTCCCTGTTTGATTTGTGTGCACCAGTCCCTTTCATGTACAGGCTGTTGTTGTTTTATTCTTTATATATATTTTTTTGGCAAGAACGAGAGTAGACCTAATATATGTGAAAGTTGCTGCAGGAGCTCTTTGCTGGGAGCTCTGGCGGCTCTTAATGCACCTCCTCTTACATTTGACTTACACCACTCGGCTTATTGCATTAATGCACGAGACCACCAGGAACACGAGGAGGTGGCTGCTGCTCCTGTAATGGTCGAGGGAGTCCTCAGGTACGCGACAGTGTGGCTTCCAGAACTTTTGACGGCTTTTAAGAAATTTCCGTTTTCTCCACCGTGAAAGCACAATACCCCGGGCAGTACCAAAACAAACATAAGACCACAGGACCTTTGAGAAAACAAGGATAGTGCATGTCGAGGACATTATGAGAGAGACACCCCCCCACCCCCTCCTCTTTTTTTAAGGGTTGATGATTTTCTTCCAAGGGATTTGTTTGCAGATCTGCAGCCAGAAAACCAACCATGTGAGTTTCCCTCCCGGTTGAAATGAGAATCGGGAGATTTCAGGAAAGACTTGTCCTGATTGGACCGTTGACAGCTTCTTACCCCGCCACCTCACTTACTTCTCACCAGCAGCGGTTTGCTCTTTTTCTCGTCGGTACATATGCTCCTGGTTACGATGACTAGACTTGTCAAAAGGCTCTCATGTAAATTGCTGTTGGCATTTTTCACATGTTCCGAAGCCAAGTGTGCTCCTCCGACTGCTCCGTGTTCCATAACGCCTGAAGAAGTTTCTCTGTGCCACTCTAGCGTCCTGCCCCACTTTTCATCATGTGAGGCTTTTCTTTGTTGCCGCTTGCTGCTAATAACTTGTTTCATATGTTCTCTAAAGTCAACAGAATTAGAGTTTGCTAGCACGGGAGAATCAGTGAATAGTTTCCCACACTTCATGCAAAGCCAAAGCCACATTAAGGCTACAAATACTTTTATAATACTGACGAGAACCCAGTGGTCACCAGGGTTTTGTTACTGGTATTAAAGCATGAAACTGGAATTGCACTCTGTAAAATACATACATCCACAACAGTCCCCCAGTGAAACCACATTTAAATCTAACAGAACTGAATTTTTATTTGGATCTGCACCAAATCCACACACTCATAAACATCAGTCCCATAAATACCGGATTAAATAAAAATCAAGATCCATTTCTGGATTTTCTTTTTTCTGGGAAATCTGTTCAATGTAAAAATGTCCGAGCAGAGGCTGATGATCTGTTGTTCTTCAGAATAATATCATATGTCTCTAACATGCGTGTTGAGCTAACGTCCGTCCTCCTTCACTCTGTTCCAGATCATGGATGAGACCCAAACGCAGATAGCCTGGCCGTCCAAACTGAAAATTGGAGCCAAGTCCAAAAAAGGTAACTTTAAAAAAATAATTCCTACAAATGATCTCTGCGTTTTCATCATGTTGGATTTCACAACTTTCCTCAAACGTATCACTGCAGCGTCTTTCAACAATAATTTGTGAGACGGCATTAAGACCAGCAACTTAGGTTAATGATTGCAGATCACAGGTCAATGCTGTTCTAACACAGACATATGTTCTCAGGAATGTCTCTGGCATGTCTTTGTTAATAAGTCAGTGGAGAAGATGAAAGCTTGCATGTTTTGTGTTTCTCACAAGCAAAAAAAAAAAAAAATGAGGAATTTTTTTCTTTGTGGAGGAGTTGTATTGAATCTCACACATTTTTTGGCTGCTTTCTCCAATAACAAAAAAAGAAATCATGGTTATTTAAAGCTGTTCCGTGAAGGGGTGTAAGACGGGGGGGGGGGGCTGCAGTTGTGCCCTCTTTGTTGTTCTCAGGAGGATTGCGAGTGAGCGTCCTCTGGCCAGATGTGGAATCCAATGTTGTTATGTAACTTCCTCACACACACACACTCCCTCTCCTTACAGAAAATAAAGTTGACGTGGTTGCATTAGGATCTCAAGTATTTGTCTCCCTAAATACTTTATCAAACTCCTGGCAACCTCCCCCCTCCACACACACACACACGATCATTCATCGATCCAAGTTTTACTTCATTCACAAAACTCGCCTCCAGGCCAACCTGGGAAGGATGTTCTGGTTATGAAGTGAGAGTATTAGAAATTCTGACCCATAATTGGGAGCAGGTTCGATTTATTTTTTTCTTCTGCCTTACATAACCGGAGAGAAGCGGCGAGGAGTGTTGGATAATCGCCTCCGTCGTCTTATGAAACGTGCGTGTGTCAGCGGCGTTTACAGGAGTGGCAGGTGCTGATCCCATGTTCATAGAGTCACTTTGTCTTTCATGGAGGAGCGCGATGCAGCGTATGAGGGAATAACCCCAGTTCTCTTGAACCCTCTCAGAGGCCTCCAGGAAAATGATGATCCACATTCCTGTCTCCCCTCATCATGTAACACAGGATGTGACAACACAGAACCCACTCTTTAAATAGCCGATGATGCAGCCGACGGTGTGGTCGTCCTGATCCAACATCGCCTCGGTTTCCTGGAATTCTGCGTCGGTGTCGTCGTCCTTGTCCCGTCTGGAACCAGTTACACTCGGCTGGACAGCAGCCGATGTGATGGGGATTTCTCTCGTTTGTAACCTCTGCCCACGCTGGGCCGAATTCCGTCAAAATGGCAGCTGCGCTCCTTTGTTTATCCCCTGCGGCGAGCTGTGGCTGCCGCCTGCATCAGGGTGATAAGGGGCGGTGGTTACCCTCCAGGGGCAGGACGCCATCGGGACACTGTCGCTGATTCAAGCAGCCGTATCGCTCGCGTTCTGTCATTCTGTTTTTCAACCCATTTCATCCTGTAGGTTTAATCAGTAATACTCATACGCAGGAGCTGTATTGATACTTCTCCCTGCCGTCTGTCTGTTTCAACATTTCCGCAGATGTTTCGAATGAGAAACTCCAAACCAAGAGGACTTAATTCGCTTCATTTTGCGTGGTGTTCTTCGAACGTGGTCCCGAGCTGGAAAAATGTCTCGGCTCTGCCAGTTACAGAGCTGCAGGTCAAAAGGTTTTTTTCTCTGTCAAGTGGAACTGTGCGATTGAAAACACTCACTGTACAGCTGCAGGCCCGCCCGTGTTTGCGTTCGACTGTGCGTGTTGCCCGTGCCAAATTAAGACCGAAGGTGTTCATTTTTTATTCCACAATCAATCATCCCCCAAAAAAACAAAGCGCACGGCACAGTCTGCTTCAAAAATACGGGGGTGTTCTGCATCACGACTGCAACACTCGTTCAGCCGGGCTAATGTTTGCCAGATGTGCTGCACAGGTTAGACGCCGGAGGAGTCTTACTCCCTCCGATGGTCACATGAGGCGCCACAGGAGGAAGTGTAAAAGATTTCTATTGTTCACGGCCGCAGCTCAATGATGGGAAAGTTTCCTGGAGCCGGTGCTGAGGCCGCGACTCATCCCTGACCGCGCTCGCTGCTCTCTTCCTTTTTGCGTTGTTTACCTGTCTCAGTCTGCAGCTCGGCTCGGAGGTGCCGACCCCTCAAATCGTCTCGGAGCGGCTGTTGCTCCCTGCAGCGCGGCGTGTCTTCAAGTGTGTTGAAACGGCCCGACCCCCCGTGACACTCTTAACGAGATCAGTGCGCATTTGCTGGCACTCTGTGGTTCTCAGGGTTCCCAGGGCCCATTAAACAGGGCGCTGAAGCTTCTTCTGATACTTCAGAGCAACACAATTCTGCACTCTAGCCCCGAGCCAGGTTCTGCTGCCCTGGACGATGGACGCTCCCTCAGCTTTTATTATTTCAGCTTCGTGGAAAATCTTGTCTGTGGAATGGTATGAGATGGTAGAGAGCAAGCGTGTTTTATCTCTCAATCTGTACCCGCTTCCAACAATCCAGTCCTGCTGAGTGAAGCTGCCAAAAAGATAACAATAACAACGGCGGTGCGTATAAATTATCCAAAGATGTGCAAATACTACTGGGCTAATTCCTGTGAGATTCTATTAAAGAGATGAAACTTCATGGCTCCTGGTCGAAATAGACGACATGTTTACAGGACTGATGTTTATGACTGTGAGCTTTTTTTTCCTCTTCTAAATAACGGTCCATATCTGGCATTAAAATTTAAATATAGTTTCATAAGAGGTCTGTTGGGCCTTGAGGGGAGAGTTGAGGATGTTTCACATGCAAACCTCTGCAGAAATGTAAACACGCATAACCAAAATAAATCTGATTCAGCCGGGCCTGTCTGACGGCTGCACTGTAAATCTGAGGTGTGTGTATGGGGGGGGGGCGATTCCTGGAATGGGCTTACTTGACTTCCTGCTGCTCAGAACAATTAAGTGTATGTGTGTGTGTCAGATGTGGACCACAAACACGAGCATTAGCACTCAACACTGCAGGTATGCGCTGTTTGTTATTGTTGTGTTTCCTCTTCTCTGTGAAGCTGAATAATTCCAAAGTTTTCTCAAGCTATTAGCTCTGTAATTGTGCCGTCTTCCTCTGCGTGCCCTCTGTGTATTTACAGAAGAAGTCGGGATGCTGCGGCTTGCTATCATAACGTCTTGAATTTGCAGAAACAACGTTGGTTCTGTGTGTGTGTGTGTCTGTGTGCTCTCAGCCGACACACACACACAGAGACACCCTGACTCCGCTGCAGCTACGTCTGCAGAATCAGTGACTGAGTGTTTTCTGAATGACAGAATGAGGTTTGGGAAAATGTCATGATAGAATCACATGATTGCGTCTGTCTCGTATTGAGGCTAAATTGAAGCAGAACAATTATCCTCAGGTCATGGTTTTTCTATGGAGTCAGGGATTGGATGAATGCACTTCCACTCATCTGCATGCCCCCCCCTCCCCCCTCCCCTCCCCGTGCCGTGTGGTTACTCGCCGATTTAAATGAGACCCGGCAGATATCAAAGCACCAATTACTGCTGCGGAGCTTTTCTCTGACATGCCGTAATTTGTTGATAAATGCTGACTGCTGTGTCGCGTTTGGTTAAATGGGTTTAACTTGTGTCCCACTTTCCCCCGTTCTATTTGCCATTCATCACCACCGACAGACTCACTCGCACTGAGCCGTTTGAACACGCACACGTATTAAGCACCAGCTCTGTCTCTCTCATGTTTAACGCCTCCCTCTCTCTCTCTCTCTCCCCTCTCTCTGCAGATCCTCACATCAAGGTTTGCGGGAAGAGGGAGAATGTGAGGGAAGCCAAAGATAGAATCATGTCAGTCCTCGACACAAAGGTGCGGTCCGCTTCTTTATCTCAGTGAAAGCAGACTGTGTGTGTGTGTGTGTGTGTGTGTGTGTGCTTCTCTCCACAGCTTCTCACACCCTGTTGCTCTCAAGCTGGCCTGGACATTTTTCACCTCCCTTCTCCTTTTTGTCCCAGTGACAGATCGCACGCAGCTTGGCGAGATACTCACACCCCGAGCTTGCCTCGGATTGCAGTGTGTGTGTGCATGCGGGTTTCTGTCGCCATGGCAACACAAGAAATCACCTACACAGTCTTTGGAAATTGTCCACCTGGGCGCCTGCGCTGCAGCACCCCCTGGGGGCCGGCAGTCGCCCTTGCTCTTTTTGGAGCAGCCACGCGCCAGAGGAGCAACACATGATTGGCTTTGTTTGCAGCGTTTCGTGTGGTTTTGTCACGAAGACACAGATGCAGTCTGCCAATGGCTGCGGAGTTTGAATTTGATATTTTCTCGTTATTTTTAGCGCGCTTCGTATATTGTTTGCTCGTTTGCCTGATTTCTAAACACGTGTGAGTGTTTAAAGGAGAGGAAATTGTGATTTTTGGATCTCGCGGCGAGTTAGAAGATGCAAATGCTGGACATTTATAATCGGAGAAGTGGGGGTGCAACCCAGAGAGCGCAGTTGGAGCCTTGGCTCTCCTTATTTTTGCACATACAAAACTAACTCGGCCATAAAAACAGACAAATTGGATTGGAGATGGCGGGCACTGAAAATTACTTTTTTTTATAAACTGTCAGTGGAGATATTAGACGCACTTTCCTGCCTCAGGGCCACAATCCACTGCACTGTGCTGCACGCACCAGATGCCTGCGCACACAGGTCATTTGGTGGAGACAGTTAGAGCAAGGCAGTAATATTTCTCACAAATTAATGCAGTGGAGGATCTCTGTGGGATGAAGTTCAATATTTGGTCAGACACAGTTTTGTTTCCAAATACCCATGTTTGGGCCATTCTCACATAGCAACATGCGACTTATCTATATGCCTCGCTCACATCCATCGTGTTATCGATCTTCACCCCCCACCCCCCTGTCTCCTCTGCCCATTAGAGTAACAGGGTGACGCTGAAGATGGACGTCTCCCACACAGAGCACTCCCACGTTATCGGCAAAGGCGGGAACAATATCAAGAGGGTGATGGAGGAGACGGGCTGCCACATCCATTTCCCCGACTCCAACAGGAACAACCAGACAGAGAAAAGCAACCAGGTGAGACGGGTGGCAGACGCTGTTTTATACAGTGGAGCCACACTCAGTGTGAGTCAATAATGTTTCCTGCTGACTTTCTTTAATCTAATGAACCGCAACAATGCATCGTGATCATGTCTTGAATTAAAGGGAGTTGCGTTCTTCTGTCTCGACGTATCTGTCATCGTCTCTCTGCAACAGGTTTTCTCCGTAGCTGCGGGTGTTGGTTTTTCCGCCCTGGAAAGTGTGCTGGATCTCCAGTGTCACAGGGTCTCAGACTGGACAGGTTGCAGAGAGTTGGTGGACTCGGTTGTTTAGCTTGGCCCACCCAGAGGAAGCCAGCGTGTTTTGGCTGGACTCAGTAGAAGAGCAGTAGAATCCTGCTGTAATTACCATCAAAGCTGAGTAAGAGAGTGTTTGAGGAGTGCTCGCTGCCAGGGACGCCATCAGACACGTTTATATTTGCCGGGCGCTCTACGGAGCATCTGTGGCACGAAGAACTGACACGTATCGATTCTGACCTCCTGTCTGTAGGTTTTGCATAGCGTGCACACCATTAGGCCTCTCGGAGCATCTCACAGACCGTCTGCTCTCTCACTTGATGATGCAAGTACAAACTGAAAAGTAGCAAGAGACTCCAGTTTGAGATCTAAGAGCCCTGAAGCAGCGTCTATTCAAAACCTGCTGCAGAAAGCATCTTAACAAGTGCGGTGATGCTAATGAGCAAATACAGCTGCTGGGGAAAATCAATGAAGTGGCAGTAGCTGAAAATCACATGAGAGAAGACAACATGAATGAACAAAACTACGAATATTAAAATCCATGCATTGTAAATAATGATCTGGCTTTCTTCTTAGCATCCCTGATATTAAGAAAAAGGGGTAATTACGATGTATAATTAACATGGGCCAACCTACTAAGAGCCAAAGCCTGTTGTGAGTTTTGTTTCTTTTTCAACGGGCTAATCAAAAGGTTTTGATTTGAGTCGGAGCAGAAAGTCTGGAGCAGCTCTCGGTTTGTTCCACATCGATAAACGGTTCCCTATGAGAAAGGGCGAAGAAAAAGAGATCTGACAGGACTCTGTTTTTCTGACCCTGTCGTTTTGGTGGTTCTGTTCTAGAGAAGGTTATTTAAGTGGTGAAGGTCATTTACCGATCGTGATGTTAGAGTCATCGTAGTAGTTCATGAATATTAAACATCGGGGTATAAGTTGGGGTTGTTTGT
The DNA here is from genome assembly GCA_016785235.1 of Pseudorhombus dupliciocellatus. Taxonomy (NCBI): domain Eukaryota; kingdom Metazoa; phylum Chordata; class Actinopteri; order Pleuronectiformes; family Paralichthyidae; genus Pseudorhombus; species Pseudorhombus dupliciocellatus. The sequence continues at coordinate 1,303,447 of JAFBJW010000223.1, forward strand.
CCTAGGTTTTCCTCTTAAAAGTGAAATCAAGTGCAGCTATATGCAAAGATGTGAACTGGCAGACAGATTTACATTTTGTTGCTTTTTATTGTGAACAGGTGTCCATCGCAGGGCAGCCAGGAGGAGTGGAGGCGGCTCGAATGAAAATAAGGGTGAGTTGGAACTCGGCCACGTTGGTCCTGAAGTCCAACGTTTTGAGTATCATTCATTTCCTGCCCTGCAGGCTTGTAAGTTTGTAGTTCTGACCTTCGTTCAACAGGGCCATCGCGGTCCAAGAGGGGAAAAAAAATATCAAAACATCCATATAAAAACTTTTCTAACTACTCCTGCAGCATAGTGCTCTCTGTGCTCATAACACGCCTGTTTTTTTTCCAGAGGTACGTCTGCGGCTGCACGTGACAACCCTGCTGAGCTTCAGAGCAGGCGTGTGGATTCGTTTGACAGATTATTGTTCTATGGGGGGCACGCTGAGGTTAAAACACCAGTGGCCTTTGTTTAAGTTCACTCAGACTTAAAGGTGCAATGTGAAACTTTGGCCAGAGCGATGAGGGAGCCAGAAGTCAGCGTGGGATTTGTTGCCTTCACATTAAAATCTAGCCGACATGATCGAGAATGAGGTGGTGCGTTTAGGTTCCATTTGCATGATGCAGTCATGGTCATAAATTTGTATTAATACATGCAGAGATAAAAGCAGCAGACAAACTGTGCTTTTCTAGATTTGATGCAATCAAATATTGCTGTAAACATTCTGGCTAATGCAAGAACACAAGTCAACAACATAAACAACACTGGTCTATTCCTATTCTGACATTTTAAGGGAGATTTGTCAAGAATTCAGCGTAAGATCACAGCGCTCTCCACTGTGCAGAGAGGCTGTCAGATAAATCTCTGCTTCAGGAAATATAGATTAATAAAACAAGCCGCAGAGATGGAGGGTTTCTGTCGAAGTTAACTGATGGCTCGGTAGCTTCCCTCCCGACAGATACTTCCTCAAGCGAAGCACCAGCCTCAGCGCAGCCAAGCTCCCTATCGGATCATAGGAATGGAAGAGCGCCAGGTTTCTAGCAGATAACCGAGCACTACAGGGACAGTTTCAGCACTTCCCCTCAGCCACAAGCACTATTCCTAAATTATTCCCAGACCACGTCTCTGGATCACTTGTATAATTCAGGCCAATCTCCCGGCTGCGTCCAAGCCTCATCTCCCGCTCGAGTTTCATTCCGCCGGGAAGCTCGACTTCCAGCCTCAGCTCTGTGGGCAGAGGGTCTGAGCTGAGCTCACGTGCACTGTTAACGTTCCTCTGCTGTGGACTGACCGCACCGTGCGTGCATGTGAGGCTGACTGAGTACAGTGTGTGTGATGTGGAGGGAGGAGGGGGTGGAGAAGGTCACACTGGATATTTTTGCGGTGTGTATTGGAGAATGTCAGCATGTATGCAGACCCTTCCCTCTCCATGTTTAATGGTAGTTTTTCTAAGCAGCGGGCCACAACCCAGTTGAACAGCTTTTTTTTTTTTTTTTTTGGTGGGAGGGGGGGGGATCTGACCTAAACGTATCAGCATTTTATAAAGAGGTTTATAATATAAGCTCTAGAGAACCACAAAGATTGTTCAACCCTCCAAAGAACACAGAGTCAGCAAACGAGCGGGGTGGATCTAAAGACAGGTTCCCTCTCTCTGTCAACTTGGCGTCTGTTAAAGGAGCCAGACCTTGACACTCGTCTCATTCCGTGATCCTCAATTACCTCGTGTGCTGATCACAACGAGACATCCTCCCATGTGTTTATTTAATCTTTTATTAGCTCCACCACTAAACCTGCAGGCGATTTCCTCAGATGCAGCGAATGATCCTTTGCACGTTGTGACTGTAGAAGGCAGCTCTGCACAGGGATTTTTCAATATATAAATCTAATCTGCATATTTCCAGAGAGTGTCCACTTTCTAGACTGATAAACCACCATATTGTCTTGCCACGTTTCCAAACTGATCCACAACATTTTTTACACATCTCATAAGAGGTTCAGTTTGCTCCACTGCTGCATTGTGCAGCTGTGTGATGCGCCATTTGTCATTTGCTTGCTCACAGTACCGTCCATAAAGTTTTTACCATCCACGCAGAGTCAGACCCCAAAGAGCCAGCTGCAGTCGGCATATCCTGTTTCACACCAGGGCCTGTATTTCACTTTATAGTCCACGTACCTGTCAGTCAGAAAAAAATGTAAAGACTCACTACCACTCCCCCACCACCCCTGCAGCCGAGGTTTACCATTGCATAACATCATACAGGTCTGTGTGTTTGGGCCTGGGTGGCCTTTAAACCCACATCCCCCCCTCCTCTCTGCTGAAACCAGAAGTGGCTGTGTTATCCCTTTCTTCCCGAGCTGCACTAGCAATAATGCCCCTTTTGACTTTTGTTCAGATACACTGCTGTGGACGACTGTATTTCTGGGGACTTCTTGGGTGGAGCTGTGTGTGAGTCTGTAATGAGTCTGTTGTTGAGGTGATGGAATCTCCAGGGGGATTTCGAGGAGGCGGAGCTGTCGGGCAGGTGATGAAAGCTCCGGCCAGTTGCTGTACCTCGGAGATATTCTCGCTTTTCTTCATCTCTCGCCCTCCTGTCAGGAGAGCTGAGGCCTTTTAAACAGAGTTCTCAGACTGAATACACGTGAAACTCATATCTCTTTTAAAAAAAAAATGTAAAAAAAAAAAGCTGAGGTCAGCTCCTCCAGAAAAATCAGTCCATTCTTCATTCAGCTCCTGACTTCTGCTGCTCAGCCTGTCCTCTCCTGTATTTCCCTCAGTGCTGACCTACATTTCTCAAGCCCTCTGAGAGCGAGTGCTGAAACGTGATATAAATGTAAGGCCAAGAGCATATGGGACTGATCAGCAATGCATTTCTTTGGTCAGAGCAATTCATGCTGCTTGCCCTTCACTGGCAGCCAAAACCATAGTGGCGCTCTGCCCAAGAGTCAGTGTTTGGATAACGCTCCGTGTGTGCATGCGCGAGCACTCTCTGTGTGTGTGTGCGCACGTGAGCGTATGTGCGTGAGTACGTGTGCATTCCCTTCAGTCTGTCTGTGTATGGGTGTGTGCCTGTGTGACTCCTCTCCCATGCATGCATAAGTGTGTGTATACACAGAGCCAGGCCTTCCTGTCCGCATCTATTTGGTTTGAGCGACTGCTCCGATGCAAAGGACGCGAGCTAATGTCCGCTCCTGCGCCTGTGGTTTGAAATGCAGTCTTTAACGTAATGTATGAGAATGTGCAGAGCCCCATCGCTGATGCTTTGCAGGATTTTAAAAGACACGGTTTGAACGACGAGGTTGCCATGCTATTTAAATGAATGTCCCCAATGATCCCACCAGGGTCGATGTCACTGCAGACTTAGATGCCACCTCCTGCTGAAGAAGGGGCTGTGCATCGATTCCCAACATTTGAAGAAATAATCCTTTATTCTGTGTATTTTTCTGGATCTCACAATAGTCTCAGAAGGATGAGTCATTATGATGCAACACTGGAGTGGGTATTACTTGTTTGTTTTTTTTTTATTTCCCCCTCTGCAGAATCATAATGTTTTCTCGGATCAAATATCTGCACGATTCCAGTTGCGATGTTTATTTACACCTTCACATAGATTCTCTCTCTCCCTCCCTCCTCTCCTCCTCAGGAGCTGCTCCCCCTCGTGCTGTCATTCGAGCTTCCCGCCATCATGCAGTCCGACCCCAGCTCCCCCACCGTGCAGCACATCTCACAGACCTACAACCTCACAGTCTCCTTCAAGCCCCCGACGCGTCTCTACAGGGCCACGGGCGTGGTCCGGGGCTCGCAGAATAACGCCAACGCAGTCAAGGTGAGGAGTGAATTTAAATATCATTTCCTTGAGTGGACTGCTGGGCCTTGGCAGAGGGAGGCGCTCCACTGAGCGCTATTCTAGTTGGTTCAGTGCTAAATGTAAATTCCAGTTGTCGGGTACATTCCATATGGGCTGTATTTATACGGCACTTTTCTAGTCAAGACCACTCAAAAGCGTTTTTAACTACAAGTTAGATTCACTCGTTCACACACACAAAAACTCATACAAGGCTTCTATATGCAGCACATTTTTCCTCTCACACGTCATTCAAACGCTGTCGGCACAGTCATTTGGCAATTTGAGGTTCACTGTCTTGCCCTGAGGACACTTCGGCATGCGGACTGGAGCAGACGATCGAACCGCAAACTTCTAGTTGGTGGATGATCCGCTTCACCCGCGAAGCCACAGTAGTTTAACTTAGCACTAACAGCCCAAATCGACCAGCTCAGACACACCAGTTCATTTCAGCGAAGATTTTCCGTGTCCTTATGCTTGTGGCAGATCCCTGAAATATGCAGAAACCAAATCGCAGGACGATCACAGTGTTACAGACGCTTCATCATCTGAACCTGTGCTCACTCTCTCTGCGTCAGTCATTTCAGATTAGATCAATATTTGCCTTCGCACCCTCGCTCTCCTCCCGTTTACACGGCGAGCCGCAGGACCAGAGACGGTTTCCAGAGTCTCACCGCGTCGCGGCCCACCAGCACTGTCGGCGTTGCTCACTTTTCTCATATGAGCTGCCTCATTACCCATCAGAACCACAGGGGCCAGCGAGTGCTGAGAGATGTTTGGTAGCCTGAACTGGACACTGCTCGGCACGGCTCACTGCCGCACCAGCGAGTTCAAACATCGCCCCTTATTCACATTTCTGTTTGAAACTTGGTCGTTCACTTTCTCACTGTTTCCCTTCTTTAGCCTCGTGAACATGCTGTTCATCTCAACTGCTACAGTCCCGAGCTGTGTTAAAGGTGTTCGAGGTGCCAAAAGTGTCCTCCCGTTATCTCTGCCAAGAAGTCTTACTCACCAGCTACCCTGTCCGCATCCAGGCCTCATCATAGTTGGCAAGCAACTGCGTTTGCAGACCCGTGTGCCCGAGTACACATTCCTGTGTTCTGTGTACTGCAAATCCAAAAATGTGGATGATGCAGCGCAGCCTCCTGAGCGTGTGTGTTAGGTCCGAGGGGTCAGAGATCGGAGAGCTTGCCAGATGAAGCCCGGAGGATCGAGCGGAATATGTGTGCAATGTAGTGTGGTAGTGTGAGACCCTTGGAACACCATCAAGTTGCCAAAACCGCCACAGATTGTTGTGTTACGCTGGCCACAGTGTGTAGATTCCTCTAGCTCACTGGAAATGGCTGACTTTACTGGGCCAAGTGATGGCTTGCAGAGGCACAGCAGAGACAGTGAGGAATTAAACTATTCAACTGGGCAGCAGACGCTGTGGAAAATACAGTAATAAAAATAATAGTTTCCATCGGTTATATAGAAAATACTGTTGCTTGTTTAACTTTGGGAATCAGGCGGCCTGGTTCAGCATCTCTTGATGTTCACTGATATTTATGGTAAACAAAGGGTAAGTGAGGTTATCTGAAACAAATTACCGAACTAAGTAGATATTGTATGTATTTGTTTTTATACATTGCAGCTCTCTGGGTCTCAGACTATTGTTTCTGTTGCTGACTGTTTTCTGAGCTGTTATAAACCAAAATGATTTGCAGATCAGATGAAGTCTGAGAGCATATTCCACCATGAGGCTAACGCCATATCTCACCAAACCAAAGCTGTTTGTTTACCATTAATTATACCGAGACCCTTCGCATTCTAATTTGTCTCTCCACAGTGTCACAATGAACTGCCAACATATTTACTGTTTACTTCTCACAATAACATTCAAGATGTTTAACTTGATCTTTGGCTCAGTTCCTGCATTGTATAGCTGCATGATACACTATTTGCTACAGTTTAGTGCAATGCATTTCTCTCATGCACCAACGCAGCACTCATTGTTTTGCCACATGGCTTTAGAAGGAATAAACTCAGTTTCAAATTAGGTGCGTTCCTGACCCAAAAACTATTTTATACTCAAAAACTTCAAATTAGGTGCATTCCTGACCCAAAAACTATTTTATACTCAAAAACTATTTTATACTCAATTTCCACCACGCATCATGCACCCATGGGAGCTTTTGCATAATCATGCTAACCAACAGACAAGCGCAACAAAAAGAAGATACGCCTCTTCTGCAGTCATGACATAAAACAGTTTCTATTTCGATGTCATTCCTTTGGTTTGTCACTCGTCGTCCTTGTCTCTCCAGCGGGGTACAGCTCTGTTGTTAGAGCACCTGGCTGGCAGCCTGGCGAGCACCATCTCGGTCACCACCCACCTGGACATCGCACCGCAGCACCACCTCTTCATGAAGGGCCGCAACGGCAGCAACATCAAGCACATCACCCAGAGGACGGGCGCCCAGATCCACTTCCCTGACCCCAACAGCCCCCAGAAGAAATCCACCGTCTACATCCAGGGCACGATCGAGTCGGTCTGCCTGGCACGGCAGTACCTCATGGTGCGTAACTTCGGGTTTCGTTTATTGGCGTCTTCTGGTTGAGAACAATAACTCTAAACTGCTAAGCATTGTTTATGTGGTCAGAGGGTGGCAACGGCAATATATTCTTCACATGCACAGACTCCACATGCGGTGTGGTTGCTGTAATGGATGTCATTGTTTCACGAACGTCATCATGGTATGTGTGAGTGATGCCTGGGGTTTGAGATGGGGTTCAAGGACGTGGACGCCTTCGAGGGTTTTGCATCGATTCTCTTGGCTCTCCTCAAAACTTGTCACTACACCAATAATCTGTAGCCACCTCAAAGTTGGTCTTTGTGATTTATAGCCACCGCATACCTGCATGCGAGGAGGTCACGCGCATTTGCATCAGATTCTCTGCATTCTTAATGTCCCATGTGTATGAAGATTACCCTTATTGGTGTTGATGGTTTGGCTGGCCAGTGCACTTGGCCAACTGGAGTGTCATCCCTGCCAGTAATTCAGATGTCGGCACGTTAGCATTAGTGTTTTTGGAGCGGCAGGAAGCGCCTCACATTTAAATTTCTAACAGCTGAAATGTTATGTGGTCGATTCTTGTCGTGTTGCCGGCGACCGCTGAGGCTGCTCTTATCCGAACGACCGGAGAACATCACCAGATATCTGCTTCAGAAATGTCCAAGAGTGATGGCTGCTTAATTACTGCTGGCTTGCAGCTTCTGCTGAGCTGGTGTGCATGAGACATGTCGGCCATAAACAGCTTTGGCTCTGTTTGGAGATCCCTAATGTGGAGCAATAATTCTGCCAGAGCTGCCTTCTCTTTGTCTGCGGCCTCCCATTTGGCCCTGGAGACATTTAGCAAATGCCAAAGTTGCTGCAGTGACTAAACAAGACTCTCTCCTGCTCTGGAAACAGGACACACAAGTAGGGTCCTCTCACTGTCTGTCTGAGTGGGAGTGAACGGATTTAAGAGAGGAGTGGAAGAAGAGGGAGCAGAAGCGCAGAAAGCAAGCAGGGCACTGGAGTGTCCGCTGAAATAGAAGTTTAAAGAGGAGTCGGGCAGTCACTGTGAAGTAAACGCCGTCCTGCCCGCAGCTCTGCACTGTGTGATTTGGCCTCCTCCAGCCAGACTGTAGATTACAGCTCCGATCCCAGGCCCTGTCACAGCCATCCTGCTCCTATACTCTGCTGCTAATTACACCCACTCACAATAGGAGCGCTGTCCAGCGCTCGGCGCAAAATATAGATGTCTGTGGCAGTTGCGGTGGTGATCATGCAAAACAGATTGCTCTTGGCGGAATTTCCCGAGCCCAGTGTGGGATGGATCCAGCAGTGAATCTTGTATTTATTGGTGTAAGGCGAACATGTAGGTCCACACTGGTAAACTATAAAGAAAACTTTACTACTGTTGTGAGAAATGGCTCAATATAGGAACAGAGATACATTACAGCCTGCGCCCGGCAAAGAAACTGAGTCTTTTTGTTGATGCATTTGATCTCTGTGTGCTCTGCAGGGCTGCTTGCCTCTTGTATTAATGTTTGACATCAAAGAGGACATTGAGGTGGAGCCTCAGTGTATCACGGCACTAATGGAGCAGCTGGACGTCTTCATCAGTATCAAACCAAAGCCAAAGCAGCCCAGCAAGGTAAGAGACCAGGCCTCTACACTCGCACCACTCACTGCGATTCAGGGAAGAGTTCACTGTTCAGATACTGATGAAACTATTTCAGCTTCTGCTTTGATGCAGTGTAATAATGCACCAGTCCCTGAGGCCCAGTTGATGGCTCCCAGTGGCTCTGAATGAAACAACCTGAGTGTCATGTAGTGTGGCGCAGGTGATCCTGTTCCCCTGAGGATGCATTGTTGTAAAAATGGTGACTCCCTAGTTATGTTGAAAATTGCCATATAAGCTTTAACTCATTTGTGGTGTTCAAAGCATTCAGCTGTAATTGAAGTGTTTCATGGCAGTTAGCAAATGCTAGCATGCTAGCATCCTTCCATGTTGAAATGCACCTCTCATATATTTATATATAGACGGTCATCCACTAAATAGGCCCTGATGGCCGAACACATAGAAAAGCTGCATGAATTGTGTTGACTGGTTGATAATATTGGTAAGCGCTGCATGAATACAGTCAATTTACAAGATAGATAAAATGTTTAATTTCTATGAGAAGGGAAAACATCCAAACTCTTAAAAACTGTATATCTGCAAAAAACCACATTGGTGCTCTGAGGCTTTAAAAAAGAAACAGAAAACCATGAAAGAAATAAGTCTCTGTTCGGTTGAATCACCGCTCATCATCGAATGTCGCGCCGTGACACTGAAATAAGTTGCAGATTGCCGTGTCACATTTCATCACCTCTTGATGAAATTCAAAAGGAAAAACTGGAACCTTACACCAGCAGGAATCTTGCCACACCAACACTGAGAATAGTTTTGGCAGATTTGCCCTGATGGGGAATCGCAGCGTGCACACAGCGTGCCCTGTGCTCTGCTCCTGACTGACAGAAAAACTAAATATTGTTATTATGCCTCAGCTCTTCCAACTAAGAAATGGCTGACTTGATTTTGAGTGTTTTTTTTAGTCAATTATATCTTAAATTGGCCTTTAAGTAAACTGAGCCTGTGTCAGTAAATTAAGTTGATCCTTTTTTATATATCCTAAGGAGGATTTGTGCACACGTGCACCTGTGTTGTATTCAGAGACACCCTCCGATGGTACTCTGTCGTTCTACCACACGTAATATTACCTCTAACCGTGTTTCACCGCTTGGCCCCGTCCTGACTCTCTCCTAGAGGTGCCCACGTCCCATCCAGAGCCAGGGCCCTGTGCCCAAACCAGACAGGCCTGTGGGGACTGGTGTAGAGGTGCCAGTGTAAACAGGGACCCAGCCCAGATCCTCTTAAGACCCCTTCACTTTAACATTTTAACGAGGTGACAGCAGTAATCCAAAAAGGCCCGTCCAAACACATTCTGCAGCCTCTGTGCTCGCAGCACTTTGGCAGACCTGTGTTTATGTGTTAAAGAGTGTGTGTGTGTCGGAGAGTCCGTGATCCTGATTGGGATCCATTTTCCGAATCCCTGCTCTGGCACAAAGAACCTGGTCATGATTTATACTCATGTCTATTTTTATTTGATGAATATTAAGGGCAGGGTTTCTGGTAAATGAAGAAACGATTTCTCTGTTCTCGGTTGTGGATATTCACATTTATAATTTTGTCTTCTCTCCTTCTCTTCAGTCATGTCAGTGAACTTGATATGTATTTTATGCAAAAACACTTTCTGTCCAGCTTCGCTCCCATGTCTCCTTCTCTCTCCCACACTGCTTCAGTGTTTATCCTTCTAATCTGCCCTTAATTCCCGCTTCCTTCCTCCCATTTGTTTGTCTCCCCCTCATCCTCCCTTTCACTCCCTATCTCTGGTGCCAGCATTCCCCCCCCTACCCTATCTAGCCCTCGCTCCTCCCTTGCCTCTGCTTTCGTCCTCTAACTGTCTCCTCCACCAGCTTTACGTTTTTATTCCGCTGCTCATCATCTGTTTCCTCAATGTGTCTCCCAGTCTGTGATCGTGAAGAGCGTGGAGAGGAACGCGGTTAACATGTACGAAGCCCGAAAGTTCCTCCTGGGCCTGGAGAGCAACGGGGTGTCCTGCTCCTCGCCCCCGTCTGTGGCCTTGAACCCCACCAGCAGCGTCCCGTCCCCGTCCCTCATCTGCCCTGTCGGCCTAGACATCCTGGCCTCAGCTGGCCTGGGGTTGAGCAATCTGGGTAATGACACTGATGAACTTATTAAGAGGCTTTGTTTCCACGTAGGAGGATAAAGATAAGACCTTTTTGTTTTCCACATGGAATCCATTAATGTTTTAAATATCCTCTGCAGATGACAGGATGCTCTGCCTCGTGTCAGCGCGAGGTAATTTTCTCTCTTTGAAAGATCTCTCGCTCCAGATGTCCCTTAAGCCTCCTATCTCTGTGTTTTCCGAATAATTGAGTGCGTGCGATTCTAGATACAAATATTTTTTCAGCGTCCACATAAATCACACGCGAGTGAGCCGTGACAGCGTCGCTTCTATACGCGCTCTGCTGCTAGAGATGTTTGTCCGCACATCAGACCTCACAATGCCCATAAGTGAGTTCCAAATGTGGAAATCTTTGATCAGTCAACCATCAGAAAATAACCTCAATACAAATTTAGTTTCTCTAGTTTGACTCAATCATGAGCTTATGAATCACAGGATCAGGAAGAGTGTAGGAGTTTGTTTGTCTGACCTCAGCAAGAAGGCAAGGAGTTCAGCCTGGAAGACGGCTACATTTTTTTTTTTTTTTTTCAGTGTTTCCATCTCGGACTTAAAAAAAAAAAAAAAAAAAACAGTTTTAGAAAGTTTAGCATCCTAATGGATATTCAGCCCTTATGCTCTGCTCTGTGCCTTCGTACGATGCTGTTGCTTGGGCCTGAGATGCTACATGGAGCTGAAGACATGAGGAGTGAATGGATGAAAGATTAAAGATTAGATTGATTTATTGCCGCAAGCACCTTCGGCTGGCAAAGGATCCATCACCGATCTGCTTCGAGTTCAATAAATGCAACACATCTACATATGTATGACTTATTCTTTTACATATTCCAAAGAGGAGGAAGACTATGATCATTCAATATTTATTATATTTGTTAGGTTATTAATATACAGGATTAATACACTGCTAGAGATTTAAACAAAATTTGAATGAGAATGGAAAAAATTAAATGTTTTGATCTGGATCATTGGAAAGATCCTGAAATCTGTTCTCCTCATCTCCTCATGTTACAATGACTGATCTTAATACATTTTCCTATTGATAATTTATTGATTATTGTAAAGTTTGTTTTTGGAAAAATGAAGGACATCGATCTTTGCATTTATGACTCTGTTGATTTTTGCTTTTCCAAATAGCTTTATTTGTTTGACATCCTCAAGTCCCCAAAATGAAGAACAATGCCCTGTGAAGTCCCAGTACAGTAGGATTGGGTTCTTGCTGTCTAGTTTAAACCCAGGGGCCTGGGGGTGAAGCTGTGGACGGCCACATCCTGGCCTTTAGTAATTGCTACATGCTTCCCTTCCTCAGATTACAGACCCGTCTGCCAGCAGAATCCATGGCATTATTCCTGGAGCCAAACTAGCCCCTTGTTAAAGCCACAGACCTGCTTCTTTCTGTTTTCATACGCCGTGTTTGGGTAAAGACACCAAGCACCACATTGTTGGTGCTCTCAATATCATGGTTTTGTTGGGTATAAGGACGCACGAGACATGTACTTTTGCATCCATGACCTTGTAGAAATGTAAGAAATCCTTCCCGTCGTTCGCTGTCTGGTCGATGGCAGTTTGAGGGAATTCCAGTTAAATAGCCTTAAGACCGAAGATTATTTTCTGAGGGCCTCAGCGTAACGTGTGATTAGCTTGAAAAATGGCTCCACGCTCCTGACAGGACCACCGCCGATCTCTCTCCTCCTCCTCAGGTTTCCTGGGTGCCGCGGCGGCCCACTCCCTCACCAACTCTGCGGCACCGAACGCCGTCCTCAACAGCCTAAACTCGTCCATGAGCCCTCTGCAGACCCCGAGCCCCAGCACCCCCGCTCCCCCCTCCCTGTGGCCCAGCTCACTCACCAGCACCCAAGGTCCGTCTACAGTATTTCTGTCACTTAGTCGCCCAGGCGTGTGGTTTTGTTGGCACCCTTTCATTTTAGGCGCATTTCAAATTAGAGGGGTTATTTTTGCCGGTGTGATGTCGTAGAGTCTTATGCTGTTCATCGTAAAGACAAAAAGAAACAAACATTGTGGTTGAGCTTTATGAGCCACTCGTTCGGCTTTTCCGGGAACTGCAGCTTTTTATCAGTATTGATAAATGTATAAATAAACATGCCTTGTATTTCTCCAATGACTTTATCAAACGTAGCCTGCCCTCTGTAGTTTCAGGCTTCTCCTCTCCGCTCATGCTGCACCCGGCCACCCAGGCCACCCTGAGCAGCATCCTGCTGTCCAGCGTGCAGGGCTACACGCAGAGCACGCCGTCCCCTCCCCCCGGCCTGGCCCCCATAGACAAGCAGCCCAACGGGGTCCCTGACTGCGGCAAGGGCCCCTGCACTCTCAACGGACACGTCAAGGTTGGCGCGGGCTGCAGTTACCTGTAGTTCATTCAGGGTTTCTGCATGGTCTTGAAAACTGTAAAATAAGTTCCAGTCTATTTTTGAGGCCTTTTTAAATTAGGTGCTTTGGCTTTTTTTTAAGAGAAAGGGTTCTGGTTACGTGCATCTGACTTTGATTTAATTCATTTGTCTTTAAACACGTCCATCAACACGCTGCCACTGTGTGTCACGCATGTGTTTGTCCAGCATCCTGGATCGGTGTATGGGAGGATAGCGACTGCGTCACTTGCTGAAACGGTTTTGAGTCCAGCTCCATGTGACTCGGTCCAAGAGGCCAGCGGACACAATCCCTCTGAACCGCTGTCAAGCAAGTCGAGCCCGGACGAAGGTATCCCTCTTGAGTAAACTCTCCCTATGACCACTGGATGCGGGGTTTTTTTTTTTTCGCATGAATTTCCACAGGCCGGATTTAGCTGCCCAATCTTGCATCATTCTATAAAAGTATATATAAAAAAAAGTATGAGGGCATTTCAGAAGAATAGAGCTCGCCTGTGTCGTCTCTTCACAAAGAGCAGATTCTTGCTCCGTGCATGCTTCATCTGCTCATGTTGCAACGGACTCACAGTCAGATTTATGTCCGTTTAGGCTGTACACGCTGAAAAACACGTGTCGGTGTTTGCAGCCGTTCCGTGTCGTCTGGACAAAATCATGTCCATCTGTTCTGAATGTATTCACACAGTATATCAGCTCCACCCAGCACAGCGGTTAGTGGAACCACCTGTACATCCAAGTGCTAATCACCCTCCATCCAAAAAACATGAGCCTTTCCTGTGAAACTTTCTAAGTTCCCCGGCACCTGTATTGTTTTAACTCGACTAAATAAATCACAAAGTTGTGATTATTATTCCACAATAGTTGGACTTACAGCAACTGACGGATCCACAGGTGTAAACTTTTCGGCAGAGTTTTTTCACATTATTTTTTTTGTCCACACCATGAAGAATTTGGGTGACGGCCAGTTCGTATAATAATAAGTATTTATTGTTCACTTTATTTTAAGAAACTTTCTTGGGCGATTTATGATGAAGGAAACCACTGTGAACTGAACTTACAAGGTTAAGAAGTCAATTGTATGAATCTGCTTGCAGCAGGAATCTCGCCCTCTTGTGAGTCACTCGAGAGCTTTCTGATTTATGTGTTTTTCTGGAGAGACAATTTTTGAGCCGTTAACATTTTTGACTCTGCTTCACCTTGGCCTTAACATAAATGTACAATTTAAACTTTTCCACTCGAGATTTATGCAACCCTGAAACCCACTTTGAGGAAAACGCCTCGAATGAACTTATCCCTATTTGTCTACACTATCCTCTTAACCTCATACTCCCTCCGACTAGTTTCACTGTATTGGAACGGAGACAGATTAACTGCTGGTCTCCTAGTGGTTCAGAAAGGCCCTCATTTCCTCTGTGTCTCACTCTCGCGGTTTTCCCCTCAAACCTGCACTCTCACGCGTCTCGTTTTTCCCCACTGTTTTTCTGAGCCGGTCCTCCCCCAACGGCAGCGGGTCCTGGTGAGGTTTCCTCTGCCGCTCCTCGCCTCCTTCTGTGTCGCGGGATTTGTTTGGACTGGCTCGCCCGGTCCTTGCGGGCTCGGCGTCGCAGAATGAGGGAGCGCAGTGGAATTGTTCAAACATTAAACTCCAGCGAGCTTGATGAGATTGACTGACATCATATTATTTCATGTCTTACTGAACAGCATGCACACACACGGCATGTCCCGTCACACAGAGCAGGTCCCTGCTGTACTGATGCCCTTCAGGCTGCACACACACTTCACTTTATACCCACTCACACAAAAAAAAGGTAATCCAAATGTGCTCGTCTTTGTTTCGCTCCAGGCTCTGACACCTTCGTGGAAGTGGGCATGCCCAGGAGCCCCTCGCACTCAGCCAATGGGAGCGAGCTGAAACAAATGTTGGCTTCGTGTAAGACGTCATCAGGGAAGCGACAGGCGGTGGAGCTGCTGCAGGGAACCAAGAACTCCCATCTCCAGTATGTTTGGTTTCTGGTTTCTGGTTGCTGTCTATCATCCCGTCAGGAAACCGAACGTTCTGTTGATCCCTTCAGGCTTCGTGGATGTTCAGGGGTGGAAAGACATCCAGTAGTTGGCGATATTTTAATGTGGAATTGTGCATAAACGGATGAATGATAGATGCCAGAACCTACCTTTCCTTTGTTGGAGAGAGTGCACACTATTTCTTTTTTGCCTCAAAATTGTACACTGAAAATCAATGAGTGAAATAACACTGAAAAGTGAATGAATGGATTTTTCATTTCGTCTCACGAGGAAGCTGAATCAGCATCTGACCATCAGTCACCAGGGTCACCAGTCGATTTAGTCGTGTAGTATGATCCACGGCCTCACCACTTCCAGTCATGGTGCGTGGACTGCACAGAGCTGTTGGTATTAGAGTCACCAGCTGGAAACATTTACTGCCTCAGTGCTGATGCGAGGAAAAGATGAGTTTGCAGGGAAAACAACATCTGGTGGCTCTGTGCGTTTGTTAAAATTTCTCCCCTCACAGAACTGTTGGTCTAATCCCAACAGCTCCGACTGTCTCCTCTCGGACGCTGAGTCCAGCTCGTCAGACAGTCCCGTAGCGGATAAGCGGGCGCCGGGTAGCGAGCGGGCGGCAGAGAGAGCGGCACAGCTGAACGAGAGGGAGAGAATCCGCCTGGCACCACAGGCCTCCTTCGCCAACATGCAGGTGCACATGCACTCATGCGCTCTACACACACACACACACATCCTCTACAGTTTTTGAGGAATAAAGGAATAAAACTGTTTCCTGACTTTTCAGGCGTTTGACTATGAACAGAAGAAGCTGTTGGCAACCAAAGGTGAGTTTGTCAGTAGCCCAAAACCTCACTGATGCAACAATATGGCACTAGAATTCATTGCAACTACATTGTCCAAACATTGAAACTATTCTCTGAAAATGTAGTTCAGATTTCACAGACACCAACACATGAATTCCTAAATTACCACAAAATACTTTCACTCACTTCGTGTTAATTTTCACACAGCTATGTTAAAGAAGCCTGTGGTGACGGAGGTGCGGACCCCGACTAATACTTGGAGTGGTCTGGGCTTCTCAAAGTCGATGCCAGCTGAGACGATCAAGGAGCTGCGCAGAGCCAATCACGTGTCGTACAAGCCCACCATGAGCACCACGTACGAGGTCAGACCATCCGTGTTTGTCCTCCTCCGGTTTTACTCTCATCACGTGCGTTTGTCAAAGGTTCCATTGATACCGTGGCCTTTTTAATGTTTGCCTTCCCGTTCTCAGGGGTCTCCGCTGTCCTTGTCGCGGTCCAGCAGCCGGGAGATCGTGGGGAACGGCAGCGACTCTGACAACTGGCGAGACAGAAACGGTAACGGGCTGCCGGGTCACCCAGAGTTCCCCTCCGCTGTCGGCAGTCCCAAGAGGAAGCAGAACAAATCTGGTCAGTGGAGCACATGTTTTTGTAGCTTCAAGGACAAAAAGCTGCGGTCCCAGCAGTGCCACTGGAACTGAGCAAAGTTTGACAAGAGGTTTTTACGTTTATCGTTCAGGAAGTAGAGCAGATTATCCAGTGAGTTACTCTGCAGCAAATACTTGTACTTGTTTAAACTTCTGCTGGTTCTCTCCGACAGTTGTGTGATCTTTGGTTCCTTCAAAATTATCTGTGTATGTGTTTTTTTTTTTTGTCCTCATCCTGCCGAGGACAGCTGCAGAGCATTACCTCAGCAGCAGCAACTACATGGACTGCATCCCCTCTGTAACTGGCAGCAACGGCTGCAGCCTGAGCTCGTCCCTGAAGGGCTCCGACCTGCCCGAGCTGTTCAGCAAGCTCGGCCTGGGGAAGTACACGGACGTCTTCCAGCAACAGGAGGTAGCGTAGAATGCGAACCGTGGTTTTCAGGCCATAGGATTTTACTGAAGAAGGGCACAGGTGCTTTATTGATCCGGCACCAAACTGCACTCTACAGCGACAGCGCAAATTCGGCCTTGGTAATAACTGCTCTCGTTTTGCTGCCTCCAGATTGACCTCCAGACATTCTTGACCCTGACTGACCAGGACCTGAAGGAACTGGGCATCACCACCTTCGGAGCCCGCAGGAAAATGCTGCTCGCCATCTCAGGTACAGACGGAGAAGAGCGTGTGTTTGTAACAGTTCATCTTTCATGTCCTCTGTCTTTGTCTGCTGTCGTCTGCCCGGCAGAGCCAGAACTGACAAAAGCAACATTAGCCCGAGGATAGATGAATCAGCCGCGATGCCTTCATACGAGCACATGAGTCATTTTCTCTGCCTGTTATCGCTGAGGCCAACTGGCTGCTTTGTCATTTTGCCAGCTCACTTCTGCTGAAGGCGGTTCACACAAATTGTTTTTCATGTTTCATTAGTCTTTGCTGTTTTGTCAGTGGAGCCCAGCTGCACGTGCACGAGGCAAAATGTGCGCATGTCGTCTGCCAGCCTCTGGATGCGGAGGCTCTCTGTGACCCTTAGTGGTGCCAAGCTCAAAGGATGCTGCTCCAGCTAATTTATCTCGTAAAAACACACGAGGAAGCATGTTGCAGTCATTTTCACCAGCAGGAGTAAATGGCATGAAGACACATTCCTCTCTCATGAGTGTCCTGGTGTTTGTCCAGCTGCTCCAGCTGTCTCCCCAGTGCTGATGTGTCCTGCTGTTGCACTGGGTCTGAATTCACCCCTGTAGGTGTCGCACCTCATTAATGATGTCACATGTTGGACACGGGTCGTTGCTGCAGTTGTTAGCGTGCAAAGTCGATCACGCACGTGTCGGGATCAATGGTCGAGACCCGAGCCAGGCCTGACAGAGCGAGCAACAAGGGGAAAATGTGGAGGCCAGTGCTCTGATTAATAAGGAAGCGGAGCGATCCAAGGCTAAAATTGTTTTGCCTGCCTGACGCCTCAGCCAAGGGCAGGTCAGCTTTCATCTCTGCTGACACAACTCAGTGGCTCCAGAAGAGGAGCATGCACGTCTCTTTTGCTTTTTCTGTGTTTTTCTACCTCTTCATAAAAAGATCGAAAGCCAGCCACGGCAATCCAGGTTTTAGCTTCCTGCATGTCTGCCAGTAAAAAGAGCTGCAGGAGCGAGCGGGCTGTCTCCAGAAATCCGACTGAAGGTTTGTCCTGGCAGCCGCGGGATGTGGCTATCATATGAACAGCCCAGAGATGCCATGGTGCGCCGCTGACATTTTATGAAAGCGTTTCTTCCAGGTCAATTTGTAGAACCATACGCGCACAAAGAGCTTTTGTTAATCTGCGCAATCCGGTAATGATTTCAATCCCAATTTTATGTCACAGGCTATCAGTGGAGACTAAAAAGAAATGTGTTCAGAATTTAGCGGTCGCAATTAATTCGTTGATTTACCGTGGCTGTCTCAGTGACGTCGTGTTTATAGCATAACTTTTCTTCCGACAGAACTGAACAAGAACCGGAGGAAGCTATTCGAGCCACCCATCAGGTCCTCGTTTCTGGAAGGGGGAGCGAGCGGCCGCCTGTCCCGCCAGTTCCACGCAGACATGGCCAGCGTCAGTGGGCGGTGGTAGTCCGCCTCGGGCCCGTCCCTGAACCGTCCGCGATGGAGGCTCGGCCTCGTGCACCGGCAGCCCAGGTTCCAGCGGTTGTTTACCTTCTTTCACTGTTTAGAATGTTACCATATAGTATAAATACATACATGTGTGTATATACATACATAAATATGTATATTAAAAAGCCATAGTTTTACCTGAAGTGCCAACAAAGAAAAAAAAAGGGATTTCTCAGACACGTGAGGTTCAGTGTTTCCTCCTGATGGGGACACTCAGTCTATTTGGAGCATTTATATATGAAGGTACTGTCCAGTATTTCTGTCCACTTTGTCGTTCAAGGGAACAGGCAGAATGATTAGTACAATCATTTTACACATTGATACCGCCAGCATTGGTTTCATGCAGTCGTATCAGTGACATGCACTTTAACAATACTAGACTTTTTGCCTGTGAGAGCCTTAATTCCTTCGACTGAAGCAATGAAAACTATGCATTTTTTTTTTTTTTTTTTTTTGTATTGACTAAAAGCACAGATGCATTTTGTACCAATCAAAATGTAAAAGCACTTAGCCAGGGAGATTGGGGCGTCACCAAATGAAGTGCAGGGTCGCAAACACGCGACTCCATCCACCTGACACGTCTACCAAAGAAAAAAAAAATCGTCATGGCCTTTGACCTTTGACCTTTGGCGGCCTTAAGTGTTTTGATTGGTGGACATTCCTCCAGGGTCAGTGTTTGTGTCCCACCACAGTCTGTCTGTCTGTCTCCGTGTTTCTAGACAAAACCTTAAAAAACAAAAACAAATATTTTGTACTCATTATACTTTATGATTTTAGTTTTAGTTTTTATTACCATTTTAGGGGACTGGGTGGGATGTTTAACGGTAATCAGTTTACATATGTATTTTTTTATACGTTCATGAATGAGTTTCTATGATTTTTTTTTGTAATTAGTTTTTTAGTATGTTTTATTATTTTTCTTTTCCTGCCCCTACAATCTGTGGAGCCGTGACGTGGCTGTGCCATCTGACAGCAGCAGAGACAGGAGGCAGTTTGACTGAGCTCTACAGGCCTCGCTCTGATTCTGTCAACAGGCATCTCTCTGTGGTTTTTTTTTCCCCCCTCTGTTTGTTTATAGTGCATGGTCTTTTGTCTGATCTGTTATTTGTCTGTGTCAGTCGGCCTCCCTGTGGCTCTCTGTGTGTGTGCGCCCAAAATCTCACTGCGCTCCTCCGTATATGCAGAATAGGAGTTGCCTCGCTCAAACCGCAGCGTGACTTTTCTTTTCTGTCTCCGGCTGTCCCGTCTGGAGCGGGGAAAGACCTCACCGCCGAGCGGGCCGCGCCTCGGTCCCGAGAAGCGCCAGAAAAGTGCCAATGTACATAGCTAGTTATTCAGCAGGGAGATATTCCGTTAAGAACACTAATATTTTCGGTCTGACCTTGCTCTCCAGATAGGAGGTGCATCACACAAAGAGCCAGTATGTTCTCAGCTGAGTCAGTTTCATCTGAGCGTTACGGCGAGACAACAAGTGAGGACCCAGAGTCATCCGCAGGGCCGTGAGATCCGAGATGAAAACAAATAGAAGTCTGGAATTTTCTCTAGTATCAGCCTCGCAATCAAATATCCAGAAAGAGCTGGTTAAGCGTCGTTTAATGAAGTCGCAGGATTATGCATGCAGCAGCATTTATCATTAAGGCTTGTGTTTGTTCTACGCTCCTATATTGTGTTTTGAAAGGGAAACATCCTTTTTCAACAGTTCATTAAGTTGGGATCACTCCAGTGTTGTTGTTTGTTTTTTTCTTGCGTGTGTGATAACATTTGTCCTGTTTAGGGTTTTGCCTAAAAGCTGAACCATCTTCCAAGGTCCTGAGCATTTCCTATCAAGTGCAATTCAATCTTTTTATACCTTTTTGTTTGTTTGTTTGTTTTCCATCTTTTTAGTTTTAGATCAAATATAAAAAGCTCGGACTGAGACAAATATGCCAGCAGTCCTCACATAGTCAGAGAAGAGTCGGCCGGCTCTTTAGTTTGCAGTGATTTCTTTAATCTGTTCATCCTGTTCACTTTTAACCACTCTCCTCCCTTCCATCTGTTGGGAGCCATTCTCCATGGATGTCACTGCTCTGAATCATACTCTGACATGGTTGCTGACGCCAACCAGATAGTTGTCTCTGAGTCTTCTCCCTCTGTTGCCTGTCCCCCCCTGTCTGTCCCTGTGTCTCATGTCCTCTCTGCCTCTTTGCTGTTGACTGCCCTACGGAGGCAAAAAAAAAAGCCAAATAAGTGTAAAGGTAAAATAATATTTGGGGGTGGGGGCTTTATCCTGAGAGGAAAACCTGGGGCTGCTTCGCCCCCCACTCATCATGGTACTAGATTTGTTGGGCACTGATTCTCCCAGTGCTGTGACTCGTGTTCCTGCCTAGCAGACAGTTGTTTTCATCCTTCGCCTCATTCGGATGCGTTTACTCGGAGGACAGTGGAGGTTCTTGTCTTTTCAAGTGAATGTTGTTTCAAAGTAAAAAAAAATAAATAAGAAGTATCGATGCATGTTATTGCAGAATATTACAGATCAGTGAAGGGACTCAGTAAGTCAAAAAGTTTACTGCCACGCTTGTCAAGTCTTTGCCCTCGATAGGATAGTTTCACAATGATGTCTTGGATTTGTTGTGTTTAGTCACAGTGTTGTTCCCAAAGGGATTCGTTTGAAGGAGTCTTTTGAACTGCAATCAAATGGTACATTTATAATAAATGTAAACCACTAGAGGAAATGATGTATTGCATTACGTTTGTACAACTTTTTCATCTTATACAACCTTTGTTTTTGTGTGTGAGAAAGGTACAACTCTGCACAAAAGTTCCAGACTAGAAGAATTTGTGTGTAAACATTGCCATGTGGCCAAAGCTCGGTTCACTGTTGTTATGCTGACTGTATTATAGTGCAGACATAAACAGGAGAAACTGTCAAGCAGGCAAAAGAAGGTGTTTGTTCAAACATTGAAATGGTATTAAGGTAATAAATGTATGCAAACAAAATGTCTGTTTGGCTTTTATGTTAAAATCGCCTTTCCATCTCCAGAATGTTCTGCAAGTAGAAAATAGAATAAAAACAGCAAACACACTGAATCTGCTGCTGCCAGGATTTTTACGAGGCGTTCTAAACATTTTAAATATTTATGCCAAAAAAATTCCACCGACAGCCTTTCATAATATTTTAATGCCCCTTCCCAATAAACAGCACAGGTTTGGCCTAATTTATAAGAAATATAAATATTAGTTCACATAAATTACACCACAGCCTACTTTCTTACGAGCTTATTTCAAAGGGGAAAAACCGCGGTGTCAGTGTCTCACTCGTTGTCGTCCCCTCTGCAATAGAAAGTCTGACGGATGCCATTGCAGAAATTTCCATCCCAGTGCTGACGCATTCCATCTGAAAAACTTTTAAGGTTTCTCTCAGAGGGTTTTTTTTCTTCGAACTGTCGACATTTACAAATTTAACTCCTGAAGAGCAGATCTGCCCTGAAGGGGACAGGGGAAACATCGTTGATAATATATTAACACTATAACAATTGAGGCTGGTTAATAGCATATTAGCTGTTGTCTGTTTCCACATCTCAGTCCCAAAGCCTGACAGCTGACCACAATAAGCATCTCTGCAGGTTGAGGAGCGACGCCCTGTCGTGCCCAGTCGTCTCTGCGCCACACATGCAAACGTGCCTAATCCCCGCAGCCTGGATCTGCTTAATCCGTCGAAAATGAATATGCTGTGACTGACAGGCACTGTACATGCTGTAATGCACGAGGAGGAGATCAGGATGAAACTGAGGAGTTCAGATTTGGAATTCATCCGTTGGATTGAGGTCACCGACCCCCCCACCCCCTCTCGGCCCTGTGTCGCTCAGCTTTGCCCCTTTTACCTCAATCTTGAGACTCTCATATTTTATATGAGCATGGCAAAAAAATGGAGGCTGACACCAACGACTTTAAAAGAGAAATAGACGAACTGAGTGGTTTATTGTTGTGACTTGCTGTTGAATTGCTGGCGGTGCTCTGGGTTGTAGTTCCACTGAAAATCTCAGGGGGGCAGTGTTACCACTCATAATGCACAAGGCTACTCAGAAACATGCGACACGTTCACTATTAGAAACCATGACACAAATACACATTTATTTATCTCAGACTGCCACTGTTCATTTAAATTTTCATATTGGAGTAGTTAAGTAAGTGTGTGTGCGCGTGTGTGTGTCTTTCTCAGACACACAAACATTGTCCCCTTCTCTCTCTCCCTCTTTTGTCCCTCAATACAAATTGGGCTCTTAACAGAAACAAGTGTTGCAGTCGAGCGGTGTTCTGTGGCAGCTGGTGACTCACTCACATTCTCTGCCCTCTGAAGCTTCTCGAGCTGAAGAACACAGAACACCTGAACACTGAATAATAGAATGTCAATGCTGCAGCGTGTCCTCCTGGAGACGCTCGGTGGTAACGTGCTGGGAGGATGTTAAGAAAACGTTCTGCTGCCAAGTCTCTCTATCTTCATCAGGAAATAGTTTGATCTCTGAGTTTCCATGGGAACAAATACACACTTTCACCCATATACTCATGAAGTATAATAGTTCTGAGCCTTCAAATCACAGATTCGTCCATGTTTCATTCTTCAGCAGTTATGTGCATGGCCCAGCTGCCCAGCACGACTGATTTTAATTTCATGTGCTATTGTGACAGACACCCTCGTTAGTAGTAGGCTGAGAGAGGATGAAGGGTTTCCAATCATCCGAGCATGCATTTATTCGCCATGCTCCTGGCACCCTCGCCTCTGAAGACCAGCAGAGTCCACGGGCAGCACATATTGTTCTCTTGGGCAGCTTGCCTCTGCAGGAAAGGTGTCAAATAGAGCTGTGACTCGCTGCCTCACAGCACCTGGCTCACGTCCAGTGGACAATATGGTCCCAGTGTCTGATCCGTCTGGTTCATTGTCTGTCTACCTTTTTTTTTTTTTTTTACCCTTTCTCATGCAAAATGCCTGAAATCTCACGAAGAACCACAATGTTCCTAATGTTAGACTATCAGCTCATATCGGTTGCTTTAATTTAGTACATCCGACAAAGAGGATGAGCCGTCGCTGTGTCTGCTGGCTGGTTTGTTCCTTTTCAGCAGGATTATGCAAAAACGAGTGAACTGATTTCCACCAAACTAAATGGAAGGACGGGACGCGGGCCAGGAGAGAGCCCATTACATTTTGGCTCCAGGGATTTTGTTTCCACTTTATTTAACGTTGTGAGATGACACATTTTAATTAATGGAGCCCCAGGACATTTGGTGCCGCTTGATTGAATCGACAGTTGGGCCTCGGTGAAGGTACGTACTCCACTCAGAAGTGTTCCAGTTAACCTCTCAGACACAGTTTGCCAGTCAACTCACTCTCTGTTTCCTGTAATTTCAGTGTCTGACCGATGAAACCAACCCCCACCTGCAGGTCTCACCCACCTCTCGTCTCCATCAGTGGACAGTCCTGCGCTGTTAATGGAAACAACAACAATTCCACAAGCAGGTAGGATTAGAAAATACTTTTTTCTGAGCACAACAGATTCAGAGAGGGGTGATACCCCTCTGCTGCACCTTAGCTTAGCATAAAGACTGAAAACTATGTATTTAACATACCCTGCTCTGTCCCAAGCAAGAAAAGTTATTAATATTAGTTATTAAGAGTTTTATAACCCCACCCCCCTCATTATTTCTTGATCAGACAAAACAATCTGGGACTTCTATATTATATAATATGAAATATTAATATATTAAATAAACCGAATAAATTAATAGGTGGGTTTTGGTCTTGGAATGTCAGTTAAATGCTCCTTATCTTTTGCAACTGGGGGGGGCAGTGACGGCGTTTCATTCATGAAACCTCAGATAAACTGAGTTATCAATCAGACTGCAGCCACGCTCAAGGCCGAGCTCTCACTGAAAATCAATGACACACTTAATTTGCTTCCCCCAGATAAATGTAGTTATGGTGTGCAGTGGCAAACACGCACTGAACCCTGCAGACCTGGAATTGTGTTCTGCTCATTTAAAATGTGACTTGTGCTCCATATACTGGCTTGGATGAGAAGTGATGTGAGGTGACTGCAGGGTTTGTGTGTGTGTGTGTGAGAGAGAGAGAGAGAGAGAGAGACTGGGGAACATGTAGAAAGCGATGAGCGAACATGGTGATATAGATATTTAGTTATGGATCACTTCTTTGTCTTCCTCCTTCTGTTGTCTTGAAATGTGGCCAGTTGGGTTCTACACTCTCAAAGCACCTCTTCTCCTGTGATTTCTCCATCTGTCTCTGTTTTCATGTGGCCTGAGCTCTAAACACAGCAGAGTGAGAAAATCAGAGTGGACTGCCAAGACAGGGCATACTGTGAAGTGTGATATACACACACACACACACACACACACAAAGAGCAGAGTCATGTGCACCTCAGGGACCAGGGCTGACAGAGGAGGGGACGTGTGAGAACTGATGGAGAGAAGAAGGTGGAAGTGGTTGAATGCGAAGCCGAAAAGAAAAGGTAGAAGTGGAGGAGCGGAAGGCTGTTGGTGAGGGGGGGAGGGGAGGGACTTGGCTGTGTGTGCGCCATGTCCGGCGCAGTGTTGCTTCCCCTCGTCCTCCTGCAGCTCCACTGGGAACACTGACGCTAACGCAGGCTGACTCTGGCTGGAGGGGATGCGGGTGGGTGGAGAGAGGGACGCCAAGGAGGACGAGCAGGAGCCCACTGGAGTTGGTCAGCTACATCCTCCACCATCTCCTCCTCCTCCTCCTCCTTTTTCTTTCCAATAGCAGATAAGCGCAGCAAGCGGAGCGGGGAATTGGACAGGGGGAGGGCCTCAAAGAAAAATGGATGATGGCGTACATAACAATGAGCTGTTTTTCATTTGGTGCAGCTCCTCCAGGCCGATAGATGAGCTCTGCTTCTTATTGTTCATGTTTAGAACCAACAGACCAATGATGAGCTCACCAGTTTAGAGCCAGTCTGGGCTCAGGCTGCAGGGCCGTGGCCATAATGCTGCAGGTACCTTCCCTACACAGCAAAAACAAGATCAGTTCCTCTGTTGAAACTGACCCCTTGCAGCATCTTCTCCTCACACACAGACTCTGTGTTTCAGGAAGCGATCTGCCTGTGACCTTTACTCTAATGAGCTGTATTTCCAAGGCAGGACATTAGAGCCGGATGCAGCGTCGCCCTCGTGAAGCCTGAGCACGGAATCGATTCAGGCCGTCTAGTGGTACATGGGTTTGATACCAAATCTGAATGCCAGAGTGATTACGAGCTTACTCAGATTTTAATTCGCCTGCCCAGCAGTAAAGCCCCCTCACTAATCCTGGGGCGTGCATGAAAACGCTCTGCAACTATATCCACGTTTCCCTGCCATATTCAGAAGTGATGATGAGGAAGTGTCAGATGAGGTGAGGTGGCTTCCCTTCTATGATTCAGTGCAGAGTGGTGCAGCACCCCCCACCCCCCACCCCCTCCCTTTTCAACAGCATGACTCAGGGGCCCCATGGGCGCAGCTGCAGAATCCGTTCTCCGCTGAATAGATAAACACCGTGTCCCCTCTCCTCACGGCGCCTTGTATGAGACAGAGAGACAAAAACAAATAGTAAGTGACACCACCCCGCTCCAATGGTCCCCTGTGAGGACTGGAGAGGAGACAGGACTGGTGCAGAGGAGAATTAAAATGCCTTCATGCTGATCAGATCTCATTTCTGCCCGTGTGATCGGCACGGACAGTTCGAGGCGCCTGCAGCCTTCAATGTGCATTTAGCCAGTTTACCCACGCACTTGACCTTTCATGCTTTGGCAACGCAGCCTCTGTGGACCACTGATAAAGGAGGTGCAGTGAGCCGTAGTCTATAGTGAGATATCACACACACACAACCTCGTAGTTCTGCATTAGCGAGGATATTCCTCAGTATAACGCAACCCCCAAGCCATCGCTGCTCCATGTCTGGACCTAAATCGGATCACAAATTCTATCTAAATACTTACTTCTAACCCTAAGTACAGACTAATCCTAATTTATTCATAACCCTAACCCACACCTCATGCTAACCCTAGCCTTGATTTGAACCCTAATTCTAACTTGAACCTTAACCTAGCCTCAAAACATCACGATTTACGATATGGAAACTTTCCTTTTGTTCCCATGTGACAAGCCCCCTAAATATATCACCAGACGCACTGTTCTCAGACCCGGTTTTGCATTTTTATCACGCGCCATTATGTCCACATTGCACAGATGATCCTATATAAGCCATAAAAGCAGAGGTGCTCATTCATTATGCGGAGCAATATGTCCGAGTCACCCCCTGCTCATTACTGTGCGCTCCTCCCGCACCTGAGACCTCCGCCTCACCATATAAGGGCATGTGAGACCCTCGCCGCCTGACGTTCAACGTGAACTGGGCAAGCTAGAGACCCAAACCATGGGGGGGGGGGCACACCGGGATAATCTGGTTACATAAGGAGCCGTTTGAATGTGTAGAAGCGTGTCTGCTGCACTAATCCACTGAACCATTCATATTCAACTGTCCCGCGGCGCACACTTGTGGATCTGGAGGCACCAGACAATGCGCGTGGGGAGCGCGTGGAATGAGAAATAAACCGCACGCAAGTCCACGAGCGTCTCCGAGGCTCTTAACGCGTCTCTGCATGAACGGCCGAACCTGCAGCTCGGGCTTGAGCCGTTTCGCGCCCGTGACGATTGCGCTGACGCGCCAGTAGCCGCACCACCCAGGAGGCAGAGCCGAGCTGCGGCTGTGCGCGGCGGAGTGAGCGGAAAAAGAGTCCTCCCTCTCTCTCTCTGTCTGTCTCTCTGTCTCTCTCTCTGTCTCTTCCTCTCTCTTCCTCGGTGCGTGGACCGAAGCTGCTCCCCTGCAAGTCCCGCGGACGGCTCTCAGCGACCCGCAGCCTTTCCCCAGAGACAGCATCACCCAGGTTACGCTGCAGAGATGGAGGTACCAGGCTTGGCGCACAACATCAGCAGCCCGTTAAGTCCCTGCGAGGGGATGATCAAGGACCTGAGCCTAGACGCCATACAGCTGTGCGAGCGAGATGGTGAGTAGGTTTGCTTTTCAACATATAACACGACTCTTGGGCCCCGGTCTGCACTTTGAGAGTGGCCCTCCTCGTTTTTCGACGCACCCCGTCCCCTCATTGTGTGTGTTGAAGGGGGTAACAGGGGTCCGCTCGCTCCGCCGGTTCCTGTGCTGATTGGATGGATGGATGTTGCGCTTGTGCGTGTGCGGAATAGCTGAGCGCCTTTCCAGTTGCAGTCAGGCTTCTGTGCATTGGTCTCTGCTAATATTGAAACGTGCATTCCTGCAAACTGAACACGCACGGACCAGTGGGCAGTGGGCAGCGTGAAGTGATGGGAGACTTCCTTTCAGCACCACTGGCATGGACAGAGGCCGGTGGACACCCCGCCTATATGTCCGCTGCTCCTGGGCTTTTCTTCTCAGGAAGCTGCCTCAATTTCCGTATTTGCATCCAAACCATGACACAAACAATTATTTCTATAATCTCATATCACATTATCAACCTGTCAAAACTCCCTTGAGGTTCAGATTTCTCTGTATTAAATCATTCACCCGCACCTGTGCTGGATAAAAGTTCCCTTTTGTTCTGTATGAATCATAAAATGCATCATTGGTATCAAACTGCACTGCATAGAATGCATGTATGAGCCACTTTTGTTAGATGGAAGTCGGTGAGCAGCGTTGAAATGAGCAGGTTTGACACTGATGCAAATATAATGGTGAGGAGGGGGAAAAAGCAAGTCATCATCAGGAGAGAATGAGAGGCTCAAACATGGCTGCACCCACGTGTGTGCGCGCACAGACGGTGGAGCCCTACACACCCATCACTGCAATTACAAACCACTGATTCCACATCTGAGCCTAATGGTCACAGAGATTCCCTCTTTTTAATTAAGCTTGTGGATTATAACATGCGACATCGAAATGAGTCGGTCCCTTTATACAGCTAAAGGGATGTAATTAACTTTTTTTTTTTCTCCATATTTCTTTGATCTGTATTTGGATTAGTCGCCCCGGATGCCCCTGGAGTCAGTGGCGTGTCATGTCCGAGCCTTCATATGACCCCCAGCATCTTATCACTGTGCTGTCATTCTACCACACGTGCCTCGTTTTCTCCTCTGCTCGTCATAATGGAATATAGCAGGATGCAGTTTATATCCTCTTAGTGCTTCGCTGGCCTCATTCTAAAGCTGTAATTTTAATAATGGTGTATAAAGGCGGAGGCTGGACGTCTCTCTAATGGACCCCTGTGCCGGTGTTGTGCCTCCAATGCTGCAGCTCGGGAGCTTTTATGATGAAGGTGCAATGGTGTTTCTTTCCTGTTTGTTGAGGTCCGGTGTAAACAGTGCCTCTGTTTCGCTGAGACACAGTCACAACGTCTGCTGTGCAGAGGATCCATCAGTGGTCACCATAGAGCCGAGTAGTTTCTGGAAATGCCCTTCAATCGAAATCTCTCGAAAGAAATCCAAAGAGTCATTCATTCTTTTATTACCTCGCAGGTCTGGTGTTTAGAATTGTATTGGCTATTTTTTTAAGGATTGTAAATAGACCAGTTTATTTAGTTGCACCTTCCTTCTCTATCCCGAGCCCCGGGGTTCACCAGTCTGATGTTTCTGGATGCACCAGCATCCTAGGCTGAGGAAAATCTTCAATTCATTGCGTCCAATTTGAGTTGAGGTAGAGACCTTGATCTATCCAAAACATTTCCTCCTGAATTAGATAATGTGCAGCTGATCCACTCTTTGTTTGGATTCACCATGGTCCAGTTGTGTTAAATTCTGGTTTGTGTTCTATTACTGAAATCTAGCATTTAGAATAACCTCCAGAAACACTGAAAACTTTCCACCTGCCACACCCAGAGTATCAAACTTCCCACTTCCAGTTTGTTATTCATCCGATCGATACTCACATTCTTCTGACGCTATTCCTTTCAGTTAAGCATAGCTGTCTAAATTTATCTCCCCTATCCATTAATATTTAATTGCGAGGCATGAGAGGCTTATGTGCCTTGTGCTGACCCAGCAAATGGAAATAGATGCAGCTTCAGTAATCTGTGGGAAAGAGCCTTCTATCCCTCACTCACACCGAGGGCTGAATTTCAATGCACAAAAGTGGGATACAATTTGTTTCTGTGTGAGCGCCCTGTTAGAGGGGGATGTCACAGCCTTAATGGTTCACTTTAGCGCCGGGTTTGTGACATGAATAAGCAAGAGGTGGGAAATGTTTTGCTCTGAGGGATGAGCGGTTGGAAAATGACAGAATCTGCACTTGTGAAAGAGGCGCCTCGGCTGCATGTGTGCAGAAACCTGGGGACGCAGAGCGTCCGTAAAGTTGACGCTGGGTGGAGATGTGTCTCCAAGCTCTGAAATGCTGCGACTGAAGGGAGCACCGCTTTGATGTGACCTCCACAGTTACTGCGTATTTACAGGGGATAATGAAATACATGCTACATGTCTCTGAAGACCTTCCACTGTGGCCGCTGACATAATTTGGTTGCTCTGATGGATGACTACCATTTGCCATTTGTGCATCCAAGTACTCTGTCTGCACTCTGTGAAATCTCTCCGAGCAAAACGCTGCAGCTCCAGCTGTGTCACCCTCAGTCTGGCAGTGTGTGTGTGTGTGTGTGTGTGGCCATGACAGAAAGGCCCTTGTTCTTGTTCAAAAACACCGTTGAGCTGAGAATCAACTTGAAAATATAGTTTTAAACACAGTTTTGCAACATCAAATGGGAATAGTGGGGACAATATTTACTGCAGGAACTGTGTTTCTATTTCATTGCACACAATTTGCTGCTTCTCAGACACAAGTTAATGGATTATTTAAAGATATGACCGTAACAAGCCTCTGTTGATGTAATGGTCATAACTGAAACAACTTGACTATCGTGGATATCATATCAGTCTCTTTCCAGTGAGTAAGATTGATGACATTACCACAATCCTAACTGTGTGAGCTCATTAGCATATGTTAGCCTGCCTACATGCTAGGCCACGAGGGGAAACATCATTGACTGAATATAAAGATGGATAACTCATCTCTACTTCCTTACTATGCAAAAAAAAAAAAAACAAAGTTTAAACATCCAACCATCTAGGGTGGTTGGATATTAAATGACAGTAACCACCTTTACTCCCATTAGGTGTCCCATTGGCTAACATGGAGGAGGTGTGGTGTGGCTTCACATCTGGGGCCCTGCGATGTCGTCCATCTTTAAAGACAAACTACAGCAAGCCCTGCTGAGGATTAGTGAAGGGATACGGGGTGTCACTGTGGCTGCTCGATCTCGTACAGAACAACAACATCTCCTGAGGAAACTGTTGCTCGGTGCACGAGTGGTGCACGTGAGCGGAGCTCAGTCGGCATGTGTTGGAGCAACAGGCGGCCGGCCCCATGACACACAACTCTGTCTGAGTCAGCTGGCATTTCAGCTTGGCCGGTGTTCAGTTTGAGCGGCCGTGTGGCATGACTGCGCTGGCAACGGGCTCAGGTGGTGCACTGCCACTTATAGTCGCTTGTTATTGACCGACGTGGTGAAAAATATAGTTGGCGATCGATTGCAGCCTTCGCCCACGCCTCTGTCGGACATTTTCCTTTTGGCCTGAATGCTTTAAACATTCATATACTTCTCCTTTCCTGTTCCACACTGTTGTTACTCATAAATCTTTGAAAAATGTGTATTTTATTTGACACTAGCAACCTTTGCTTGGCTGCTTTTCCTCACAGTCAAGGGTTTCAAACATAAACAATACAAAAAAACAAGCTCTCGTGGGAATCTGGGATTTGTGAATAATCGAATAATAGAATTGTGGTTTGATTCGAGACATTAATGCTGATATAAACGATGGGTTTTTACTGCAACTGCTTTTTAATTCCATGCAAAAATGATGACTCACTCTGGGTCTGGACAAATTTTGATCTTCTATTAAATGAATGCGTAAGAACAGGGAGACTGAACCAGAGTCGTCGTTTGCTGGTGAGGAGCTCGTTGTTTTGTGAAAAGGTGGAACCACACACTGTTAACCCTGATGAACGGGGCATTGTTTATCTCACTCTGAGAGAAAGATGCTTCCCCGTTGGCAGCTTCCCTCGCTCCCAGCATGGTCCCTGTCTCTGTGTCTGTCTGTGCATTCAGAGGAACAAAGGCGTGATTTTCAAAAGGCCTGCGAGCATCAGCGCTCGCTGAGCGTCTGCTGCTCTGCTCGAGTCTGCGCTTCAGTTTCAGACCTGAAGCTGCTGCAGCTTGAATAGTAAGAGGCTCGTCCGTCGGAAACGAGTGGTCACTCGTGCAGTCAGAGACAGGCAGTCTCTTGTTCACGTCGTACACCCACAAATGTTATTTTTTCATTTTAGATTTTTTTCCTTAAACGTCAAAATTTGATCTCATGTTGCCGAAGATCAACTAAGACTGACGGGCCACTCTGAGCACAGGACAGCTGTTGCACCTTTCTGCGGGCCTGTCTCTGGATCCTTTGATCTGAGGCTTGTGTTTCTTGTGCCATCTTCTCAGTGCCGACTGGAGAGTGCAGAAAATATGAAAATTAAAAAGAGAAGCACGAATTTCATATATATACGTCTCCCGTCGCTCTCACACAGACAGGGAGGGAATCAAATCACTCAGCGGCTCAGCTAGCGACTCTCAGCATCAAGCCAGGTGTGACTGGAACAGATCCCACCGCAGAGAGCCATTAGGACGAACCTATGCACGCATGTTAACAGGATTCGTATTGATCCCGGGGCGTCTGCGGCGACGGCACTCTGGCATTTTGGCTGCACGCTGGGTGGAAGGGCAGCGCACAGTGCATATGACAGGGTTTGTCAGAATCAACAGAGAAGACTTTCCATCTTGTGAAATGCTTTTGCAGTACCGGTGCACATAGTCCTGTGTCCTCCATTTTGTTGCACAGGCGTGTGCTCTGCTCTTGTGTATCAAGTTAAATGTGCGGGTACATTCTGTTGACCCCCTCCCCCCCCCCCCCCCCCCCCCCACACACACACACACACACGCACACACCCTGTACATGTGTGCACAGCATGAGTAATCTGCACAGCCAGGGCTTACAAACTGACTCATTTTGCCTGATCGTGATTAGACAAAAATCCCCTCACCCTCTGCCTCAGCCATTGTAACAGAAGGGCAGCGGCATATACAGTAGTAGCCTCCGCGGTGACATGATGACACAACAGAATGAATACTGGCAGCAAATCCACATCTGTAGGAGTGCGGCCGGTTATAATGCTGGCGTCATTATGTGACTCCGAGGGGTGAGGCCTCTCCCACATGAGACTCTCCATCTTAATGACCTTGGCTTTCGCTCCTCCATCTTTCACCCCGAGCTCAACCACTGTATCCCACAAAGCCTGGCTGCCCAAACTGACGTTGCTGTTTATTTAATACATTTGACAATGGATGGGTTTGCGTAATGGCATACTGCCCAATTACATTCTCCATCCAGTACCCAGCAGGCACGGGGCCATTCAGAGTCGCAGACATGTGGAGAACACGCAAACTCCACGGACAAAGACTCAAAGGACTCAGTCCAGAGATGAACCAGTGCCATTAACCTGCTCTCAAGGGGACTTGGTACATGTTATATTCAGATATTCAGATGTTTCCAATCGTTTTCTTAAATAATGTTGATGCACAATTTGTTAGCTTGATGGTGAACTGCTTAATTAAATGTGTGTTCCTGGAATTTAGGTTGTTATACACTGTTTTCATTTAAGAAGATGAGTGAACAGAATCTCTGCTGGTTTGTGCCCAGTAAACTGTAGGCGGTCCAGGTCTTGTTTTCCCTGATGGCATCATTTTCAGCCTGACTGAGCGGCCTCTGGAGTGTTGTGTGGGCAATATCTGATTGCGTTTGGAAAGCCTCACTGTGTCGGTGCAGTGCCTCCGTGTGCAGGTTAATTAAGAGATCATTAGAGTAAACAGGAGCTAAATCAGCAGCGTGGAGTCTGAGGGAGGCGGCGGGGTAGAAACCTGCAACGGGGTCTGTTTGAAGGGAGAAAACATCAGCGTTGACGCGCAGCTTTTCAGAATTTCAGGTTTGGGTTCACGTTTACAGTGACACTGTAAAAAAAAAATTATCCTGCTGCTGAAGTTCAAGCAACTTGAAGGTGAGCTTTGCTTCAGCCTTTTTCCTCTTGTTTTTGGTGAAGGTCCGCAGCAGCAGCAGCAGGTCTCAGGTGGGACATTATCTCGCTGAGATCACCGTCCGGTCTGAGCTGCACTGACTCAACGAGGCATGGTCCGAGTCCTGCTCCGCGGTGTCCCATGTTGATGCTCTCAGTCTGAACCAAACTTATCAGCTTAGTGGGGTTTAGTACAGCGAGACGCGGCCCAGCAGTGGGACGGGGCGTTTTCACAAAAACAAGGCGGACATGAGGTCCGATTTAAAACTAGGAAAAAAAGCTTTCACCCGGTTATGTCATTTTTGTCATGTTAAGTCGTTTTTTCGACTGTAAATTCACAAGGACATCTATTTAGATTTCGTCATGAGCAGCAGTATATCCCAGGCACTTAACCAAAGAGGTTTTCTCTCTGGGTTAAAGATGATTATTTGCAGTAATCAGCTACAGTGCTGATTAGGGACTAGTGATTAGGACAAAAGTAAGTAGGGGGTCTGGTCCTGTCTGGGCTGGGCTGGTCATGGAGACCATGCTTGTATCTATGACTGATAATGTTAGTGGATGGTCACTGGAGTCACCTTTGTATTTGACCATTTCCTAAAACGAGTCTGAAGATGCTGTGGAGATGAGGATGTGTTGATCTGAGACAGAGGCGTCCACACAGCCCAATTACAGGATTACTCTTTTATCTGAGCGGAGATGGATGTTCCACGCTCGGCCGCTTCCTCCTTTGTTTGCTCTCTACAGTGTTTCAGTGGCGTTGTGCATTTATTGCATTCTTGTATCTTACCCACTCTTGTGTGTGGACCCCTCAGCGAGCACAGAAAACTCATTGTTGCCGTGCCAAGTGGGCGTCTCCCAGCGTGACGTGAAGTCTATATTCATACTCATACTACAAAGCTCTCATTCAACCATTGACATTTTCTGTGGCCTCTGTGTGCACTCGGGACTCTACCCCTCTGCTGCATGTTGTGTCAGGGGCCCGACTAATTGGTGCTGTAAATGTCTGACGAGACAGAATACAGTGAAATTCCAATTACGTCCAGTACCTGTCAACGTTAATGCAGCTAAAACTATTATTAAGCGTGAGCCTTCGCTTCTGCGTAGTGGCCGTGTTCTTTCCCATTACGGATTGGAAATGATATGCAGAGAGGAGATACATTCAGCGGCGTTTGAAATATTTAATGCAGCGTACGCTCTGAGCAGCAGATAGGTGTAAGCGTGTGTATGTGATGAGGGGCTGATGTGTTTCCATGGCAACATTATGATGGTCGATGCAGCTCTCGGGGCTGAGTGGATAGTGGATACACTACAGTGAGTGCCGTGTCCTGAGAGAACGCTGTCGTAGTAGCGACGGTTCACGCTCACTACTGGGGGCTGAATAAAAGCTGCGGCACGGTTGTTAACCACACAGCAGGTCGCCGGAACCTTTCTCTGTGATGTTTGCGTGTTCTCTGGAATTCCTCCGGGTGCCCTCGCTTCCTCCCTCAGTCCACCTCGGCCTGTGCGATTGACTGTATTGATTGTTGTCGTCTTTGCCTTCACAGGCAATAAATCCCAGGACGGCAGCATCTCGGAGATGGAGGAGCTTCCCGTTCCCCAGAACATCAAGATCAGCAACATCACCTGCGACTCCTTCAAGATCTGCTGGGACATGGAGGCGCGCAGCAAGGAGCGCATCACACACTACTTCATTGACCTGAACAAGAAGGAGAACAAGAACTCGAACAAGTTCAAGCACAAGGTAACGGTTGAATTGGCGCCGATCAGACTCTGCTCCCTGCAGAGAGGTGACTCAACCTAAGGCCTCGAGTAGAAGTGCCACTCGACGGAATTTGTAGCATCTCAAAGAGAAAAGAAAAGAATTTGTCGAGAATAAGAGGATCGGTAAGAATGAGATTCACTTTGTAAGAAAAATAAAAATCGAATGAGCGTGCAGAGCACAAAGAAAACAGCATGGGTTTAAATATTTGAAATGAAAATGTGAAAATCTTTGTGATGATCACTCAGCTCCAGAACACTGGTCCATCTCTTTAATGAAGTGTCTTTGACTTTAGAATATCTGGATTAATTAGCTGCGCGTCCAAAAGCACAATTTCAAATCTGCTGAGGCTCATTCACATATGTACAAAACTACACAAATAAATAATGATATCTTCATGCCAATTTACTTCAACACTTCTGACGAGGTCAAGAGGAAGACACTTTAATCTGTGATGAAGATATTTATGATCAGTGGAAACTAAAAAGGATCTTGTTCGGCATATAAAATGCCACTAAATGCTCATAACCGTTCTGAAAATATGCAGAGGTTTCACACACAGGTTAGCATGTGAGACATAATTCAGGGAGGCTCGTGTTCACAGGGAGACACTGGTCTAATGTGTTAATTCCACACACAGTCTCTGGCTCTGCCTGAGAGTAATTACATCAGGAGCAGGAGGAGGAGGAGGAGCACTTACAGACTCCTTTTAACGTTCTCCTTCCCCTGCAGTCCCCTTCAGGCTGTGGTGGAGTAAACAGTGTACAACATGTTGTACGTTAAGAGCAGGGACAGCTACCAAACTACAAACCTGAGTGCCATAAATGGAGAAGCTCCTCCTGACTTTCTGACCCCCGTCCTCACTCCCTCCCTTCAGGATGTTCCGACCAAGCTGGTGGCCAAAGCCGTGCCTCTGCCCATGACGGTTCGGGGCCACTGGTTCCTCAGCCCACGCACCGAGTACACCGTGGCCGTCCAGACCGCCTCCAAACAGACCGACGGGGACTACGCCGTCTCCGAGTGGAGCGAGATCATCGAGTTCTGCACCGCCGGTGAGAAACACAGGTCACGGGCGACATCACGCATTCCTACAGTGACCAGCTGAACCAAACAGGAGGGAACAATGGAGCAGAGGACACAGCACAGTGAATATTAAAGGGAGGCTAATTTATTTAGAGTGCAGGCAAAGATGGATGGAGGGATGGAGGGATGGAGGAGGGGAGGGGTGAGGAAAGAGAGGGATTAAAGGGAGGGGAGCTGCGCTGTACATCTTCTGACGCAGAGGTCACAGAGTTCAACATCACAGTCAGAGGCTTAGCGTGGGGGAGGAGGAGAGAGACTGGCGAGTAATCAGAGAGGGTGAGGAGGCCGAAACACACAACGTGTAATCACATGAAATACACCCCCCCCTTCTTTGTTTATTAACATGCAAACAATGGCATGTTTATGTTTTCAGTCTACCGTGAGCTTCAGTGTTCTTCAAGCACTGATGTTGTCCTGAAGTGGAGGTGTCACAAATTATTATTATTATTATTATTGTTTTATTTATGTTGCACCTTTCAAGCAAATCAATTGGAATTCAAAACACATTACCACATGATGAACAAAAGAGATTTTAATAAGGGCTCATGGTTTATTTTATTTATTATTTTTGGATATTACAAATAATAAAATAACACCTCCTTTTTCTTTTCTTCAAAATCCGAGAGCAAAGTGGTGTGTTCAAGTCTCTCTGGTGACACGTGAAGAGTGAGAGATGAGAATGTTTCTGCTCTGAATGCCGAGTCATTTCGGCCTATGAAAAACTATGGGCACGTCAGGGAGGGGGAACGTCAGGGTCCCTGCGCACACATTCAGAACTGGTGAAATAATTGGATTTCTGATAATGATGTTTGTCAATTTCCCCTCACCATAACGACCGATTCGTTTATTTGCAGATTATTCCACCGTGCATCTAAACCAGCTGCTGGAGAAGGCAGAGGCCATCGCTGGGCGGATGCTGCGTTTCTCCGTCTTCTACAGGAACCAGAATAAAGAATATTTTGACCATGCCAGGTAAAAAAAAAAAAAAAAAGACTGCGTAGCTTTAGGTTAGACGCATTTGACTTCAGATTTTGCGTCTTGTAGCTATGCCCAGCTGAGGATTCACCTCCAGAGAGAAGCCTGATGATTAGATCCATGAATCCCCACGTCAACCTACAGAAGCAGGATCCAGGAGCGTCCCCCGCACACGCCTTGTTTAACTCTGGCAGACAGTTGCTCTGGAATGCGGGCGAAAGAATAGATTGAAAAAAAAAAAAAAAAAATCCTACTCGTGGCAGCAAAAGTCTGTTTTTATGTAGGAGTGTGACAGACGGAGGAAGAAGAATATTGCTGGAGTAAATCACTGCGCAGCTTCAGCAGGAAGAGTCTTCTCCTCCTCTCGTGTGTTGTTGTGTTATTCTAATGGCTCCTCTCCATCCTCTCTGTCTCAGCTGGTGAGCACTCTTTTGTTGGAGCTTTTAAACATGACGTCATCTGCTCAGGCCTCATCCCTTTTGAGCCTCTGAGCCTCTCCCGTTAAACTGCACCATCGTGTGGTGACGGACAGTGCGGCCCTGACGAGGCCTCTGATCATTCGACCTGGGCTGGGAGCTCTGTAATTCTATAATGCCCGCAACAAAGCATCAATTATGAATATAATGACAACCTCTGGAGCAATAGCACCATAATTAGAATACATGACTGGAGCTTTCAGAGATTAGATTTGCTCTGTGTGCAGCTGCTTTGAATGTTGTTCTGTTAATTTGCAGTCGGGGAGCAGCTTTTGTTTTCTGGCAGTTTGTGGGAATGATAAAAAAAAAATCCTGTTTTCTTGTTTCCAGTGACAGACTCTGCTAATGTGATTAGAGTTTAAGAAGCGCTGAAGCTCCATCACATAGTTCTCTGTGCTCAGACACTCTCCGTAATACTTTAATGCAGGGGTCTCAGACTCCTGGCCCGCGGGCTAAATTCGGCCCGCCGGACCGTAGTTTGCGGCCCCCGCCTGTAACGGTGGATGAAGGACCCAATTGCAGCACAAAATGATAGACTCGATCTCTCAGCTTCACAGTCTGTATTGTCAACATTCAAGCTCACGAAGACGAGGAGCTAGAATTGAACCCAGGTCTTCCAGGTGGGAGCCAAGCACACAACCCAGAGCAACAGTGGCCGGATAGCTCAGTGGTAGAGCACTCGTCCTGGGGAAAATATAAATCAAGAAAACACTGAAGTTATTTTTTTTTTGTCACTTTGTCCTTTGACCACAAGAAAGAGCCACCTCCTAATAAGTGCGCACGCAGAAATCAACAGCAAGAAAACGCCTCGTGTGGTTAAAGTGGGTATTACAACAAAAAACGGAAATTAATTTCAATTAATTTGCTTGTTTTTGTGTTTGTAGTTGTTGTAAAACTTTTGTGATTAAACTTCAATTTAAATATGCTACTTTATAAGATAGTAAGTAGATTTAAGATAAGAACATTGGAATGTTTATATCAGAGCTTTTCTTGTGGAAAACCTGAGGCGGCCCAGCCTCACCCAGACTCTGCTTCCAGCGGCCCCCAGGTAAATCGAGTTTGAGGCCCCTGCTTTAATGCAACTCTGGCCGATTAAAATATCACTTTAATTAGTTCAGGCGGAGGGTTGCGTTAAAACACGAGCACTTTTCTCGCTGATTGGCCCCAGAGGGAAGCTGATGACTGTTTGCTGTTTGTTCACGGCCCATTTCCTCCTCTTCTATCCAAACTGCAGGGAGGAGCAGGAGAACCGCATGCTGCCGTCGGTGAAGGACAACAGCGGCAGCCACGGCTCCCCCATCAGTGGCAAGCTGGAGGGCCTTTTCTTCAGCTGCAACACAGAGTTCAACACCGGCAAGCCACCGCAAGACTCCCC
Organism: Pseudorhombus dupliciocellatus; assembly: GCA_016785235.1. NCBI lineage: Eukaryota > Metazoa > Chordata > Actinopteri > Pleuronectiformes > Paralichthyidae > Pseudorhombus > Pseudorhombus dupliciocellatus. The sequence goes on from JAFBJW010000223.1 coordinate 1,342,462, forward strand.
GTACGGCCGCCACCGCTTCGAGGTCCGGGCCGACGCGCTCTTCAACCCAGACACCAACCTGTACTTTGGGGATTTCTACTGCATGTACACAGCCTACCACTTCGTTATTCTGGTCCTGGCGCCAAAGGGCTCCAGGGGCGACGACTTCTGCAAGCAGCGCCTCCCTTTGCTCGACATCGGCAACAACCCTTTCCTCACCTGCAAGCAGGTGGAGGAGGGCGACGGCGGCCTGCTGTTCCATCACGCCCAGGACGTCATACTGGAGGTCATCTACACGGAGCCCGTGGACCTGGCGACGGGCACCGTGGCCGAGATCAGTGGGCACCAGCTGATGAGCATGTCCACGGTAAACGCCAAGAAGGACCCGAGCTGCAAGACCTGCAACATCAGTGTGGGACGCTAAAGGAACAGCAGATTGTAGGAGAGCAAGGGAAGGACTCGGGAGGTGAGCGACCTCCACACACAGGAAGTCCACGTGTACTGATGAAGCAGACCAACACATGCATGATGCAGCAGATTTAGTAGACTCCCAGACATGCACACCGACATATCTCTGACACCGCTCTGTACTCTGAAGAGATCGACAGTCCCAAAGAAGAACGGAGGAGACCAGAGGAGGGTACTCACACTCTGACACCGGCACCATCGCCTCCCTCATCTTTAAAGGGACAAACCATCCATGAGAACACACCTGAAGATGTCCACACCAGGGACCACCAGCTGAGACACCCCCACAGACTCATGCATCCATCCTGCAAGTCACCTCTGGCGTACTGACCAAACCCTTTAACTCTACTAAAAACACGGGCTGCTTCTCTTCAGTTTCCTGTTTTGTTTTTTTTTTTATTTTCTGACCTTTGCCTTGTTATTACTGTCATACTATTGAGCGTTAAGGCGTCCAGAGTCTGTGAGGACGAGCATTTTGTTGTTTCCTTTCTTTCACAGCTGCTCTTTCTAGAAATGTTTGGTTTTTTTCCAGAGAAAATGTTAACTTTTTTTTTTCTTTTTTTACTAGTGGCATGAAATGGTACTACGATGTTTCTGGAGCTGCAGCATCAACGGTCATCTTTCTTTAAACCAAAGGTGTTGAAGAGCAGACACAAAACTGCTGTGGAGTCTAATGCAACAACTGCTAAAAATGTGTACTCGCTAAGTCTCTAAGGTCAGAGCGTGAACTTCTCATGAACCTTTAAAAAAAAGAAGCAAAGCATGATGCAGTCCAGTGAGAGTATGGAAGCTGGCAGTACCTCTAACATAGCAACCTTTTCTGTAACACTCGCTCTTCTTTTACTGTAGTCAGTGGAAAGAAAGTAGAACCATAAACTGTGTTTAGCAGAATAAATGTGAAAAAATATTTATTTTTTATTGATATTCACATATATATATATATTGTATATATATAGAAAATTATATAAACCAGAAGTGCACAATGTCAAACACTCTGATCATTGTCAACAACAGCATTTAGGGGGAATTATCTAAACAAAGGCAAAACGGGGGGAAGACAAATTCGACAGCAGCATCACTTGCACTACAATGTCAAAGTTTCATCGTCATTTACACGTTCTCCGAGGTGAACGTGACAATTAAAAGGTCACGATTTAGATCAAACGATAAAATGCAGAATGCATATCATAGCACAATGCGGGAATTTAAAAAAAGAACTGACATGCACAAAAACACGACAGGACTGTCTCACTGATTGCATTTAAACGCCTTTTGTTTTGCCAAGACAGCACTTTTGAAAAAGATTGCGGTCTCCACATTAACACTGGGCACAGCATTTTGGCAAAGAATGAAAAAAGCAAAGTGCCATAAATACACGTACGGTAATATTAAAATAACTAATATATAACTAACATCCAGTCTTTGATGCAGGCTAATGCTACACACACTTGCTACATCGGTTCTGTAATGAGATATGTCACGACGTGATAAAGGATGTGTTGCTTTTGGGACGAAAAAAGAAAAAAAAAAAAAAAAGAACTCTGCAGTCGCCCAGAACCTCAGTCAGATTCGCTCCAACTTCCATCAGTGTTCTCCTCATGTAAAGTGCATCTACATATCGAGCAAGGCTTGACAAAATAAAGACCAGGCCTACCAGCTTCTCAGATTTGATCAAGTCTCGTCGAGTTACATCGAAGTCCCACTGTGAGCTAGCTCAGCCGGTCTTGGTCGTGTCCTGTTGTTTACTGAGCAGGGCCTCCAGTAGGCGGAGCCTCGCTTTGAGGTTCTTATACTGGCAGTACTCCTCCGCCATCTGTCCACGGTCCTCCTTCTGACAAGCCCTGTTAAAACACACATAGAGGAAAGACGATGCAAACAAAGGCAAAACTTTTTTTGTAGATTCTTAACAACCTGCAGCAGCTTTCATAACTGGTTGATAGTCCCTATGTTGCCTTATTCAGACTGCTATGTACAGTGTGTATTGTAATCAAGATCTGACTGTATCGACTCTGGACGACTAACATGTACAGGACAAAGGACGTGAACAGTCCAGAGCAAGCGTCTTCTATCTCTTCGTCTCTTTCCTGAGCTCTCTGTGCTGTATTAATGTTACGTAAGTGTGCATTACACACGTCGTACCACTGCGACGCAATTTCTTTTGTGGATGTTTTTTTTGTTTTTTCTTTCTTTGTTTTTCACACGCCGTTGTTGAAAACCAAATGTTCCAAGTTTATTAAAAGATAAAATAAAATTCAAAAGCCAAGTAGTTTGGACGGAGCTGTGTGTGTGTTTGTTATATTATATTATTATTATATTGTGTGTGAAACGCTTACCTGCCAGTGTGTGTGTGGAAGTGGTCCTCAAACTCTCTGAGAGTTCTGTGAAGCCTCCGCTTCTCCGATCGAGCGACTCTGAGGTGATCCAGTAATTCTGATCTGAATGACGGAAGAAATAAACGTTTGCAATCTTCAAAATTATCATTATTATTCTTTCCACATTTGAAATTGTAACAATGGAGAAATATGAACTTCCTCACTTTTGTCTTTTTCCCCACACAAAGTAAGGATGCAGTGGCGCATTTAATGCAAATATCACAAGCTAATTTGAGTGATGAGCCGTCAGAGCCACATGCAGAATCCATACCTGGAAGCTTCGTGCAATGTTGCCATGGTGATGATCTGTGGCTGGAGACCTTTGGCCTCCTCCATCGGAGACACCAGAGGCGTTTCAGACATTTCTACTGCAGGCAGCTGCAGCATCTCGTCTGAGGACGCACCCCTGGGCCAATGTGGCTGCTGCCTGGGGCTTCGCTGTTTGGGATGACCTTCATCAGAGCCCTCCTCTTCCTCCTACATGCACACACAACACGTTTTCTTTCAAGTATATACAGTAGTATTAACTCTAAAAAAAACCTACTTGGGGAAAATATCTGAGAATGGTAAATATCAGTTTAATTATCATCATCCAGTCCTGTGAACAGATGTAGAATGTAGCTCTTAAATGAGGCCGCTAGGTGGCAGTAGAGCGACACTGCTCAGTTCTACCATTGAGTGAAAAACAGCAGGGTGGTCGGGATGTGCCTACAAGCACACTCTCCCTTATTCAAAATCCAGAATCAGATGGTTACTCACGATGGTCGTGATGACGGTCGTGGTCGGGGAAAAAAGCAGAAGCTGCTTGAGGAGACGGTAGCGGTCGTAGAAAGGCTTCATGAGAGTCCGCTCCAGCTTCGTACTCTGACGACACAAACGGGAACCCCTCTGTTACTGGTGATAATGTACAAGTACAGAGACAGAGAGAGAAGAGAAGAAAACTACTCAGGTATTATGACAAAGGTCGGTCTTACTGGTCGCCCGTGCAGACTCTCAAAGTACAGCAAACACTTCTGCATGCTCGTTTTCTCCATGGTCATCTGGTAATGGGTCATCTCCTGCACAGGTCGGCACAGGGAACATCGTCAACCAACAATCAGCGAAAGAATTGAAAAGATAAATGTTATCCTCTGTTTTGATGTGACATGATGACATCAAGACGTTTCATCTCTTCTCATGAACCTTGATGTGGTCAGGAAGGCGGAGCTCTCTCCGTCTCTCCTTCATTCTGTTGGAGATGATGTTGACGGTTTCCTCCACGTTTGGCTTGGTGTTGCTGTTGTTGTTGAGCTGCTGCAGCTCCGGCCCCGTCAGCGCCGCCTGGCTCTGGTCTGTGTTGGACCTGCGTGCTTTGAAACGTCCCCGTCCTCTCGGGCCCGCTTCTTCTGTTTGCCTCAGCTTTAGCTCTGAGTGGGGAAAATAAGCGGACGGGAAAAAAAATGAAGGACATGAAAAGTGGAACCTTCTACAAGTACAGACGGCAATCTGGACTGACGGTGCACTTGTGGTTGTGTAACTGACCTTTAAGCTGCTTGCGACTCTTGATGAGCTCCTTCATTAGTCTGGCCATCTCTGGATCGGCTGTTTTATCATTATGAGCAGGCTGGAAGACAAATCGTGACAAGGTCTCATCAGGAACAGAACAGCACTGTCCTTACAGATGTCTTCAGTCAGTCCCTTGCTCTGTGTCTCCTCTGCTGCATCCCTCCATCAAGCAGTGGTCTGAGGATGCCTTGTGTAACAAACTGTCATTTTCTCCATGGACCAACAGAGGGAGCTGTTCACTGTAGTCTGCATGACGTGTTAGGACCCAAACATCCCCAGCAATCCAGCACGTGATCAAGAAAACACAGTAAATGAAACCTTCAATGGATCCAAGTGTGATGTTTGTGTGTTCGGTAAAAACCCTTCATTTCTAAATCTAAATAACATCCAAGCAGCTCTGATCCTCCCTCTTCACCTTATAGTGCCTCTCCTGCTCGAAACGCTCCTCAAAATGCCTGATCCTCCTCCTCAGGGTGTGGATGTGTCTGTTGAGCGCGGAGATGGACACAGGGCGCTCGTCTGGTTCTGTGCGGATGCAGCGAGCCCTGAGGACAGGAAAGGACGCATGAGTCATCAGGACTTTCTAAAACAAGCATGACTAATTCCAACCACGGTAGCAAATCACTGAATGCTTTCAAACACATAAAAATTGAGATTAGCTGAGAGCCACCATTCCTAAATGAGGACAACGGTCTTTCTTACATGCGTATGTGTTGCGAACTGGGCGGAGAAGGGGCTGCGTCAGGGTCTAAGTTGTAACGCAGGCTGTGGCTGAGGTTGGGGCAGCGTGGCGAGGGAACCGGGCCGTCAGTCGTCGTAAAACACGAAAGGAGCGGACTGGTGTTGGAGCCCGACGGGCTCGACAGGGCATCGTCTCCTGACGTGTCCTCAGAAAGAGCGGCAGAGGTGGGGACTGGACTGGACTCTGACGACTGAGGGGACGGTGTGTGTCCTGCAAGAGAAAGAGGCGTCAAGTAAATTCCATTTTGAATTGGACTTTTTCGTTTTTTTTGCGTTCTGCTAAGACAGACGGGATACAAGGAGGATTCATTTGTGTTTCTAATCTCTGTCGTACTCAGACCAACTGCTGAAGGCTCAAGACTGACTGTTAATGAACATTTACAAGGAATTACAGCATCTTGGAAGATTCTCTGCATGAAAGATGCCAAACAGTATAAATACAGTTCCGAGTACACTGTGTACAGAGTACAGCTCCTGCACTAATGGACTGACAACACAATGGCATAAATACATTTATGATATAGATTAAATAAATCATTGGTTTGGTGTCACTACTACTTTCATCATTTACTTTTTGGGTAAATTATCATATTATCAGTTGTGTACATCAAGATGTGGTTAGATTGTCTCACCAGGCTGTGACAGGTCCACCTTGTCATAATCCTGAGCCGGTGGTGATGGTGGCGAGTGGAGGAAAGGCTTGTGGGAGAAATAAACATGCTCTTCAGTGGAAGACGGCTGCTGCTCAGCAGGACGGCTGTCCCGGATTTGGGAGTCCACTGCCGCTGGCAGGGGTCCCGAGTCAGCGTCCAGGGCTTGCAGCTTGAAAGAGGGGCTCTGGAAACAGAAGCAGAACATGGCTTCAGGGATGCAGGCGGACCAGGGGAGGAGATGTCAGAGGGACGTGTCGTAGTTTGCGCCTTCAGTGTTTCACACGCTGCCCAGGAAGCTGGAGGAGTCCGGTACAAATCATCTTATTCCCTCATATGAAAAGAAATATTCTGGGTGGTCTTGAGAAAGGTGGTAGTCCAAGTCCTGAGGACAAACTTGTAAAAAAAAGATCTTTCAGAGTCAGGTACAAACACTGGTCGAACTGGTCAAATCCAACAACAGACTCCCCTCAGGTGTCTGCCCGGCTTTCAGCCCGCTCAACGCTTCCAGCTGACTTCAGGCAGTCAGTGAGTCAGAGTCCTTACGTGCATCAGCATCCAGCGTGGGATCGTCAATAAGCTACACGCCTTCCATTTAACAATAACGCTGTGAATCCCTTCACGGAGTCGTGTGCCTGTGGGTGTGTGAGTGTGGGGAGCGTCGCTGCCCACCCTCCCCGCCCCTCAAAAAGAATCCCTACAGCCACATGGTTTTCCCTCTGAATGGTGCTCCCGGCAGCTCAGCTACTGAACTGCCTCCACATGGCTTATTCATCATTCTGAGGAGGAAGGGGGTCGGCGGGAATGCCGCTTCTGTCAGAGCGTGCCGTGTGTGCGTGCGTGCGTGAGGGAGGAGAGGTACTTTATGACGAAGCGTTTCCACGGCAACGTTGTCAGATCGAGTCAGTTTGACATGGGCTGCAGGGAGTCACGTAGAAAATGAATTAATTCCCTAAAAGCATCCTGTTGATGGTGAGGTTATAAGGTTCTTTACGTTATATACTGTTGTTGTTTGTTTGCTCTGACATCCTCAGCATCATCGACGGCAGCAGCAGAGGAGGGCTTGGTTCCTCCTTCCTCGCCCTCCTCGGCTGCTCATTCATAAAAAAAAAAAAGAGAAGCGCTGCTTTGTGCGTCACAGAGGAGGTGGAGGGAGTCAGGCTGCTATTACTGAAGTGAAACACCCACAGGCTGCGAGTGCACACCTACAGACACACACACATAGGTGGGCACACAGTCACCGGAGGGATCAATGGTCCCGTTGTCATAGACACGCTGAAGCGAAAGGTGTTAATTTGTGTGTCTAAAAATGACTGTGGGGAAGGAGAACTTACGTCACGGCTGTTGTTCCTGCCTCTGCAATCATTGCGACTATTAGAAGAAGCACAACCTCCTCCTCCTCCTCCTCCCCTTCTCCCCTGTAGGAACAGACAGTGCACTCGCTGATGAGGACAACGATGAACCCTCACGTACTCACCCATATGTGCCCCACCCACATATAGGGTGGTATATATGACACTCATAGAGATATACGTCATTCATTAGAGAAGAGTTTGGACAGTTTCTTTGACCCAAAATGTTAAGAAAAAGGTCTATTATTATTAATATTGAAGGAAAGGGTCTGCTCTGGTGTCACTACTGTTATAACCTAATCACACTATCACACATTACTACATTTGTTTTATATAATTCCATTGAACTCACAGAACTTTAACTCTCTCTCAGTGGTTTTTCATGCCTTGCATTTTACTAGTTTGCGATCGTGCAAACTGTGTAACCTGGCTGTCATGGAACCTGTTGTTGCCTTTCAAAATGATTTGGAGATTGCTGTTTGTTTACCTTCCACCCAGGCTCTTTGCTCTGCTCTTGTCTTGTCTTGTACTCTTTGCAGCGCAGCGGACTGCAAAACAAAATTAGGTCAACACCATAAATACATGAAGTATTAGCCATTAGTAAGGTCATATGACTGTGACGCAAATTACGCTCTGCTCCACGCCACAGTATGTAGCTCAGTGGCTGTCCGGAGTCAGTGCGCCACCATGCTAAGTCGACCCAGTCACAGTAGCTCAGTCGGTCTGCACGACGTGAAACCCTGTGGCAGTCGCTGTTATTTGGACTGGAATCATATCGAAACCTTGACTGTGAGCAGCGCATTGCTCCCATAACCTAATTCCCATTTGACTGCAGGGCTGAGTGACACATGAGCTGAACTGAGCAATGGAGTGCAGGAGAACGGGGCTGATCCAAAACTATAACACATCCCGACTCGCTGCAGAGCTTCACTTTTTATACTTGTGCTTCATCTTGGTAGACATGTTTCCTTATTGAAATATTTCACGATTGTACCTCACGACAAATATTTTAGAGAGCCAGTAACAGGTAGAATCAACTCTGTCCCCTCACCTGTCTGTGTGTTCACTCTGTGTGTCAGTTTTGCTCTCTGGCCCATTCGATACGCAGCGGACTGAAACTGAGGTCTGCCCCGCATTCGTAGATGTCTGAAACACAATTGAATCCGTGACATGTAAGCTTCCAGACACATAATATTGATAAAGATGATAACTTCCTCTTCATACATTAGAGATTTCATTGTGCTCCACAGAATGTATTTTTCAGCATATGTAGGCGGCAGCAGGTTACTGCATTCGTGCTGACCACATTTTTACGGGTCTATAAATAATTATGAAGACCATAGAAACGGTTGACACTGTGTGATAATAACATGTAGAGTCCTGATGACTGGAGACTGAGTTTGAATGGTAAGGGAGAATGTGAATTAAAAAAAAAATACAACACACGTTTTAAAGAAAACAAAATGAACACTGCTCACCACTGAAGAAGAGGAAGACTTCCATCCGACCTCTTCCCTGTTTACTTCCGTCCTCTCTGTCTCATTAGATAATGAGTGGAACGGGGACCGTGAAAACGTCCTGTCCAGGGAATATAACATAATTAATTTTATCGATGAAGAAAGAAAGCTGATGCATTCGAGATGTCTGAATAGAGAAAACAGATATATCCTGTGTGTATGGCAGACAGCAAAGACCCTCACCCCTCTGTGGTACACATCTCTTGAACCCTTTGAAGTTGTCCCCTCTGGGGCAGATGCTGCTTTGACCCTGGGTCAGCCGGGCAGAAGGGGACACAGCTGGCCTCTGTACCCTGCCCCTTGTCTTCCAGAGCCTGCCAGTCTGAAATCAGCCTCTGAATGTCAGCGCTGACGTCACGGCTGGTTTCACAACTCTGTGTCAGAGTGTCTCCACTGTGGAGGGACAGAGAGACACAGGGTGAGGACCGCGGCATCCTTTTGAGAGTATTAAAATAAGAACTGCTGCTCTGTAGTAGCATGTTGATAATGTTTTGTGAGGTGACTGTGACTTTGACCTTTGACCTGGAGCAGAAAATAATAATAGTGCAACTCCAAATTAGTTTTGGATTCGACATGACGAAAAACAAGAAGGTTTTCTAATGATACAATGGAGAAAGACAGTTTAAAGATCCATCTAAGACAGGGGTCTCAAACTCAATTTACCTGGAGCTTGAATGTTGACAATACAGACTGTGAAGGCCGCGAGTCTGAGACCCCTGATCTAAGACATGATGTTAAGTGAAGTACTCAGCATATCACTGACTAATATGAGATGTGTCCCACATTCAGTCCCTGAGAAAACAGCGGGCCTCTGCAGCAGGTGGGAAGAAACAAGTGCATGACTCAGCAATGCTTGATTTAATGCCACAGAGCGGCTCTAATGAGCTGCTCCCAGCAAAAACAAGCACAACTCATTTGCTGTGAGGTGAACCAAAAGCGTCCCATCTGTCACGCAAAGCGGCGTATGGCTCCCGAGCGGTAACCTGAAGCCCGACTGGTCGGCGAGGCAGCAGCACCAAACTAACGACTGCTGCTGAGGCCATTAATCAGAGAATGAGCCGAGCAGACGGCTGTCTGCATCATAAACATGAATTACTTCTCTGCTCCAAGTCGCTCTTCCTCAAACATCCTTCATCTGAAGACAGGCAAAAACAAACTGCGAGCAGGTATGAACGGGGTCCAAGCAGGCACGTCTGGGGTATGTTGCAAATCATCCCACTTCATTCTCTCTTGTCGCAAGGCTTTCCACGTTCAGAGCCCTAAATAAGATGGCTTCCGCTATAAAATGAGACAACAGTAAGACCTGCAGCCTCATTTGGTGAAGCAAAAAGTCAAATTGCAGATGACCTGTATGTCCTGTATGTCGTCCCAGAGAGATGTAAACACCACATATCTCTAAGAAGCAAAAAGGATCTGTTTATGACAAACCAGAGCTATGACTGAGGCTTGGTGTCACTGATCCTGAAGCAGATAAAACAAAACAACATCCTTTCCTTTAAATGCCTAAGTGCACATGACGGTCAACAGCTCGCTGCATCGGAGGGACGCCAAAGACACAAAGTAAATAGGGCACAGGCGATGAGTGCTTGATGGTCAGGAGCACAAGTGCCACCCAGAGGCAGAGAGCTGCCCCAGGCCCAGAAACAGCACAGCCCTGATTCTGAAAAATAATTTTCTGAACGACTTTTTAACTTTGTCTGATTGATAGTTTCCCTCTCTGTCAGATCACCGTGTCAAATGTAAAATCCATCAGATTTTCCCCCTTTTTAATAACACATGGCTGTACAGCCCTGGTTGAAGATGTCTAATCTGGACCTGCCCACTCTATGGCCTACTTTGAAAATAACTTTCTTATCTAAGGCGTTGGAGGAAATGAGTGTTTCTGAGGCGGACAGCCTTTACTGTATGAGTAACTTTCAGGACTCTGAATCGTGCAGCCTCACTTTGAACTGACGGATGACTTCCTCCCTGCACATTAAAGTCAAAGCTCCATTCACATGCTCACTTCTTATTCATGAGTGGACGATCGGGAGAACACTCCATCTTGAATCTCGGTCAAAAGTGATTTTTTTATTGTCGCCCATTGTTTTTCTCCATGGTTTTCAGGTCATTTGCTGCTCTTCCTTCATCAGATGTTGGCTCATATCTAAAGCCTGTGAAACCTCGTCTGTGGTCGGGGCTAACTGCTGGACAAAATCAGAGATCTGGCAGGTGGGCAGCTGGAGTCTCGTGCATCAACATGAGCTGAGGAAATAAATAGAGCGCTGTGTCTGCTTCACACAGACTTGGACCTCGACCGACCTTTTCCCATGTCAGCTGGCATCGACGCACACACACACTGCACATTTCATGCCACCTGTTTCACAAAAAAACTAGAAAAACTGGCCCACATCTAATGATGAGTCATTTTCAAACTGACACGTGTGGGTGGTTTAATTATGGGCTGGCTGTTCAGACATCTGGCTGCCCTGCTGCAGCCTTTGCATATTCCTGTGACCTGATCTCACTTTCAGGCCACCATAATATTATCAGTCACCACTTCGAGCTCGTTCTCCAGTTGCCACCGATCAGCCTGGATTCCACCGAGGACAGAACGCTTTAACGTCTGCTTCAGATCGCAAACAAGAAATGATTTTCTATCTCCGTCCGCGTCCACAGAGGAAACACAAACAAATGCCGGCACACATGGACAGCTGCCACAGAATGAATCGGGGCATATCAGAGTGCACATTGACAACATGTCACATGCTCACTGACAGCAGAGGAAAACAGATGTCAATGTAATTGAATTCCTCGTGGCAAACTACACTCACGAGTTAAAAATATATTATCGCCCGACCGGTAACTTTGAAGTTCACCACAGGCAGATGACTGTCATTATTATTCTACTTCGCCTCTCCTTGTAGCAGAAAAACAGAGATGCCATTTAATTCAATTGGGGGAGGGGGGGTAATAGCCTTTCATTTGATTTTCTGATCCACTATCTTTAGCACTGATGAGTAGCCGTAGTTTCTAGAGGAAATGAGACCTGGTGTGATCATGTTTAAACAGCATCCCTGTCACACACCTTTTGAGCTGAGCTTGGATCCAAACCGTTTGGTCACCAGAGCTCGTCGCCGACTCTGACGTGTCTTCTCCCTCCGATCTGTCCACACTACTCTGCTCTGAGTGACAGCTGCTGTGTTGGACCTGCAGAGGACAACACGAGTGAGCAAACACATACTGTAACACTGAAGAGAGGTAATAAAACCTCAGAGAGTATTTGTGCACTATTTTTTAAATTAAATTGTCCAAAGACAACTTTAACATTCCACATTTTTAAACAGTCTTCACAGTCACACCATTCAGAGCATGTGGTGTAAAACCAGAAAGGCTGGTGAAGCGATGTATTACCTTTATGAATATATTGACGTTTAAATCACTTTTTGATTTTGTGCTGCATATATAATACTTCCTAGTAACTGAAATATAAGCAATCACGAACCAAAAAGTGACAGGCAGTGGATTAACTAATCTAAAAAATAATCTTATTAGGTTAATTTTTATTATAACAGACACTTATCTAGCTACAGGTCTGATCTGATGGCACTTTAATCATAGCAACAACAAAAAAAAAAGATTAGCCTGCAGCCTCAATCCCACATTCACTTTAAAGGAAAGCAAGAAAAATAATTCAACATATTGGTAAATGCAAGGCAAGATTTCATACTAAAGCATGTTCCTTACAAAACTAAAGAATTAGTGATGTTGTGTTGAGAGACTGGAATAACCCCAGCTACACTTTGTGAGTAAGTGCTGAGATTGTGCACTGAATAATTCATGTAATTAAAAAAGTGTTAAATATTTGTCAGAGCCAATTAAAAAACAAAATGTTCACCTCAAAGTGGGAGAGCGCGGAGAGAGTAGGAGGAGGTGGTGAGGAGGAGGAGGAGGAGGAGGCGGTCGAGGGGGCCTCGGTGTCGTCGGCTAGGACAGGAAGGAGAACGTTCCGATGCTGGAGAATATGAAGCAACAGGGCGTTGCACACACTCTGCTCCTCCAGCATCCGGGGTCCCACTGGAACACTGCAGGAGGAAGAGGAGAATGTATGGTGTCACATATACACTGACATGGACTGTGTTCACCTCAGTGCTCTATCACAGATAACTGAGAAGGGTTCCATCTAGTGGCAGAACACAGTAAGATAATCTGCTCAGACTGCATATGGTGATGTAAAACCAGAACAAATACATTCCTCTTCACAAACTACAATAACATACATAAATAATCAGACAAGCAAGTTTCACTGAGGACTCTGGCCACAGCATTGAATGTAAACTTGGAATGTGTTGATATATTCCATCCTGGGCTTTATTTAGCTGGTATCACATGTACACAAAGTAGGTATTTGGTTGCCATAGCGAACACCCAGGGGGAGAATGTGAAAATCTGGGTAATAATAGATATCTGGTTGACATGAGGAGAGGAGCAGTCACGTGGATTTCACAGGTCACAGGCACATTCACCAAGCCACAGGGAGGTAGAAGGTGCCTTTGACATGCATGTATGTATATACAGGAGTTGTTTTGGCATGTGAAGCTGGCACTGAGCTCAGGCGGCCTGCACCGGACTGATCGAGAACCAATCAGGGAGATAACTTCAATTGAGGTAAATCTGTTGCGTGCAGTAACCAATTACGTGTTTCTCTGAGCCCTTCAGCCTGGCTAGTGTTTCCTTTCTAGAGACACGCTCCATTAACTTGGGCTACACTCTCTCCACGTTAACCATGAGAGACCCTGCATTGAGATCTCACCCACAACCACACCAAGTTCTCAACCTGCGGGGCAGGCACTGTGTCACAATTTCTCATTGAGATTTTTAAAAATTAAACCTCCCAAGAAGCCAAAATAGAGCCAATATGTGCCTTTGAGACCTAATTACTTTTTTCAGTATATATTTTTTGGATTCAACGGTTATACCATCCCTTTCCTGCCCTGTTTGTTGTTCTGCTTCCTGTGGAACGCAGAGAGCACATGATGTTTTCTGACCATCTACAGCGACAGCATCCCAAACCCACCCTGCCTCAACAAGTTCCATGCCTTTGATACCAACTCAACAGCCCCCGACCAACTCTTCTTCCTCCGGCTATAATTATCTGACATTTGCCCAAGATATGCAGAACTTCACAGTGTGACCACATTCCACTGACATGGCTTTATCTGTCACAGGAAAACATCTATAGACATATTGTAGACGAGACTCTTGGGAGACTGAAAGCCTGCTGTGCATATTGCTTTTATGTCGTAACGTCTTGCCGTACAAATGAAATCGAACAATACTGAATGAATGTAATGAGTCTCTTCCTCGCTGGCAGATTCACAAGTCTTCCTGGAAAGATTTGATTTGTTTACAGTGACATCAATATTCTATAAACAAGAGAAGAGAAAATCCTGACGGCCCCTGTGATATATCTGCGTCACGCTCTCCGTTATCAACCAAAATCCACAACCATTTCCTTGAAGGGCTAAAACCCGGCTCCACCCCAGCTTACTGGAGAATGGAGCAGACACACGAGCACGGCGGCGGATGAACTGTGCCCGACATTCAGAACGCTGCTCTCGTGACAATCAAACAAAGCATTATTTTGTACATGTGGAACTGACATAACCACGTGCATGACAATTCTCTGATCTCTGAAAGGCTGTTGATCACACTGGGATTCTCTACGCCATCCTTGAAAAATGCGGTTCAACTGCACGGCGCCAAGTAGCGAACATGTTTTCATGTCAGAATGTAACCTGAATATAGTCGTTTGATCAGTGGACTGAACAGGGTTTGAATCAGACAAGACAAAAGCCACTTACTGAAATATACAAGGTCCAAAGACGGTCGCCAGGTTTTCCACGGGCATTTGATTTGACTGACTGTGCTCTGCCACTCGGGACAGAAAGTGGATGAGGTAGGACAAAATAACGAGGCTGTCGGCAGGGAGGTCGAGAAGTTTCTCCCTCAGAGACAGGTTCAGTTCTGCCTTATCGGCATATCCTGGAAACAGCAATACAAACAAATGTAGATTGCATTCTCGGTGTTTAATGCCTGGTTCTGTATTTGAGGCCATATACTGTATAATTTTCCTTCTGAACCCAGGTGACATTAGCATGAGAGACGCGCTCATACCTGAGAGGCTTAGAATGAGCTGCTTGCGCTGGGGCTCAGGCACCACAGGGGTGGGCATCTCCCGAAGGAAGAGTTTGAGTAACGAGGCCACAGTGGGGACATCAGCCTCATTCTCCAGGCCCACTCTCTCCCCACTGTCCCACAGCTGCCTCAGCTGCCTGGTGCGCGCCACGGAGCTACACAGGCGAAACAATCCCCTGTGATGCAATCCTGTGAGGAGAAAACACATAAACTCCATCAGTGCTCAGGCACGTGAGGAGCATTTTTTTTTATTGATTTCTAAAGCGAAAAAGGTGAAGGCAGGGATGGGGTGACGTGAATGATGTGCCTCGGGTACCGTGGATCTCCAGGAACTCCACCATGTCTCTCAACACCAGTGGCACTCCGCAGACCATCTGCCCTTCCTCCCTCAGTGTTTCCAAGGCGACACCAAACACAGGGCCAGTCGCCACTTCATGCTCTGGCTCCAGGGTCGGAGCTGGGAGCTTTGGGCCGACTTTAACACATGGCCGCAGGATCCTCACTGAAGACGGGTTGTTCTGAGAGGAAACAGGAAGAGCAGGAGTTAACTGAAATTGAGACATTAAATTAGTTTATCTCGTTAAGTTAATTGGTTGGTTGCTTATTAAATTAGTCTGTCCTGGATGTTGGTGTTGACATGGTCCCCAATGACCCATTCAAAAACCCATTCTATATTGTTTGTGTAAAATGACGTAAAATTCAACTTTAAGTTAACTTTTAGACTGACTTGAGTAACATGAATTAACTTTTTGCGTCATGTTTCACGCCGTTGTTCGTTTACGTGGCGCTACTCGCTCATAAAACTGTGGCATTAGTGGGTGAACACACAAAAAATAACGAGTGTAGGAGAGAGAACTTACACACAACGACACCGACGCCCTGGCTCCCATGTTTCAGCTCAGCGGACGGAGACATCTCTCCATGTTCTCCCTGACAAACGGATCTCTCCTCCTCCACGATTCGAACGAACTCGCCTCGGGGGAAAAAAAAAAGTCAGAAAGTCCCGCAGCAAACAAGCGACGGCCACTTCGGTCACAACACAAAGACTTCGTCCTCGCGGCTCGTCAGAATCTCGGGGATTCCCGATAATAAAACAGAACGGCGTTAGCAAGCAGCGCTGCAGCGTTAGCTCTCGGGACAGTTGTTTACGTTGCTAGTCACGTGAGAGGTGTGTAACCATGGCGACCGGAGGCGGGGTTGCCAGGGGGAAGTGAACCCAGGGAGATGCTGAGGCTGAAAGTTGGTTGAGCTCCAGTGACTTTAAATTTGAATTTGAGTACTGCGAATGGTTCAACCGGAAAACACCTCCAAAGTATTTAAAGACACGTACACACATACACATTACATCGCATCACATCGTTACATACATCAATGGCCTTTGTATAACTGCTTTGTTTGATTTTAAGTTTTCTCTTTATTTAAAATAACGTTCTGTTTAGTTGCTTCAAGTTTTTGTTGTTTTTATTATGTCCTCCATGTGAAGTTGTTCAGAAAGGTGCTATATACACTAAGTTATAGCAACAACAACAATAATATGATTATGATTATTTTTATTTTTATTATCATATCATCAATTAATTAAATATTATTTGTATATCCCATATTCTCTAAGGGGGTCTCAGAGGGCATTCACTACTACTACTACGAAATATAGACTCCATCATAAATATACTATCATCTCAACATGTTTAATCCAAATATATTTTATTGGCACTTTAGAAATGAAATAATAAATCAGAAATACAAACATAAATATTGTAATACTGACATAAAAAATAGAAGCTAAAAGGTGACAAAAAGCCATACAGTCACTTTTAGATCAGTACTAATTGTACTTCATCAGCACACTGTAAATATCCTCTACAAACACCAAGAAAACAGTCTGGAGCTATGAAAACAACATTTGCAGTGGCGCATCTAACAGCACTGAAGGGAAAAGTGTGTTGCAAGATATTCATGACAACTGTCACACTAATCCTCTTCCAGCTTTAAAATGAAAAAAATCTCTATGGCCAGTTTGGGGCATACAAAAGTCACTAGCAGGTGGGACATTACAAATTAGTGCTTGTACAAAGGTTTATCAAACAGTGCACCCTCACGCCTGTGCACGTTGGAGAGTATGCATGTGCAGACATATACACACATAACACACACACACACATTAAGATAAACATTTATACGAATACACATACACAACAGGATGAAAAGGACCAGGTCAGAACGAATGCCAGCAGAGATCATGATAAACATGCCACAGAGAATCACCATGCTCATGACGTTGGAAATACAGCAGGACCTCGTCAGTGTTTGTACATGTTTTGAATCGCCACCTTAAAAAGTCTTTACGATCCAAAAGCACAAAGTACATGAAATTCAAACAATTAAAAAAGGTAAAAAATGGAGTCAATGCACTTGAAAACATGAAAATCATCTTTAAAGCAAGGCTCTTGTATTGTTCCAACAGGCATTGACTATAGTTGATGCTTTGGTAAGATAGATAGTGGTGTAATTAAGATATATATATAAAACCAAAATACAGAACAAAAAGTGTGTTGCTATAATTACAGTTATCATAAAAAGACTCCCTCTGTCATTACAATCCCTGTATTGTCTGTTCAAGTCAGATTCGTGGGAGATTTTTGTGCATTAACCGAGTGATTCTTACCGTGACAGATGAACTGCCGCAATAACCTCTGAATTTACATGAAGTCTTTCTACCCAGCGTCTCGTGGACATCAACTTTTCTTTTAATTATCCTAGAGTTAAGCGACAGCCACTGTTTGTATGAACAGTGTCGAGTGTAGGAGTGGAACAGTAGTGTTCAGTTCGCCTCACAAAATGAGGCAGCAATACAAAAAAAAAAAAAGAGAGATTATCAACACAGGCACCAGCGTCAAACTGTCAGAACCATCTTGCAATGGGAACTCACCATTTTCCAACACATAAATGCTCAGTAGTTATTATTATTATTCCATTATCACTTCTCAGTACTCAAGGATTGACAACAAAAGCTAAAGTGTCCCGGTCATCCCCTGGTGGCTGGCTGCTGTGTGGGTCATAAACACCAGCTCCTCCGTGTCAGTGGATGGGACATGTACTAACCAAAGAAGAACAAGTTAAATATTCTGTGGTTTTAGACCTAACTTGCAACTCAAACTTCATTTTGCTATCGCCCACACACTCGGGAGATGTTTGTGTCTGTGGCAGCTCCCAGTGCCCAACACATTCTGCCACGTTGTCAAACACTAAGACTCACAGGGTGAAAACAAAATTAGCCCTGTTGTTGTAAAGATCTCCAGGTGATTGATTGATCCTGAGAAATGCAGGCAGAGTGCAGAGGAAAGGCCTGAATTTCAAAGCCTCTGCAACTTAATTTGGTAAATTAGTTTACTTGAAGAAGAACTCTGCTACAGGTGCATAAGGTGCAGCGGACAATGTTTGGCAGTAGGGGTAAGACGTGAGTTCTTAAGAGAGAAGAGGGTCATACTCAGGCTACCGAGGCAACTTTATCACAGTTGCTGGTGTAGTGGACGTCAGGTCTGTCGTTCTCAGTGTGCTTCCTGTTGCAGCAGGGAAGGGTGAGCAGAGTGAGAATTAACCCACCCAGCACCACACAGCTCCCACTGAAGTAGAATGCCAAATCGTATGACTGTGACCAGTCGAAGAACCACCCTGGGAGGAGACGAGAACAGACATGAGCTTGGTCAGCAGGGATTCCTGGCAGATGCAGCACCAGCTAGATGACAAAGCACCTCCAAAAATTCAGGTGAAACAAGAATATACATTTGTAAATTCACTAGCTCCCTTACCTACAACCGGTGGGCCAAGCATGATCCCAAGTCCCCCGAAGAACATGAGTATGCCATGTGCTTGGGTGAGTTTCTCCAAACCCACAATCTTTGTGGTGATGTAGGAGGTGAGGGACCAGTTTCCAGAGAAGAAACCCAGCACAGCAGACAGGATCTGCAGTCCCATATAAGTCTCAGTGATAGGTAGAATGAGTAGTGTCACGCCAGCCGCTAACAAGGTGAAAGCGTACAGATAGATGCTGTTGATCCACCGGATGTCCACCAGCATTCCGAGCACCAGTTTACCCACGCACGTGGCGATGGCCCCTATCGATACCAGCGGAATGAAACTAACTTCTTCAATGAGTCCCTGGCTCTGCGCCACATCCTCAATGAAGAGCACAGGAGGGAACGCCCCCAGGCTGAACAAGAACACAGCGAAGCAGAATGCCACCATGGCTTGGTCCTGCAGGATCTCGGACATGGACTGCATGTACCTGGAGTACGCCTGCTGCTTCTTCTTGATCACTTTCATGATGGCCGACCAAGCCAGGAAGCTGCGTTTCTTCTCCGTCTGGATGCCGACATCCTTGCTGTCGATGGTGATGAGCATCTCCTTCACTGTCAGAGTCTTCTCCGGAACGGTCACGGTGGAGCCGGCTGTGATCTGCAGGTCATTCGCTTGGGGCTTATCGAAGAGTTGCTCTTCCGTGTTGCGCTCCAGGGCGGCTTTCTGTTTGAGGTAGTACCCCGGCATGTAAAGAGGCCTCATGAAGCCGGCGCACGCCATGAGGTTTAGTGCTAACGCACCGATGATGAGCAGGCAGCCGTCCAGGCCGTACATTGCAATCAGCTCGTTCTGAGCAGAGGCATAGATGAACGCTCCAACACTGGTGCCTGGGGGAGGCGGGGGAAGACACAAAGGTTTTGTTTGTACAAGAAAGTCAAGGATAAACCGGTTCCAATTAGTTATGTGTAGATTTTTAAATGACTGCAACACTAAAAAAGTGAAAAAATAGCAAAGCAGTTAATCAAAGCTCTGGAGGTCAGCAAGAGAAGAGCTTCAAAGGGAATTTAAAATGGACTGAATAAACTTTAGAAATAATCTTTAACTCTGACTAATAACCTTCATGTCAAGGCTATGCTGTTTAATGACCCAGAGTGTAAAGTCAAACTCTTCCGATTATAACTCTACAAGTTTTGATCCACGGCTGAGGAACCGGTGCAGGCAGGAGGCAGCTGTACCTGTGGTGACGATCCCAAGGGCGAGGCCACGCCTTTTGTCAAAATACTGACAGGTGATTGTCAAAGTGGCAGCATAGACCAGACCACAGCCCAGGCCTGCAGGAGGAGAGAGGACAAGGACAGACAGAAGGAGAATTTGCTTTAGCCTGCACGGAAGGGCAAAAGACCTTTCATGTGAACACACAATGTGTGTGTTATGAGAAAGTCACATGTCACGTATCTATTCCTGTCACGTCACGGCAAAGAGGTTCTGAGCCTGAATTGAAGTGCACTTTCCAGGAAGTCCGGTTCTCTCCCCAGGTCCAAACACATGTCAGATAAAATGGGCGAAGGTGTGAACATGAATCAGTACGACTGGTGACCTTTTCAGGGTTCACCCTCAGCTCGGAATGACTCAAGTCCCCGACCTTCACATGATCACATGAGCAGTAAAAGTAGTAGCACAGAGACCCAAGTCTGATGTATGGAGTAATAACAACATCAGCCATGAATGCACAATGAGCGTCAACGTCTAAGCTCAGCTCCAGGTGCCGCAGTAAACAAGCTGCACGTGAATGAACGGTCACAGACATTGACGAAGGGTATCTCTAAAAATAAACGTCTCTCTTCAAATATGCATGGCCTCCCCTCTCTATCCACGGCTGCATGTGCCAGAGACTGCGCTGACTGTGAGTGGGGGGGTTTCTGCAGGATTAAACATGACCGAGCTTTGGTGTCACTTAACGTACCATAACAGGTGGCGGAGGTGGCGCAGAAGGACCGGTGTGGGCCCAGCACCACAAGGCAATACAGGGTCACATTGGGATCCACTCATCTACCACATCTACAAATAATATTCTTGTCTCTGGTTATATCTTCTACGAAGGAGGTTTCATCTGTGTTTGTTTGTTATTGCATTCAAACCTGCTAGAGGGAGGCAGTTAGGAAATCCAGATCGCAGAACTTTTATTATTCTTTTCTTTGAAACTATTTGAGCATTTCTCGAACATTTTCTGACATTTCTCAAGTAATTCTGAAGTAATTAAGCAGATTTAGTTTTTAAAGCAGATCCATATAAACAAAATCATAGAAACACATCTTGTATCCACCTGTTCATATGGACCAGGGTATTATCGCTCTTTGTAGTTACATAATAGTTGGACTGGGCATGTGCCCTTGATATACATGATTATACAATATGTTATGAGGTTTTCATATGTTCAGAAGATAAGAGGCTTAGTTAACTCTGATGACCAAAGCAAAGCATAAAAGACTTTTCTCTGACTTACCACCAGACGAGACCTGCTGTCTGAGTATTGCAGTTCCTTCACAGTCCTGTATAGTATACACACACACACACACACACACGGGAATTGAATGGCTCTTACCGACAACAATCCCATAGGAGAAGATGAGGAACTGCACGTTGGGAGCAAAGGCACTGAGCATCAGGCCACCTGCCACCATTACGCCGCTGAAGATGGTGACGGGACGAGCCCCGAAATTGTCCACACATGCACTGCATATCGGACCTGAGGAGGAGAGACAGGAGCAGGGAGAACAAAACAGAGGGTCAGGTAACAGAAGAGACAGAAGGAAAATGGGAGGCAGAGGAAAGAGGAGCGATGAATACTCAGAGAAGAAAGGACACGGTGATATGCTCTGTCTGGGAAACAGACTTTCTGAGGAAATCAGATCCTGGTCTCACAAAGCAACGCTGAGTCTGACCCTGACACTGTCACAGCACATTAGCTCCAAAGTGGCAGCCTGACAGAGGTTGACGCAACATCACTGGTGAGGATGGGAGGGCCGGTGTTCATGTTTTTCTAAAGCATCCTCCAGTCTTTGTTTACCCACTAGCTTCACCTCCCTCTCAGCCACTTGTTCCTTCCTGCCTGTTGTCTATTTCTCTCATTGTTCCAGCTTTTCATTACAGCGACATGATGTATACCCTGAGTGCAGCAATGAAACCTAGGATGGAACGGTCCCTCTGTGCTCAGAGAACACGCCAGGACCCTGAGGCTGTTGGCCTCAAATATCACGTGTTGCATCATTTACTGTTTCCTGGGGGGGGGGCTGCTGTTGTTGTGTCTTGCATCTGTCTGACAGCTGCTATACAAGTCCAGGACTTAGTCAGAGCTGAGGCTAAATCTGTCCAGTCATCAGTGACTGGTGGAAGAATCACATGTTCCTGGTTGTTGTTTCCACAGTCCAGCGTGAACTGTGCTGTTGAGCTCTGGTTCAAGTAATCAAGTAATCACAGACGCGGCTGTACAGCCTGTCTTCCTTCTCCTCGCTCTGGGGTTAGATTAAGGTCTAATCGATCCTCCTACATTCTTAGCGTGGATGACATGCACTTGCATCGCTCCTTTAGAAAATCAATAACAGCAGTGCAGCTCAGGGAGCTACTAAGTGCCCATCTTTATGATGGCAGTGGCATTTTTTCTCCATCCTGTTGAAACGCTGAAGATAAAAGGATTAACACCTGTAGCTACGGTAAATATATCCCATGACGACAGCTTGATTGCAGTCAGAGCTTTGACTTATTTATCATATCGGGTTTGTTATCAGTGGCAGTTTTATTGTGAAGGAAGAAGGGAGGAAAGGTGTAAAGGTGAGGGTTTATTGCTTAGTTTGTTTAGCTCTATGAGCAGATATATTCCAAGTCATGATATATGAGGGCAGAATGTCCGCACAGATGCTCTGACTTGTAATCTGAATGAAGAAAAGTGCTGATCCATTACTACTACAGTGAAGATAGGAAGATACTCACTGGCTATGAGTCCCACTCCACCCACCAGGGAGCCCACCCAGGCCGTCGTGCCCTTGCCCTCCTGGTAGGCATGCAGCCACTCGGGGTAGAGGACGCCGACGGACTGGGGCGATCCATAGGCCAAGAGCTGGGCCAGGAACGAGGCCACGACGATGACCCACCCCCAGCCTCCGTCCAGCACTTTCGAGGATGGAGCCATGGCGCTGATTTCACTGCCGCCGTCTTGGATCTGCTGCAGCTGGGACAGAGCAGGGCTTCCTGCGGACGGGACAGCGGAAATAAGGATGAGAGCAGGACCGCTGAAAGGATGACAGTCACAGCCATTGCCAACACTTACACAGAGGTGTCAGGTGGTGAAAGCTGCTGCAGTGCATGGCCCAGCCAAACGGGCAGGTCACCTGTGTGAGGTCCTGAACACACGGCAGTGACTGCAGCTGAGATACAGCCGGCTGCCGCTATTTGTTCCTTTCCCTGGAACCACACCTTGGAGGAGGAGAAACCAAACAACCTGCACTGCTTGGAGTCCCCCCCCCCCCCCCCCCGCCGCCCGCTTGGGGGCCCCCCCCCCCCCCCCCACCCTGAATACACATGGGAGAGGCCTGCCTCCTCTGCTGAGCCGAAGTTTTTCAGACCTCCTCCATGAATAATTTGTGGACCAGAGCAACTTCGTCCATCACTGCGGCAGCCGCGTCTTTCTGCGTGTGAATCAGATATATTTCGAGGCGCCGTGTGTGTTTAACACCCGACGATAACAGCTGCAGACAGAAGACTGAATGGCCACGGATGGAAAATAATGTCACCTCCATGTTCACCCCCAACAGCAGCCATTATTATGTGTTATCATCATAACACCGCGTTACTGCCACACACACACACACAAGCATATTATGTTCGTCCTGTTAAAAACTCATGCAGCTCTCACCTCAGCATCTGCACAAACAGCAGCAGGCGCCTGCAGAGCTGCGAGCTCTACAGCAACTTTCCATGCAGGAGCGTCTCCCTGATTTAAAAAACAAAAAAAAATCTCTTGATACAGGATCGCCGCTAATCAAAGCATCTTTCGCAGATGTCGCGCCACCTCAGCCGGAGTCTGAGCTTGCGGCGCGTGTGCGCGGAGAGAGCACCCAATAGCAACAATGCGTATTGTGCATCGGTCCGCTTTTTTGTAGCCGACACGAAACCGGTTCAAAGCTGTTCCTGCTGGTCCGGCATCAGCAGAAAGGAGGAAGAGCGTCGCTTCCTCTTGCGCGCTCGGAGCGCACAGCTGACTGAGGGGAGACACCGAGCGGCGGCGCTCACAGATAAGGCTGCACGGCGATCTGCGGCAAACCGTGCAAAGATGTGCGGCTGATGATGTTGAAGAACTGGGGAAAACTTAACGAGGACCGTGCACACGCACACACGCTCGCTCACTCACTCACGCGCACAAACACCAAAGTGTTTACCTGATAGGGGTCCAAATCAAGCCCTGGTTCTAAACCAAAACAGAAAAGAAATCATAAAAATACGAGAGATTTATAAAAAAAAAAATCAGTTTTATAAAGTGGAATATCTGCTGGAAGTTGTGGGTCCATGTGCTGAGGCCGTGCGTGTGGGGCCACCGCTCTCCAGGAACTGTTAATATCACCATCAGTCCAGTCTGAACCGGTTGATGGATTGGAATAACAACGCCAGCGTGCAGTACCAGCAGGGCGCAGCTGCCTGGGCTCCTCTCTCCCTCATGATTGAAGACGCACATGCACTAAACTCCGGGGACCAAACCCTCCGCAGCCTTCCCGAGGAAGTTCAGAGATAAAGAGGAAACTGGCAGCAGCTTTTGGAAAGAGCCGAGGAGAC
This sequence comes from Pseudorhombus dupliciocellatus, assembly GCA_016785235.1. Taxonomy (NCBI): domain Eukaryota; kingdom Metazoa; phylum Chordata; class Actinopteri; order Pleuronectiformes; family Paralichthyidae; genus Pseudorhombus; species Pseudorhombus dupliciocellatus. Next base: position 1,366,884 of record JAFBJW010000223.1, read on the forward strand.
ACAATGAGTTAAAAATAAACCAGCAGGGGATCAGGGACAATTCACGTCAGAATGTGACAGAAGATAAAAAAAACAGGTGACATGTTTGAGGAGGTAAAGAGTGGGGTTACATTAGTTGGGGGATAAAATGGTTGTTACCACGGCAACAAAGGGGACTTATAGTCCTGTAACTAATCTTTATTAAGGCCATTTATCCACTTTCTAATTTTCTAAAGGTCTAAATAACTTAGTGGCATTTTATTGGCTCCAACTTCACATGTGAAATGAAGAAGCAAAGGAACAGACACATGTTATTCACCTGTAACGTGTTCTTTACATTTGTAAAGTTGTTTAGTGACTTCATGCATATAGGGCCCTACACCGGCATCAAACAGTTGACACCCCCACGTTACTTTGCTGCCTTTCTCGTGACCCGCAGAGGTCACACACACAATGTGGAGCAGAGTGAATGGAAAGAAGAGCCCATAAGTAAAGTTGGAAACAAAAGATGAAAGCACAGGGAGCAGAGCGGGGGAGGGATGGAGAGAGCAGGACCACATGTCAACCTGGTGGATGAAAAAAAACTCTTCAGGAACTTTGATGCCTTTTCCCATAGCTGTGGTCTGCAGCCAGAAAGGGTCTTACAGAAAAGATTTAGGCTCCTTAATCCTCTCTCTGCCGGAAAAATGAGGTGAAAAAAGAACAAATGAGGCCTAGTTAATTGTGCTCTACACTGGCATTACATGGACATGTTGTTCCAGACCAGTTTGAACCAGTAGCAGTGCATGTAGGGGACAGTGTGTGTGTGAATCTGAGGGGCGGGGGTGGATTACACACAAGCTTATAACACTATTAAAAAGTGAAGGAATCAATGTTGGTGCTCAACGTCACATGCGTTTCCAACATCTTCGTTAGAAGCCACATCTGATTTTCTCTACCCTCAGTTTGCTGCCAGCAGTCTGGGATTTCCTGTAATCTGGACGCTGAAGTCACACTATCATTAACAAAGGCTGTACACCTGCAGCTCTCAAAAGCCCAACTGTTTATCTCACAATATAATTTATCTGATAACAAATCTATGTACAGTACCAGAGCTGATGAGTCAACATCTTAGGACAGGGCACTCGGGGGGCAAAAAATATGCATGGAGCATTTTCTAATTGAAGCCTAACGCAGTTTACTTAAAAAAAACATGTTTGCGGTTTCCTTGAACGAGCGCTTTGATTATCTTAAACTTATGAAGCTGATGCTATTTGGGAATAACAGTGGATCTTCAGTGTTGGTCTAGATGATCAGTCAATAACGGCCTCAGTCTGTATTTGTTGTTGTAACAACTGTTGTGGGTGACAATGTTGATCTGATAATTTAATTGTATGTAATCAACAATATTGGTTTGATTTGGAGAGAGAGTGCTGGACTCTTGATGGTGTCCTACAAGGACATATTTTAGGGCCCTCTGTTTTTGTTCAATGTGAAAACTTGTTTACTTCAGCTGGAGCTGTGGAGTTTCCATTCCGGACTTTAGATAACATTCTAAATACATTAATTGTTAACCATACTGTAAGATTAAACACCACTGCTTGCACTTGTCTAACCTTAACTTTTATTATTCTATAACTTAATATGGGGTTGTTCACGTTAAATGGGTTAAGGTTAGAATGACTTATAAATGTAGTGTAATGACATGCCAACAACAGGATACTATACCTGGAAAACTCTTCCCAGCGGATAACCATGACGTGAACTCATATTTCTTGAGTATATTTTCCTTTCTCTCACTTTTGGTGATACCTGAGATCCAGCGCCCTGCTGCAATTTTACGCAACAGACTTGGCAGTTGTAAAAACACAGAGCCACCCTGCCGTCTGGATAAATCGTTCTGGGTTCAGGCCACCTAGATCCATAAAGCCGCAGAGGTGAAAGACCAACTTCAATACCCAGCGTGACGAACCTGAGCCTCCAGTCCAGATTCCTGCTTAGATTAGTTCAGGTTGCCGGCTTCGGCAGCAACAGAGAACTGGAACATATTAGAAAAACAAAGAAATTCAAGTGGTTAGACAAAAATATATTGATGTCAATCATATGGTGGTGTGTAGCACTATATTTTTATCCTGGGGAGTTTGAACTCGTGTCTGTGAACAAGCTAAAGTTACCTGGAGAGTCTGTCGTCACAGCCACGGTCTCCTCCAACAGCACACGCATTATGAAGGGTAACAAATCCTAAATGATCCTGGAGGGATTCATTCAGGAACAACACTCAAGTCTTCAGCCAGTTGGAACTGGCTGAGACCATGTGGTGTTAGATACAAGCACACAACACTGGTAAAAGGCTTATCACAAGATGTAGATGTGTCACAATAGATTAACGTCAGAGCAGAATTGATTCCTTATTTCATTTTTAGGTCATGCTATGTGCATGGTTTTAAAAATGCAAAGGCCCGTCTGTTGGTTGGTCAGTCCAGCTCCTACACATGATTTGAACACATGAATGTATGAAACTCTGACGGTCTCATAGCAGAATCATGGGTCAAATGCTGATGGCAGAACTGCATCTCAGAGAGTAAGAGTTATGAGAATGGTGCATATACTGTTGTAGACATGAATGAATAAAAGATGTGACGAATGAAAGCAGGTACGGTTCAATGAACATCAATTTTCTTTAATAAACTGTAGCATGCTAATATTTGCATATGAGGAGTTAACAAAAACAAATCAGCTCTAAGCTTAAAGATGGTGCAGTAGATGAAGCGTCAGAGGATCATTAGTATGATGAGAGACAATGATTGACGATGCATGAATTCATTCAGTGGTTGAGATTTTCTCAAATGCAGAACATTCAGGGATCAAAGTCGGTTAGTTCTGACCAACATGGGTACCAAACTTCCATTCAATCCATTAAAATTAAACTCTTGGTGGCAGCGTTATGAAAAGTCAGGAAATATATTCCTGACTTTTCATATTGCATATTCATATTATCCTCAAATGGCCTTAAGAGTCTGTTGTAAATGTTGTGGCAGTTCACCCTGTAATTGTATTTTATTTCAGAAGTGTGCCTCATCAAAGACAGAGTTCAGGTGCAGAGAAGCTTGAGGCTCAAGTTGAAGTTTCTAACTAAGTCCATGCAACACCTAGTGTAACTGAAGGGGATTGTTCTGTGAGGTCTAATGCCGAGGTTTTATTTAAGGCACAAACTATTTCCATCAATTGCTGTTAAAGTTTAGTGGGACATTGTGACTCGAAGGAAACAATCCAGTGAAGCTAAAACACACAAAGATCAACCCCATGCAGAACCACAGCACCAGTTAGGATGTGGTAAATTCAGTGTGAGCAAGAAGAAACGGAAGCCTCGTGTCAGGAAATGACTGCTCCTACAAAGTCTACAAAGCTTGCTTGTCAATGTTTAACTCCTGCAGTTCTCACAACAAGTCTCCATAAAATTGACAATTAAAAACAGAAGTTGTCATCTCAAGAGCTTTAATCATACATAGAAATTTAGTTCAACAGTACCATTCATTTCGAATGTTTTAGCAGTATGTATATTTAGTGTAAAGAGCATTATGTTTTTTTTTTCCTTTTTCTGATGAGGAATATCCATAAGGATGATAGAAGCTTTCAGAAATACACCAGAGAGAGAAGAGCAGAGAAGAGACCGAGTACATGACTAAGTTGTAACACCTCAGACTACATTTTTAAACACCTCAAAAGGCAACATTTATCTGTGGTTTATGTCCCCGCCCCCGTCCTCCATGATGTTTTTTTTTTCCTTTCCTTTTCATTTGAGCTAAAAAGCTGCAGAGCCTCAGATGCTTTCAGAAACTAAAACAACTGGGGCACATGCCCTGTTTGATCAATGCCCTGTAATGGAGAAACTCCTAGCAGTCTTCTGTGACACCTCTTGTTGACCAAATCAAAGCTGTTCAATCGTACGGTCAGGGGGTGGAATGTTGACACTGCTTAACGGGGCGGGGGGTGAGCTGGAATGGCGGACATTACTGCAGTGGGGTGTCGTATTATAGGCTCGCAAAGAATCAACCACACCCATCGATCAATCCACCAATTTCTTTAGCCGCACATCCATCCACTGCTCCAAACATCCAACCTATCAGAAAACACCACCATGACACACACTGTATGTGCTGTTTGTGCTATCTTAGAAGCGCCACAACAACAATTCCAACCAGCTACAGTCCCAAGCAAAGAAAACAAAAACAGAACATGTACAAGACAGAAGGTGGAACAGATAATTGGCCTACGAATCCCAGAAGCGGTTATTTTTCTGTCCATCCATTCCTTTAAAGAGTAGTTAAGTAACGCCACGTGTGGGTTTGGCAGGCGTCATTGCTTCATTCAGCTGCCGACTCGTTTCTTCCCACCCTAAAACTTGTTGAAGCTGCTTCTTTTGTGGAGTTGGTAGAGAGTAAGAAACTTGACTTCCAGAGCTGGTAATGATGGAAGCTGCTGTTGCGGTAGCGTCGTGCCATTCGGTGGGTGCACTCACGCGCAAAGACAGAAACTCGTGTGTGGCGTTAAGGCTGGGAGGGAGGCTGATGTGCTGCTGCTGCATGCTGCGACATAGCTGCCGGGGAGGACATGGACTGGACCATGGGCTGCGCTGGTGGGGGGAGCGGAGGCTGAGCCTGCTGGGCCCCTGAGTGCGTGTTGGGGGAGGGCGGGGGTGTTGGTCGCTTGAATTTGTCAGGGCTGGTGCTTCTTCTTGGAGAGGGCCTCTGTTTCAAAAAGAGAGGAATACAAATGAATGAGGCCTTTCTTGTCGGAATCAACTGGATGGCACCATCGAAACCATTAGAAACTTTTTAATTTCCCAAGCAGATACAGCAACAATGAACCCGTTAAGTGGGAACTGCAGCATAGAAAAGAGAGGCAAATTCAGCACTTTTTGTTAGACAGTTTCCAAATGTTTGAAGGAAAACAAGACTGTGGGTGAGTCATGTTTTCTCCACAGAGTTATTGCTCAAGACCTGAAATCCACTCGCAGGACTGGAAAATAAAGAGCTACCATTACCACGTAATGGTTGTTTGCCTTCACCAACCAGTCAAGCTGCAGTGGTGAATGTTGTCGTCTTCCAGGTCACAGTGACCTGGGCCTTTTCCCAAACAAAAACTAACCAGTTGTTCCCAGAACGTTGGTGAACCTTTGTCCTGAATCTGAAGACATTCCCTCCACAGTGTTCCTGGTATTATGTTGTTTTTGTCACAAGCAGACAGCTCAACAGGTGTGACAGCATTCAGATCTGACAGTGATAAGATCAGGTGGTCTGGGCAACACAAATCCGTCCAGGGCCACATATGAAGGACCTCCTACTCAGCTGTCGTCCTCTGAGTTGCTGTAGTTTCACAGCATTTTTTGTTCTCTTGTTGATTTGTTTATTGCCACCGCCCCAGTATCAACACTGGTCACCACAAAATGATCACCTGGGTTCATGGGAATTCCAAAAACTGACAGCCAGAATTCATAATGCTACTGGCTGTGGCTTTTGCCAGCAAGGAGGCACGCAGAAGGGGCTTTAGAGAAAAATTAATCCGTCTGAAGTTCTGATCTTCCAGACCAATTGTGACTCCTGGGTGGGCTGAGTGGTGATGGGAGAGGTATGAACAGCAAATGAACAGCAATACTGGGCTGTTGTTTGTTTTGTTATCCACATTACCCTTGGAGCCACTGAAACTGAGAAGTTCAGTAGCACACTGAAACCCATTTTTCTAATACCCTTTTAGTCGTTAGTCTCCCTTTAGATTTTCTTACGTGAGTAATGAGCTGGTGCAACAGGACTCCTGACTCCTAAACCAGACCAACAATGACGTTCAGCCTTATCCCTTATCAAACCCTTTCTCTGCGTCATCGCAAAAAATTTTGGCAGCACTTTTTACAACACTGAAAAACGAAATCTTTACAGCATTATGAGTTTTTTTTAAAGGTCTTTCTAAATATCTGACGTGTGGGACTAATGAAGATTATCTTAGATCATGATTTGATATATTAGGAAATATATCAAATGAACAAAGGCCACTATCATGGATCTGCATTATGCTAAATAAAGGTTTTCATCAAGTGATGTTATGTATAAAAACTTTTGCTACTTAAAATGTTTTTAGAGAACCAAAATCAAATGCAAAATCTTTTCATTTCTTCTTAAGTGCTTCTCTGATTTAAGAGCTAGGAAGATGTGCCATGTGACTCTTATCATATCTACAAAAGTGTGCTGACCATCTAGCCCCAGCTTGTCCCATCTTAGGCTCTATAGGGAGTCACAGCAGGATCCTGTCTGCCCATAGGTCTGTGGTTCAGCTTGTTCCTTGGTGACACCCATGAGGTCATTTCATCAGAACAAAAGAGGAACCAAAAGTAGAACACCGCACCCAATGGCACAAAGATCACACAGGGAGATTTTTTTAATAATAATTTTGATTCACTTGGAACAAGTTTGGTTTCACGCTCCTGCTCGAACAATGACGGCAAGAAATGTATTCAGGACTGTTGTCTTTTCGCTTTGAGCCAGAGTAACTAAAATTTCAGCAGGATTTCCTGGCTCTTTGAGACCTTCAAAATTGAACTGAGGCTTGTTAATGGTGTGTGGATGCATGTGACTTACTGCTACGGCGTGAGAGGAGCTTCCGTGAACGTGCAGGGCAGGAGTGTTGTAGTGGGAGATGGCAGCTCTAGACAGTGTAGCAGGAGGGGTGAAGCCAACTGTGTGGCTGCCATAAGAGAGACCTGTGACAGGAAGACATCATTGCACACAATTGAAATCATTTTTAGGGTTATTATATTATTTAGATTCAAAGTGCTCCTGTTTCTCTTTACTACAGTTCATAACCCACATAAAGCACAGCTTGCTGACTGAACAGTACAACAGCAGTGTGTTGGCACTGCAGCCCTTTATGACTGCGCAAACATTTTGGCTGTAATCTGATATCATGCATGAATCAACCAAATGCCTGACTCAGCAAACCTTGAACCCTGAATGGCCTGATTTACCTCTTCATTATATTTGCGGTTATTAAAATAGGATTCATAAGACACCAGGAGCTCAGTTTAGACGAAGACAGTGTGAAATTTTGATCTACAAATATATCTGTCAACATCAAGTATGTACACATTCATGTCCCTATGTACTTTGCGTTTATCTTACTCCATAAGATGAACGGGATGTTTGCCAAGCAAGAGCAACAACAGCTCTATGAAACTCTCTCTGTGTGGACCAGCTCATATTACTCAATATTTACTACAACAGCGACATAAACCCAGAGGTACAACTATTCCTTCTTCTTGAATATCGGATAAAAGTTTAGTTACTTTGTTTTGAAATAAAAAATAAATGATGTAGCTGAGATTACATACATCCAAACTATCGTCATTTTATTAGGAGTCAAACTGATTCCCCCAAAACGGACAAACATTTTTTACTTCAGCGAAAATGAAATTGTGGTTTCGCTGACCTTATTCAACTTGTCAAAGAATGCCTTATCATTATATTTTACAACTAAGATAAAGATTGCATTTGTGCCAAAGACTCATAGCAACCAACGCAATAGGCGTCTTTTACGGCTGGTCATCCTCTTAGGTAATGCACCTTGATATCTGATGTGTCCGTGGACAGCAGCCAAGTCGAATGTACCTACCAGGGGATATGGGCCGGCTGGAGCTGGGGGAGGGGGTATAGGGGATGGGGCTGGAGACAGTCCTCGCTCGCAAGCCCTGTGCGGACATCTCATTGAAGTACCTGAGGATGAGAATATAAAGCTGATTAAGATCTGTGTATAAGCAGGCTAAGGGGAGAAGAACCCCCAACATCTTTAATACCTTTGTTTCAAGACACAGTCCAGGATGGTAGAATTAAAAAAGGACTTTGAGTTACATTCTATCAACAAAGACCATGAACTCCAGCATTCAGAACAAGGGGTGCATAAAAACTAGCCCTGTGAGACTAACGTGTTTATAGCTGTATTGTTTCACTGGATGAGATTGAGAGGCAGTTCTTCAATCATTTATTGAAATGTTTATGATAACTAACGGTGAGCAAAGAGCAAAGAGAAATTTTTTAGTCTGTTAATCTTGAAAGCTCATGTTCACTGGCTTAAATCATTCTGAAAGCTTGGCTCCTTTTCAGTTACATCGAGATCTGACAAGAATTGAACTAAGCTGCTGTTACTGTCCTGTGTTAGCACTGGTGTCTGAAGTAATGACAGCTATAGTCGAGGAAAAACAAAACACAGGCCGTGTGGAACGACGTGGGTGGGCACATATTGCCAACAGGCATGTTAAATAGGCAGTGTTCTGTTAACTTGCTTATGACAAAAAACGCCTTTAAAACGCTGACAAAAACCCACAATTAGGAGAACAAGTCCTCTGTGCTGTCTTTCACATCTATACCTCTTTTGTTCCTTCATCTTTTTATTCTAACAGGTTCAGGGTCCGTTCATCTCATCAGCAATGTCAGCAGTATGAATTGCCAGTGGAGCCAAATGTCCCTGCAGTCTCTCTGAAACCTCAATCTCCAGACAGACAGAGCCATTTACCAAGATGAATTCCCTTGCATCCATTTACCTCAATTTGCTGACACATGTTTTTTTTTTACCCCAGAGTTATTGCAGCGTTTTTATTAATCTGTCAATTCATGTCCCGTCCTCTACCTCTCGTCGTCCATCTCCAGACTGGATTCACTCTCTGACAGTTGTCTGCACAGGGCCTCTCTGCGCTCCATCTCTCTCTGAAGCTTTCTCTGCAGCCGGATGTTCTCCTCCCTCATGTGTCGCTCCTCCTCAATGTACTGGGCACGCTTCTCTGTGTCTGGGAAGGGGAACAGAGAACAGATGACATCAGATGGGACTAGGACATGTCCTATCAAGCAATGTGAAAGACAGTGAAAAGCAAAATCCTGGATCTGCACCAATATCTAATGGGCTCTTCTCTAACCCATTTAGCATCTATCTGGTTCTGTGGTAATCCGTTCAGTTGTTTGTGTTATCTCACTTACAATCTGAGACTTTCAGGAACAATTTGATTTGATTATGCTGTCCAACATTTTCCTTTAAAACAAGGGCGTGGCCATGGGTCAATGCTGAGTGATATTAAAACAAATGATTATCAGCTATTAAATGGGATGATGTAATTCCCTGCAGTAGAAGATTCAGTCTGGTTTCTGGTCTCAGCTTCTCGGCCAATGTGTCATCAGTTGGACTGAGATAAGATAAGACTTTATTTGTCGCACAATGGAGAAATGCGCAGTAGTCATAGCAGCAAGAGTCAAAAAGGCATCAGCAAGTGATAAGGATCATGCAACAGTTAACTGTAAGAATATTAAGACATTAAGTCTTAAGTGTTATTGGACTAATACTTACAGAGAAGCATTGGCATTGCACAATCAGGTGAATATTGCAGAGTTGAGACATGCAGTGTTTTAGACCAGTCCTTAAAGTGGAGCGGTGCATGTCTTTACCAGGAGCAGAGCTGGTTGAACAACTACTCTAACAGTTCCCTCTAGTGGTAAAAACAAGTCACTAACATATCATATTTAGACTTATCACCATTGATTGAATTTTCCCATCAAGTTGAACACTTTGCAGAGATCTTGTGGTTAGAAATTGTAAGAAAGCTTAAGACACTGTTGAGACCTTATAGGGCATTAGTGTCCTTGATAATCTAATGCCACAGATCTGGAGGTCTCATCCCAAATAAGATTAACCAGCTATATTGCCACTTACAATACATGTAAGAAAAGACCTTGTTGTCAGTCCAGTGCACTAATCACATCCTTAATCAGCCATTAAGGGCATCTGTCACCCAGGGTGACAGCACCCCCAGTGGATCATGTGATATGTTGAGAGGTCACTTACGCTGCAGCTCAGTGGTACGCAGGCTTTTCTTAAGCCTCTCCACCTCATTCTTTAGGAAGCGGATATGCCGCATCATGTTCTCTGGTGAGTCTATCTCCATGGAAACATCTCTTGGGGAGGGGGGAGCTGATACAGGCTGGTCCAACTTCTCCTGGAGGATTCTAGTTTAGAAAAACAAAGATAACACACTGATGAAATTATTAACTGAAATAAGCTTGACCTGCGGGCAAAATTCAGAGAACTGGCTGTGGAGTTTATCTGCAGTTTGCCTTTCACAAATGAACAACATGGCAGGAGGTTTTCTGCACCAACGCATGAACAACATCTGCTGTGTTCTCACATCGACATTGAACATTGAACTAGCAGGCCAGGCAGGGAAAGTCCATTAGGCTCACACCACCTGCACCACCTCTAGAGAAAATATGGAGAAACTGGGGAGCATCGTGAATGTCTGAAAGCAGCTATAATGAAAAGGATTTTAAAGTAAAATCTATCTGATGTCCTCTAGCTTGTACATATCTGTGGACTACTAGTCACATATGAAGCAATTATTTAAAAACATTTTCAATATTGAATATTGATGTCCAAATGAAGGCTTCAGGGTGCAATTATTCACTCTATTACTACTATTGTAAATCACTCCTGTAAAAGTAACTGGCATTCTGCATCATCAGTGAAGATGAGTCACTGTTGAGAGTGACATGCCTGTGAGTGTGTGTCTGGGTTAGAAACGAATTATTCTTCTATGAAAAAGATGAAAGAATACATATACATCAGTCATTTTAATCAAGAAACTGCTGAAAAGACGTGTTTTGTTCTCTAAGTAATTAATAAGCAAGAATAGCTTTAAGGTAAATTTAGATGGGTATTTAAATTGGAATATATTTTTCTTTTGCTCTGACTGCTGATGAGATTTTTGAGATTATGAGGATGGGTGTAAAGGAGAAAAGCTTCTCTTGATACTCTTAAATAGTTATCATATATTATCATTCCACACCTCTTCTCAGCCTCCAGTTTGTCCATCCGTTTCCACAGTCTGTTGACCAGGGCTTCTTGTTCCTGCTCTAATGTGTTCTCAAGGTCGATCTTCTCCCTCCTCAACTGCAGAGTAAAAGAAAGTGTGTGACTTCCAGAGATAGAGAAAAAAAAGACTTTGTAAAGCATTCAGTGATTCACACACAAATATGCTATACTGCAAAACCAAGGTCTCTGTCCAGATAAGCTTCCCTCGCACGGCAGTACTTGTGAGAGCGCGAAAGACATTGAAGAACAGCCAGTAAAGATTCCTTTTTACCAACTGAAACAAAATAACCCCACAACAAAATTAAGCTGCTGATTTTGTGGTTTTGCATGGCACCTCCATCTTGGCAGAATGCACAGTGGTACAACAAAAGAGTACATACATACATTGATGATTGAGCAGCAACAATAAATACACGCTAGAGGAAAAACCTGTCTTCAGAGCATGGAAACTGTTTGGTTCAGCACCCACAGATTTGACCCAGCCAGACCAGCATGTTCTTTCCAGCTACCATTCAATGGGAAGAATTAAGGGTGGTGAAATTTTGGCAACTTGCTTTACCGCAATAACTGGACACACATGCTCAGAGATGCTGTGAACTCCCCCACTGGATACTTTCCTCAACCATATTGTCCATACCTGTTCCAGTGTAATCTGCTTTGAGATGGTTTCGTTCTCCATCTTCTTGATCTTTTTCATGAGCTTGTTGACCTGGAACTCCTGCTCCTGCTCCAAGTGCTGCTCCAACTCTGCCTTCTCATGCTGGAGCTGGGATGGAAAAGGGAGGATAGGCCGAGGACGGAAGGGAAAAAAAGGAGGTGAATGAAACAAAGGAGATGAGAAAAAGGGAGAGAAGCAAAAGGAGACTTGTGGTGAGTCATGTAAGAAGTATTTGATGACCACAGTGAACAAATACACAAGTGTCCGATCATTGTATTCGGCTTACAGAGGTATAACATAGTAAAATAATGGTTTGGCGACCAGCGTAACCACCTCTGGCAGCACACCAGTACAAAGAACGGGTGCGGCTCGGCACTCGTTTAAAATGGGCGGCTGTGTGATATATTACATAAGTGATTACTCGTTACAGGAAAAAGAAAATGCAGATTCATTTATGGAAAAAGAGTGGAAAGGGAAAAATAACAATTTCCATTATGCTACCGACAGAAACAACAAGAAAACGCAAAACTTGGCAGTTTATCTTCACTCGTAATGACTGCAGTGCACTATTCTGGCTGGGTGAACAGACGATCGAGTTTTGACACACCCAGTGCAGCCACTATCTTCCAATTAACAAACTAAGAATTTTAGGAATTGTTTTGATAGGTTTCCTCCCTTTACATAATACAACTCCCAGCTAAAGTAAAAGAGCCCTCTACACGTTGTACTGTGAGTTGCAGCAATGCCAAAGTCTGAGGGAAGATATGTCTCTTTATATTCAGCCGATGGGCACCTTGAGGTATTATATCCCTTGTTGGATTCTTCTGTCCTTCAAGCAGAGGCCATTTGTAAGCGACACTGCAGTGGCACTGTGTGCCAGTTTATAAATAAGGTATATAAGGGTATTACGCTACTCTTCCCCTTTCATTAGTCCATGTATTGATAACAACTGAAATGAAATCATGTCGACTCTTTTATCAGAATTAAAAGTGTATGGGTCATAAAATCTGGAAAGATTCAAATCCTTGCTGAGGCTGATATGTAATTTGGCGACTGAACTTTCGATAACTTCACCAAATCCTCCCATCGATGGGGGAAATACAGGTCAGATGAAACAGTCCAAAAAGAGGTTCTCTTGAAGAGCAAATACACACCCAGTGAAATAAATGATCGCATTTCCTCAATTGTCCTCCATCATCACGTGAGCAAAACAGATGCCAGTATACAGAAGTATTCACACACACACATTAGGACATTTGTCAGCACCAGTCTCAAGGCAGAGGCAGGCACAGGTCTGCTTCATGTTAAGTGAGAAGGTAAGACAACAAAATCCCAAACAAGTCCATCTGTATGACCTTAAGCAGGTTCTTCTGTGTCCCTTTCCAGACTCCCACGTCATGACACATCAACACACCATTAGTCACCCTTCAGTTAGCCACTGAGAGCGTGCATGCACACACTGCGTGCTCCGCAGTTGGGAAATAAGATGTGGAAAACAGACACAACCAAATAACCGACAGACGGGAGGAGAGTAATTTGAGAGTCATTTGGAGTCACTAGCAGCCGCAATGAAGTCATCTTGAGCCTTTCCAGGCTTCAGGCGAGTACCAGGGCGGTTGATGATAATGCACTAGCTGCTGTGCACTCAAACATAGGGTGGTGTCCATAGATACACACATACAGCAAGCTTATGCTGAACATGCTTGACAACGCCGCAGCCACAAACAGGAAGAGCATCTCTGTGCCACAGTGGTGTGTGATATCATCATCATTTGTTTTCAACTGATGCAATGCGATTTTCTCTGTTGTTCCCCGATGCCATCTTATGCCTACTTACATGCATGAGTTTCCTTGACAGTTCGTTGGTGAGAAATTCTTCCTCCTTCTCATAGTTGACCGCCAAGGTCTCCTTCTCCTTCTGGAGGGCCTGGATTTTCTTGAATAGGGTGTTGCTGATAAATTCCTCCTCCTGCTCTGCTCTTGCTTGCTGTGGGATGGAAAAGAAAAGAGACAGCGGCACAGGAGTGCATCAGTCATGTATCGCTCAAGAAAACTGTGATTTACGAGGGTATTCAGATTACAGTGTGATTAATGATGCACTTAGGTATTACTACAAACAAACACCACCCAAAATCTGCTGCAGTGGAATGTGTCAGCCAAAGAGGAAGCGGAATTTTCCCCCCAGTGACTCAAGAAGTGCTGCAGTAATGGGTGACTGACAGTAAGGGAAAGAGTGAAACATGGGAGATGTGTTGAGACAGCTACAGCAGCTAGCATTACAGGGTGATGATACGTCTGTCCTTGTTAGCTCCAGTCTCAAATTCTCCACCCTCATTCTTCATTGACCTCAAAGCAACGAGCTGGACTTCTTGTTTCGTGTCAGCTGATCAAAAAAAAAAAAAAAAAAAAAACCACTGAGATAGACAATGGGAAGCAAAAAAAAAAAAAAAAACACTGAGATAGACAATGGGAAGCAAAATGCTGCTTGAGCCTGGCACATTGAGGAGGAGGAGGATGGGGGGGTAGGTTGCAGTGTGGCTGACTTGCCAACATATGAGCCTGGCATTTAGCTAGCTCGCTAAGTTTGGCCTACATACTTCTCATCTATCCATCAGATCAGTTACACGTTAGTATGAAGCCGAGGCTGATTAACCGAGCATGAAGATCTGTGACGCATCGCCCCATACCAGCGCGGCTGCTGGGCTATTTATTTCCCACTGAAGTCACTTGCGCCAGCTCTGACGGACGTAACGTGGTGACAATAGCTAACTCACGAGTAACCAAATGACCTAACAGCTAACTAGCAGTCCACTGACTGACACCAGGAGGAGCACACCCACTTTTAGACGCCTCTAACCAGACATTAGCCGTTAAGCTATGATTAGCCAAGATCGGAAAGGCAAAACAAACTAGTCGGCTAGCGATGCCCAGCCGCCTAGCGAGCGTTAGCCCGCTGGCTAAATTAGCAAGCTAGCTGACATTTAGTAGAGCTAGCACTAGCAAAACACCAGCAAGCTGTGTCCCATAAACAGATCCCACTCCCAGTTACCCCTTCTAAGGTGCCACCGCTGACTGTGCGGGGCTCCACACACCGCAGCACCCGCACCTGGCTGACTGACAAATGCAGTGAGAGTGGCGTGAGGGTGATAGCATGTAGCTTGTTAGCTAGCCCCCGTTACTCACGATGGTAACGCTAGCTTTGCGGAGGTCCCGATTCTCCTCCTGCAGGGCTTTGCACTTGAGTTTGAACGTCTCCAGCTCGATCTTCAGAACTTTATTCTCCTGCTGTAGCGAGGCCAGGCGGTTCGTCAGCTCCTCCAGGCGAAACTGGGAGATCACTATGCTCGGCTTGCCCGAATTCGAGGCGGAGGACGACATCGGTGTGGCCGAGCTGCTGCCCGCTCCGTCGGTGTCGCTCTCGCTTGCGCTGTCCGCCATGGCTGTGACGGTGTGAGGGGAGGAGGAGGACGGCGGCAGTTTGAGGAGCGAACACGGCAACGCTACGGTTCAGCCTTCCACTGGTACACCGTGTGACCTTGCGCTCACATGTCGGCACAGCGCCACCACTAGGGCGCCGCCAGTACCGCCCAGTGCGCCGTGTGAGACGCCTCATCCGTGAGCTCATGATCTGAGAGCTGACATCACACCAGGAGCAATAACATGCACTGTGCATGGGTGTTTATGACACGTTCTTTAACCATTAAACTGCACTACAATACTTTTTAATTCGGTTGATATGCATTACAAGACATTATAGGATAGTTTATTATATATTATTACATTAAAGGACATTTTAATACTGTGTAACTCCATTATAAGTTGTTTAAATGCTGTTGATCAACATTACAACGCATTATAAGATTGAATATATTATTAAACTGCATTATAAGCAGTATAATACTGTTTAATGAAGCTTGAACTGCAACATAAGCAGCATATGTTAAACCACATTATAAGACATTATATATTATTATAATCTGTCTATCTATCTCTCTAAAGACTTAAAGCAGCTATGTGTTGTTGATATTAAATGTACAACAGATTTAAACATATATAAAGATTTCAATTCCAAACAATTCTCATCAGCTATTGCTTTAATTCAATAACAAAACCCTCAAGGACAGAAGGACAACAGAGGCAATTTTACTGCAAAATCAATGCATTTTTATTTATTTTTTTTTCATTTTTAGTTTGATTTTTTTTAAAGACGTCTGAAACATTTGTGATGGCATCATTGCTGCTATAGCCTCTAAAAGACCTTGAATAACCAAAGTGCTAGAATAGTTACATTTCAATGGCTTCACGCTGTTAGTAAGAATTGTACATCAAAAAATCTGCTCATGTGGAAACACATATCCAACAAAATTGACAAAAAATTGATATTTCGACCATATCAAAGGGTCCCTCTACCCCTTGATGATTGACAGTTTACGGGGATGTGGTACAGCACTCGACCTGATTTCCTTTTAACCCCCCTACCAAAAAAAAAGTTACATGGTCTTCATGTCCACAGCATAGACATCAGCATACTGAGCCATCGCACCAGTAGAACACCACACTTTAACTACATGGGTCATCTAATGAAAACCAATACAAAAGAGAATTCCTATTGTAATGTGAAGTCAAAGTTCCGCCAGTGAGCTAGTGAAAACGACTCTATTTGACACTGCATATACAGACTCTCAAGCCTAAAAAGATCACACAGTTTCAGAGTTTAACACAATTCATTTAATGCTTAAATAATTGCTTGTTGACCATCCAGTGTATTTGTAATACAATATGCTATTTGAGCTACAATCAAATAATGTCTTTATGTGTCCTTAATGTGAGTAGTTTTAAATTAAGGAAATATGTCACCCCAATAAATCAATTAAATAAAAACAAAATGCCCCCAGTTGTCCTTTAATACCACAGCAGCCATTAGGAAACCAAAATTGACAAACTGCTAAAATGATTACAAACAGTCTAACAGTGTACAGAGACTCCTACACCTTATAGCCAACACGCACAATAACAGTTATAATTTTACAGCGAGCCAGCCTCCTAGCATTTACATTCAGATTATATCGTTCTTGTAGCAGAAGCTGCCCTCCTCCAGTTTTACACAGACAAGACATCACACCCTCGAACAGCCAATAGATCTTTGTTTTTTTCCTCATCCTCACCCCGACATGATAAATGCTTTAATGGTTTCCTTTTTCAATTCAAAATATAAAATTGGTGACAAATGTTTGGACTATATGTGCACACAGATAAAGGGTTTTATTCATTATTTGAATACAGTGTTTGCAAACTTGTAAAAATCGTACTTAAAATAATGTGAACAGCATGCATGAAAATAGGAGTACTCTGAAAGGCTGCTTGTTTTGCAGGATTAGACCCACTCCCACTTTGGGAATTACTGAAATTTGATTTTCTGGAAATGTTCTCTGTTAAAATCAAACCAGCTTCTTTTTCATGTACAAACATTATACCTGCTCTAATAATTAATTATACAAGGTCGTGTGAAGTTACACTCAAATCTTTAAAAGAGGAACCGTTTCGATCAATTTCGAAAGCACTTGAAAAGGTCACTCTCCTCAGTGCGTTCTCAACCTGAAACATGCCCTTTTTGTTTTTTAAAGAATTTTACACATTGCAATTTTATATACAGAAAAAAGCTTTTGTGTTGTTTAAGTTTTAAAAAGGAAGAAAAAAAAAATCCCAAGACAATTTACATCCTAACAACAATGGGTTCAAGAAAAAACTATAAGGCGAGTGTTGAAGTTTGAATCAGAAGTGTTCAGTTGGATATTTTTTGTGTTGTGTCTACTTCATTCCTTCCACCCACCGAGGGGATGGAGCTCTTGTGCCATCTTTGGTCACAGTTGCGCCTGTGGTTGTCAGTAGTCTTTCGCTTTCTTCACGACAAGCGATGCACCTCCTCACAAGGCTCTCACGTCACCAGTGGACCGATGGCATTTGTTATTGTCTCACACACAACGGGAAGCAGAATCACTGTCCACGGGTCCACCGCAGTCTGAGCGTGAGAACCTCCGGGGTCGTTTTTGATTGACAGGGAGTGAGTTTTTCATGCTCATGCGTGAGTCAGAGGGGTCGACTCCTCTCACTTGAAGACTGTGTGTTTTAAGAAGATAGCTGCAGACTGGACCCACGGCTGAAGTCTTCAGACCACAATGCTTCAGCCCTCTGAACACATATTCCCAGGAAACATCGAACTCAGTTCCTGTACAACTGTAAAACACAAAATGTACATCATATAATCAAATCCGGGTTTGTACAATAATGCAGAATAGACAAATTAACATATTTTCTTAATTCAGGTTTTACATAATTTTGGAAAAATTAATGGAGTTTAAATCATCTTAGGAATCAGTTGGGCTCTATTTATATTCACAAGTGACAGATCTTTTTCCACAACAATCCTAAATGCTAAACATGACCTTATATCTAAAAATGAAATTTCCTAATATACAGAATTCAAATACAATTTACAAAGTGCAACTTCTCCCAAATGTTGGAAAACTTGTCAATAAATTATCAAGACCCGATGGGGTTTTTGCGGGGAAACTATAGAAACTCAGTATCCCAGCAGTGCCATATTATTTCTAGGTCAGTTTTGTCCAGATGGAATGATTCAGAGCAAACACAACACAATGGTGAGCAGCAGCAGGGATTAACAGTCTGGCCACCGGGATAACAAACTCTTTTGGATGCTACAATGCTGTTGTCGAGTTGGGGATTTACTGGACAAAAACAGGCACGTGGGGAATCACTGGGGTAACATAATGCTGAGGTGTGTTCCATCCCTCAGCCCTGTTTCCATTGTAACTTCTCCCTATTCACACATACACACCCAGTGAGCACAGAGGGCAGAAATGTCAGGGGATGACCGGGCTCAGGCATCAGCCAGCCAGACACTGTCGAGGGAGGGGTGAAAAGTTTGACACCCTCATTTACTGGAGCCAAGAGGCAACTAGTTAAGGTCCCAAACTGGACTCACAGGGAGACAGTTCCTCTGGAACCAGAGTGTTGAGCTCTGTGATAGCTGGGAAACAACGAGGAGACCCATACTGTGCAGGCAGTGATACACAAAGAAAAAACAATCATCAACTGTACCTGGTAGAGCACAGCTATCCCTATGAGTGGAGCTTCTTATCCCCCGACCTTCTCTCATCCTTCCGTCTGCTGTTTCTTGACGCGTCCCCCTGCTGGAAAACACAAGGACATAAGGTTGAGCAATGGTTCTGTTTTATTCTGACGGGAGGAAAAGGAGGAGCAACCCAATACACAAACCTGAAACAACAGAAAGAAAAAAAAGGAGAAGTTAAACCACACTGCAGGAGTGTTGTCAATGTTAACAGTGTCTTTTTGGTTAGAGAATAGAATTAGCCACACAGCAACCAGACACCTGGAGGAGGAGAAGTTAGGTTACGTATGGAAGGTGTTAGAAACAAAAGGGGCAGAGTGTATGGTCACAGCACTGATTAGTCATACTGTTGAATAATCAGTTAAAAAGATTAACCATTGGAACCAGAGAGTCAGGGGAGCAGAGTCAGCGTCCCCATTGTTCTGTAAACACAACAGACACCACACTGTCAAAACACAAAACGCAAGGCTGCACTTTAAACAGCTGCATTTAGGGTTTTGTGTTTTTTTTTTTTTTTTACGAAGAAGAGAAATTAGGTAAAACGTGTAGAAACAGCTGATGTTAGTTTAGCTACACCAATGAAAAAAGGAAACCATCACATCAAACTGACTCAATTTTGACTGTTGGACTTCAAGCTGCACTGAGATTAAACACGTTAAAATAACATGCAATTTTAGTGTCTAATTTTTACCCCTTAAATATTTACCTCTTGAAATTCACCTAAAGTTTACAGTTATGTATAAGCTAAAATTTTTAACTAAAAAATAGAATTAATCCTGATGTATGGCTGCAGAGGGCGCTGTTAAATAAAAGTTACAACATGTTGCTTTAAAAGCTGTTTCTTCCAGCTTTGTAATAGAAGTAATTATTAACATCAAGTGTGGCCAAGTGCACCTTCAAGTCTAACTTCTGCCTCCCACATGCTGATATTTTCACACAGATCGGGCTTTGAACCCACAGACACAGTCGGGTTTCTTTATGCCAACCTCAGACCCGTCTTCCTGCAGAGTGGGACTGCGTGGAAGGTCTCGGAGCCTTTTGTTACCTCCTTGGTTTTCTGGAGTGGGAGTAGAAACCCTCCGAATAATCTTCCTGATTACCTGCCCCAGGAAGAAGGAGGTAGGAAGAAAAAGATCTGATCCTCAACTGGAAGAGAAATCTCCCAGCGGTTGGTTTTTATTTCAGCTGGATGGGAAAGGCAAGTGGAGTTATACATTACTTTTCTACTGATGAGGTTACCATCTCGGTCCATATAGTGTTCCTCTGTCATAGACTCGCCAGGCAAATTCTTTGCTTCTTCTCCCTGCAAGTATTTCCAGTTAGCACGTGAACAAAGGCTGACAGAAGATGGATTCAGACGCGGTAAAACAAACCATCCCATCACCACACCGAAACAACACCTCAGTAGAAAAGAACTGGGATTGACTCAGCAGCACAGACACAGATAGATCTACACACAAATACCCACACCATCATAGAGTGTAGAGCTGTGAGAACACCGAGCACAACTAGCATTATGCACACCAGACTGGCCAACTACACCAAGCCAAACCAACCCGAGCCGCCACCCCAGCCTGCTCCAGGGTACCTTTAAAATGAGACGGCGTCTGAAGATTCTGGTGGTTACAGTCTGTTCTTCCTCTGAGCCGGAATCTACACTAACCCTCTGCTGAAGAACGCATTATGACATCATTACAGCATTTAGCACATGGAGGAGTCAGGGGGAGAAAGAAGCACATGTGAGGGCAAGAGAATTGGTTAGTTACAACATTTTGTACATTTCTGAACTTTATTTGCCTGGATCAAAAGAAAGAAACCTAGAATTAAACTCTGAAGTTTGGTTCTTGTGCCATAGTTTGTCCTGTAATTCAAGACTTTGGCAACTACTATTGATTACTGATTGGATTTATTATTAGCAGCAACATTACCTTGACTTTTTTCTCTGAAACCAGTGCCCCCTCTTCCTTTTTGCCGTTCGATGACTCGGAGGAGCCGCCCTGAGGTGAGTGCTTGGAGCTGCTGCCGTTGTGCCGGGATCTCCCTGATTCTGCCCTTGACGAGGAAGTGATGGACTCACTGGAGATTTCCTGGCTGTTGGGTAAGAAGCAAAGAGTAAGGAGGAATTCTGAGGGAAATGAATGGAATAAGACGTACAGTTAAGAGGCTGGGTAGCATGAAATGAAGGAATTCAACACATGAGACTCAACAGTACCTTTCCCGTCTGTCGAGCAGGTCTGAGCTGACACTGCGGCCTGGGGTTGGTGGTTCCACGTTGACACTGGATGAGTCACTGTGCCAACCTGAAAGTGAACACATGTCTTTTTCTGCTTGTTCAACCCGATCAGTGATCTCCTGAACCCTGTCCTGGATCGTCTCTGCGTCCTCCTCCTGTTCCTCTGAGACCTCTTCGTTCTTCGCCTCCTCCATCAGAGTTCCCAATGCCTCCTCTGTGGCCGGTTTGTCTCTGTGTCCCTCCTCCTCTTCCTCATTAGATCCAGACTCACTCGACTGGAGTTCTCCCAGTGCCTCCACCCAGGCCTGAGGGGAGAGGCGAGCCACAGCCTGGTCCTCGGCGGCCTGGTCCCCTTCTGCCGCGCCACCAATATCTTTTTCGCAGTCGCACAATCCATCTTTAAACTGGATTTGTCCATCTGTGTTTTCTGCTCTGTTACTCTCATCGACCAAATCATCACTGCCGGCGTCCCCCTCACGGATCTCTGACTTTTCATCTATATCCTCATTCACAGGCATCTCTTTATCTGCGGTACAAACTTTGTTCAGATCCTGCTGACTTTCTAACAGATAATTCTGTTCTCCTGAAAAATTTTGCGCTTCTGTCCCCTCTTCCATTCCAGGGGCCATCTCCTTATTCTCATCTGCTACGAGGACATGCTGCTCTTCCCTCTGTTCAGCCAAACTTTTACTTTCCTCTGCTAACTGAGACCTATCTTTTGTGATCATCTCACACTTTCTTTGCACATTTTTGATCAAGTCCTGCTCTACCCACTTTAAACCATTTCCCTCTGCTACCTCTGCTGCAACCCTCTCTACAACGTTCTCTATCTCTTCTGTCACTTTCTTTTCACTTCCAATCACACCTACATCCCCCTGTACCCCATTAGCGGCACCAATCTGCAGGGAGGCCCCTATTTGCGCTCTGTCAGGCGATGAAGGGGTTATCGATGATATTGACGACAGTGAAGGGGACGACGTGAAGTAAAACGTGTCTAACTCGCACATTGCGGGGAAGGAGGGAGACTTGGGCCTGTGGCTGAGCTCCAATTCAGTATAAGGCCTGTCCTCCTCCTCGCTCAAAAGCAGTTGGTCGTTCAGAGCAATGTGGGGCTTTCTGACCTTGGGCGGAACAGGATCGGGGATTTCAAAGACTGGGAAGGAAAGGGTAAGCTCACAAGGCCTGGGAGGGCTGGCTGGCTCTCTGCTACCAGGCTCTATCTCGGGGCTCCAGGGTAAGGGCTGACGCTGGGAGTGGGCCAGCAATGGGGTGCCTGGGTCTGGCTGGTGATGGGCGAGGGAAGGGTTAGGTGTGACAGGGAGTTCGGGCTCCAGGAAGTGGGGATCGAAATGCAGTGCGGCAGGAGACTGCAGCTCCGCTAGAATGCTCTGATAATCTGTTGGTGACAGGATGAGAGATGTAGAGACATATCCACAGATCCAGAGCATGCCACAAAAACAAAATACATGGAAAACACACACACACACACACACACACCACATGACATGGACAATGGCACAGAGGCTGAAATGTTAAGCATGTTTCCAGAAAACCACCAGCTGAGATGGTGACATGTCAGTAGCCTTTGACAGTACATCCAACATTGCAGCAGTAAAATGGAAGGAGTATATAAAACACATTTTACCACATATTTTTGAAAATATCGTATCATGAAAAATATATAGATATGCAAAGATGTACATTCATATAGTGCTGTGATTTGTAATGAGTATTCATTCAATAGCTGCAGTTGAACGGAAACGTTAGTAACATAAGGCCATATTAATCCTGGAGCATGGAATGAAATGACTGATGATGTTAATATTTGCCAGGGTGTTCTGTTACATGCTCACATGAGTTGATTGACAGATGAGAGATGTGAGAAGGAAGTGGTGAAGTGGGGGATGGACATAAAGGTCTGAATATGCTAAATGTATAACTCCATTGTCGAAGGATCAACAGGAGATGGAGCAGGGGCTGGAGGGACGGAGGGAGTGCAGTGGCAAGCAGGGCAGGGGGACAGGGAGCGGAGGGGAGGGGAGAGAGGACTGGGGCTAGGACAGCGGGACCCAGAAGGAGAGATGGGAGGGATTGTAGAGAAGGAAAGAGAGGACGCCGGGCGGGAGGAGGGTGCCAGCGGGGTCCCTGAAGAGTCCTTGCTTCGAGAGGCTGTGACAGAAGGTGAGACTCTGCCAGAGGGTGGGCAGGAAAGGGACGAAACAGGTATGGTGAGGGGTTGGGATAGGTTAGGGTCCATGGAGGAGGACTGGGGGATGAGGTTGGTGGCTGTGCTTATAGGTTTGGAGCTGGAAGTAGCATGAGATGTCAGGTCAGAGGTAGAAGTGATTGGTTCTGAGGATTGTGATGGGTTTTGAGTTGCCATAGTAAAGGTAGTGGAGGTTGGGGCAGAGCTTTGAGAGGACTGGACACAGGTAGCTGAAGTGGGAATAGGTGATGGAGAGTTAGCAGCAGATGAGTAAGGTACTGGTGAAGTAATAAGTGGGATCGGTGAGGTAGGGTTGGGTGAGAAAGGGGAGGCAGGGCATAGACAAGGGTTAACAGAGGGGCACTGAATGAGGCATGAGGGAGTTTGGGAGAAGTTGAACTTCAGCTGTTTAAACGGCGCTGGAGGGGCCAAGTCTTTGAGCGAAATCGAGGACTCGTAGCTGGGTGAGCGGCGTGGGGGGAAGGGACTGCAGTGTTGGGATGCAGGAGGTGTGAGAGGAGTTGAAGGAGGTGTTGGAGTTTTCAGTGGAAAGTAGGAACCGGCTGTCTGCACAATGAAGGCAGGTTCATTGCTTCCGGGTGTTAAAGGGATGATAATGCAAACTACGGAAAAGGAATGAGGCCACATTTAAACGGGAGAGACAAAAATGAAAAAGTGGAGAAAGATGAAGAAAGACATTGTGAATGATTGTTTGATGTGAAACATGCTTGCACAACAAGACAATGAATTGGCAGGACATGGGGAGAGTGTGTAGGAGGAGGCACGTAAGGGATGGATAAGGAGAAGGCACGCGCAGCGCAACACATGACTCTTAACTTGTTAAGAGTGGTTATGTGCCGTTAACAGCAGTGGGTGCTGCTGTGGAGGTGATGGGAGGCAGGAGGAACAGGAGGAGGAGGAGGCAGTCTGATTTCAGACAAAGAGATTCTCTCATCTATCCAAGGAAGGCTCAGAGGAACTGGAGGAGAACTAGCAGAACTAGGCTAAATCAATACAGGAAAGCAGATTCTACAGGGTTATGCCATTTCTACTAAAAAACATTTCAAGCAGTATATAGAATGCAGCATGCACTTAATGGATATCACTCAATTGTGACAACTGGACTCACTAGAGACCTGACAACTTCATCAAAAGCCAATTTAATTCAGTGTTTTCGTGTAAAAATACTAAATGAAATAGTATATAATAAAGAATCAAAACCAGTTGTCCTAACTATAAATTAGTCTACAGATTTACAGTGGGACTGTTTGTATGGTAACCATGCAGTGGAACAACAGAAAGGTAGCAGGGAGAGGTAAGAGGTCAGCTAGATAGAGCTAAACTTTACCATCAGCCTGATCCCGGAAAACAGCGTTATCATCGGCAAAACATCTCGTGCCTGAAATGTTACCATAGTCGAATATTGGGCCCTCCAGTAAAGTCACAATATCCATCCGATTGACTTTGGTCAGCACTGTAGTTAAGGCATCCGCTGTGGGGGAAGAGAAGAGGGAAACGTTTGTTGAGACACCTGAAACATTTTGTACACTTAAGCAACCTAGTAATTTACTAATGAGAATATAAAAAAAACATGAGACAAAATATTAGGAAAGACACAGTAAGTCTTGTGTCCAGAGACAGACAGGAAAAGCAAAAAAACACAGAACCATTCATTTTCCTGTGCTAGCAGTAGAAATGTATGTTCTTTATCTTATTTGTTGCAAATTAGAAAGCAAGATAATAAAATGATGGGCTTACTTGTGGCATTTTTCCCTTCCCGGCTGACCCATTTCTTGAGCAGCATGAAGCTCTGTGCTGTCAGAGAGTTGGGGTTCTCTAGTCTGATGTGGTTGATCTCATCCACTGTGAAGTTCATCTCTCGGGCCAACTCTGTGTTGGGACACAAAAAGCAACTCAAGACATAAATATTCAAATTTTACTGTGCAGTATTCAAGCCTGTTGTTTCACAGTGCAAGTACTAGATTACATATTAAATATATGCATTTCATAATTTACAGACTACAGTTGCAGATTACGAGCCGTGAAATATACCGTGAGCCTGAAGATGGCAGCAAATTACAGGTTTGTAATGAGAAATGCAGACTGGTGCCTCACCTGTCCAACTAAGTCCCAGGTGATCTGCAACGATGGCCATACGCAGGTCTGTCCGCTCACAGGGACTTTGGGGACCTGGGTAGATATGGGACAATGACTGATCAGTACCATTCTCATTCCCATTCCGCTATACAGTAATTTAAGAGAAAAATAAACATGTACACCATCCTTTTCTGGCCATTTACTCATCAGAATTAACATATTATATATATTAACATTTACAGCATGTTGTTATTAATACAGCTGTAATATTGGTTAAGTTCTTCTCATGGGATGGCAAGAAAAGGATACATCACACTTGGGACATTATGGGCAACTTAAACATGTTCATAGAGTAAGTGGTGTTCTGTGATCGTGTTTGTGTATCTTGTTGGCAGGCAGTAACAACAAAAACATAACACGACTCTGAATAACAAACTCATTGTTCTACAAATCTAGGGTGGAAGGTTACGATCTAAAATGTTGACATGCGAAGACGCTTTTTGGTGTCAATTGCTAATATTAGTATAAATGACAACTCTATGAGAACAAACTACTACAGTAACTTTGGTAGCCACCCTGCACAGACAGACAGACAGACGGACAGACCAGGGAGTTGTCAAACAGGGGACTGGTTGTGCCAGTGGACTAGTCACTACTACTGGCATGCTCACTCTACTATATGGGGGTTAAAAAGGGTTGACAGTGGGGAACAGAGGAAAGAGAATCTTGCAACAAGGACAATACAGTACACAGTACATCAATGAAAAAAAATAAAAATAAATAAATGACAGCTAATGTTCTAAAGAGAATATGTAAACACGCCACAGGCATTCCAGTCAAACCATTAAACAATCACAACAATGTCATGCAACTAAAAGTGAAATATAGAAATATATAGATGTATTTTAAACATAGTGTGAAAGTTTTACAAACTAGGCTTGATCTCTGCGATGGGAGGCGTTCGAGACCCTGTGAGTCCCTGACTGCCCTCCTTCCCATCAGTCCGCCTACTCCTCCTGCTCCTCTCACTGCCGGAGGCCCTGTCCGTCGTCGCCACCTTTGCCCTTACGGACGCGGCCCCGGCCTCAGCCCTCGAACCTCTACCAGACCTGGATGAGCGGGAGGGCTGGGAGGGCTGGGAGGGCTGGGAAGGCTGGGAGGCGTCCGACAGAGAGGTGCTCCGGGAGGTGCTGTCTTCCTCCGACTGCTCTGTCTGCGTCTTTTTCTCCTCGTCTGACAGGCGGTCCACCAACTTTAGCGTCTCCCCGCTAATGTCTTTAAAGTATTCAATGGTGCGCTTACAAATTTCATCAGGTTTTTCCTGTCTGTCCTGTCTGCATCCCTCACTGGTGGCATTGCTGACCTGATGCCTGTCCTTCAGTGGTAGCCTTGTGGGCAATCGTATGGCTGCTCTCTCTGAGTCCAATGCCCGCTTGGGCTGTGAGGTAACTCGAACTGAAACCAGTGAGCTAGCTGCAGCAGCAGGGCTGCTCTTTTTAACATCCTTGATTGGTATTCTAGACCTGGGCTCCACTTTGGCTATGGCTGGCTCTCCTCTTTTCCTAACTTCGACTGTCACTGCTCGTTTGGGCTTCTGTTTGCCTATGGCTGTTCCCTGCGTGTGAAATGACCACCCTGATGCTTTAACTGGAAGCCTGGACTTGGGCTGTTTCACTTCACTGTCTTTGACGGTTTCACTTTTCTGGTCCTGCCCTTGATTGCTGCTGTGTACATCCACTTTCTCTTCTAAATCCCTACAGCCCAGTGTTTCTATCCTGCTAGCTTTCTGTAGAGTGGGCTCAGAAGAGGACTGCAAATTGAACACCACGCTACCACACTGAATGTAGTTGGCCTGAACACTGGAGGACTCAAGATTATTGTTGTTGTTGCAGTTTTCTGAGGGGAAGTCTCTTCTCTCTGTCTCAGGCTCACTGTGTCTACTAGACTGACTTTCTGTACACTGACCCTCTATACTGATGTATTCTGGCACCATTTGTCCTTCCGACATCTCAGCTTTACAATCTGCGAGATCCCCTGAGTCTTTTTTCACAGTTATAGAAGCAGCTATGCCCATCTTAATAGGAGTGCGTAATTTGGGATCAACCTTAGAGGCTGTAATTGTGCAAGAGGAGGCGGTCTCAGCTATGGCTTCGCAGGTGGGGGCATCAGTACCGGTATGGCCAGTGTCACTGCCAGGCTGTGCAGGGCTGCATTTTGCTGTTGTTGTTGCTGGTGTAGTGCTGCTGTCTGTGGTAGTATCTATAACATTCACCTTTCCATCTACTGTGGCCCTTTCCCCTGTTTTTGACTGAGAGGAAATTACCCCCTGGATCTTGCCCCCTCTCCCCTTGTCCCCTGTTTTAGGGTCAGAGGAATGCTCACCAATCTGGAAAAACTGAAGCCTCTCTTCAACAAAGTCCCTCTTGCTCATGTCAATAGCACCACTGCGGGTCATCTCAAACATCTTTCCTTCGTGGAAAGGGAAGGGGTTAGGCTCACTAGTTGGTGTGCTCTCATCAGTCGGTGTTCGAGCAGGGGTTGTGTCAGGTGTTGTAGCCTGTGATTTGTCCTCCACCGATAAACCAAAGGGCTTAGGATCCTCGTCTTTTGTTTTGGATTCAAAAACTCCATCATTATCGCCCCCCTTGGTGGACCAGGGGTCAAAGTCCAGGCCTTTGGTGGCAACAGTCTTAAAGGTTGAATTCAATTCCTCTTCAAGTTGGTAGGCAAAGCAATTTTCTCCATAGATCTGCCTATCTGGATGTCTTCCTTCAAGAGTATAATCTTTTTCTTCTCCACTGCATTTTGACGAGGAACTGGTTTTTGTCTTCCCATTATCCCCTCCTTCTTCACCTTTCTCTTCCTCTATGACTTCAAGCTTAGACTGACTAAATGAGCGGTCTGTTGTTTTTCCATCATTGGACAGACTTGATGTTTTAGGGTCTTCACTCAGTCCATCATCCTCATCCTGAAGGTCATAACCATCTAAAGAGTCAATTTCAGTTGCATCCGTATCATGAGAGAACTCAGCAGTGGTTGCTATAGAGCAGTCTGTGATTGACTGGTCATTGCCATTTTGTTCCAAGTCTGAATCTTCTACCTTTACTTCACCATTGATCCCAGGCGCATTATTTCCATTTTTCTCAGATCGTTTGCTTTTTGAGAGTTTCTCTCCCTCCTCTTTCATTTTGAATGTGTACTTTTTGACCGGAATAGGATGGAACACAGATTCATCATCACTAGAGTCACTGTTATCTGCTCCTGGGGGAATAGGGGATGGAGGCTGCACCCTGATGATAGGCTCAGCTAATAGGTGTCTATCATGCTCCTCCTGGAGATTTACTTCCATCATCTCCGTCTCTGCCTCAGAAGAAGCACATGATCCCTTTTTCTCAGGGTCAGACTGCTCTGCCTCTAAAGGAGGAGGAGGTGGGAACTCTATATAAGCCACTCGTTTCTCTTTTGATTTCTGTCTGTCTGGGTCATGTTGTTTTTTACTGTGACTTTCTGGGTGAACTGGCTTAGATTTCTCCTTCGAGGACTCCTTGTAGATCAAAGTCTTTCCTTCTTCTTCCTCAGACTCCTCTGGGATAGTGCTTGGCATCCCAGGCATAAGGCCTATCACTGAGTCTGGTGCTCTTGAGGTCAGGCTGACTTCCTCAGAGCTGGGGGTCTCAGGGGTAACAGGGCTTCTCCCAGAGCTATCCATGAAGGTCACTTGTTCGAGAGTGTCATCTTCAGGGCTTCCTTGAGGAGACGGAGACTGCTTTTGCTTTACCGTGTAAAACGCTCCCCTTGTCTCATGCACTGTCCTGCTCTCATGGCTCACTATCTTTTTGTATGTTCCCAACTGCCCCGAGGCAGTTTCTTTCTCATACTGCTTTCCTACTTGGATACTAACGTAAACAGGTAAGGGTGTTATATCTTTGAAACCTTCTGTGACAACTACAGGAGTTACTTGATCCAAATACTCTATTTGGTTGTCATCAACACCATTGCACACTATGGTTGACTGGCTACCATCTGATGAGTCTGTGGATTTTCCTACTGATGATCCTCGAGTGGACTTGTTGGATTCAGAGCTACTGTGTAACCGACTTCTAGTTAAAGTTGGTAAATGAGACCCTGCCCTCTCACATGGTTCAACAGAGGCATCTAATTTTAAAGAGGTGGATTTTTGATTTTCGGAGAAATTAGAAAGCTTTCTAACAGGAATTTGCGATTCCGAGTTTTTTTTTAGACTATCGTTGGTATTTGGGCTTTCGTGAACAACAAATTCTGTGTAGATAATTTTCTTGGTTGTTTCTTGTCTTTGGGAATCACAGTTATTGCTATCATTCATGGAATCATGGATTAATGAATGAGATAGTTTGGGAGATTGAGGTTTATAGCTTCCATAACCTTGGCTCTCCCAAGTTTTAAATAGTTTTTTCTCCTCCTGAACGTTTTCACTGGTCTCCTGCTTAGGAGAGAACTTATTTGATTCACTACCCAAACCTCTTCTTTGATTTCCTGGACTGTCTGGAGTTTTTGGAATATTTGAACCAGCAAACACTTGATACACAGGTAGCTTACTTTCCTGTAGTTTCCTAATAGGAACATTAGAATTCTGGACACCTTGAGAAGTCCTATCCTGCCTTTGAGCCTCTTGCTCAAACTTGAGCCTCACTGCACTCACTTTTGAGGAAGGTATTTGAAAAGGTTTAGAGATTTCACCTGGGATTCCCTGGGATTTACCATCTCCTTGTTTTCTTGGGTCTGAATCATTATACTGCAACAGTACCCTCCTCTCTGGACTGCTGGGCAAGCTGGCACATTTCCTGTCACTGGAGCTGAACCTGTCTCGAAGCCTTTCTCTGGTCCACTCCTCTCCACTTGCCCCATTTTTGTAAGGTGACCTCTCTGGACTGCTGTGTGTAGAGCTCGGCCCTGATCGTGATTCTCTGAAGTCGGGTCTACGAGATTTCTTCTCTGGAGATGATAGCTCATCATTGAGCTGTTCTGTTCTATCACGAAAAAACTGAGATACTTGACTGAGTTTCTCTTGTGCCTCTTTTACAGTTCGGTCCACTCTATCTTCATACATAAGCTCTTCTCTCTCCTTACTCTGTGCGTCATCTGACACCCGCATCCAAACAGATTGCTTTGGACTTCCAGGTTCAGATGAATACTGCAAAAGTGTCAATTTGTCAAAGTTATCATCAACACTGGCCATTCTTCCTGATTTGTCAAACACATTTCTCGGTGACCTGAAAACATACTCTGTCCTTGGCCCAACCGATCTACACTCACTGCTACTGTTTCTGTCTGGTGAGTGGAAGTGAGACCTATCCCTCAGATATTCCTCTGTGTCAGAATGAGACTGGTCAAATTTCTCAGAGAGAAGCATTTTCTCTGCAAAATTATAAGATTCTCCCCTAAGCTCAGATGACTCATCCTCATTGTACTCTACAGACTGCTGACTAAGCAGCTTTAGGGTTTTGTAAGAGTCATCTGCCATGAGCTGGGCTGAACTAGGGCGACTGTCTTCCTCCTGAGACATGGGTGTGTTTACTCTTGGGGAGTCAAGGTACACTGGAAGGGATTCCTCAGGCTCCTCCACTTCCTGTCTGTTTCCTGGGTAGTAATACATCTCCTTCTCTTTTGTCTCTCTAATGATGACCTCTGTTGGTTCGGTTTTATTTCCCTTTTCAATGTGGACCTCAATGATTCTTTCAACTTTAGGTTTGGAATTGATGTCCTCAAGGACTCTCTGTGATGTCTCTTCACTGCCAGACTTGTGTTCAAAAAGTCCAGCTAGTTCTCTAGAAGGGTCCTTGCCTGACTGAAAAGCCTTCATGATGTCATGCACAGACATGGTTTCTTCACACCTCTCAGATGGTGCTTCTTTGCCAGGTTTGTGGTAAACCATCCTGGTGGTGGTGGTGATGTGAGTCTCCTCCTTTACTCTCATCCCCTTTCCCATTGGATCTTCATCAGGGCTGACTTTCATTGAGTAGCACTTATTATGTTCTGAAGTTGGTGTAGCTTGATTTAGATTAGCTTTAGCATCTGAATCAATATATCTGACAGCAAGTGTATCCTCCATTGGAGGTTGTTTGTTATCTTCTGGAGACTCATAGCTCCTGATGACATGGACAACCTCAGTCCTAGTCTCAGTGATCACTGGTGGAACTGGGATATCCTGAAAAAGGGCCTTGGGGCCCATTCCTTCAGCACTTTGAGGGGCAGATGGTGTCCTTTCACTCCTGGTTTCAAAACCACTGTCTGAGAGGGGGCTTTTATCCTGTTCATGTGAGATGTCATCTGGAGATTCTAGCACAGCGTCAGCTCCAAAGAGTGCATCTGCTACTTTATTGATGTCTCTGTCTGAAGCTGAAGAGCGCATGTTCGTTGGAGGCATTTTGAGTTTATGCTCCTGAACGGCTATGGTGGGTTTTAGGACGCGTTTTTGCTTCTCCTTGCCCTCTCCTTCTCTCTTGCTTTCATCGGCTTTATGCTTTGTGTCATGCATTTTGGAGAAAGAGCTACTACCAACATCATTGGTTAGGTAGTCAACCACTTTGGAAAGATTGAAATCTCTATCTGGTATTGTTTTTGATTTGGCTTGAGGAACCACAGTCTCATATCTTGGCGGATAGCTCCAGTTGCTTGGGGGTTGTTCAACTTGCACTTTCGAAAAGTGTATGTCATCCAAAGCACCTCTTGCCAGAGAAACCCTACCATCTTTCCCAGCATCTTTAGTTAGGATTTCGCTCACTTTTACTAAATCTTGTTTTACTTTCTCTACAATCCTGTATGGCTCTTCATCCTCCATTTTAACCTCCTTGGGAGAGTCAGACTGAAATCCTTTATTGGCTGTGGAACTCGGATCTGTCTGTAAAATGGCTGACATTCGTATCAAGTCTTCTTTCATATCAGCTACATCCTTGAGAATCTCTTGGCTCGACGACAGTGGTGACATGGTGTTTGATTTGAGGCCAGCAGAAAAGAGAGAGGCTTTGATGGGAGAAAGAGTTCTGGAAAAGGAAGACTGCAACTGAGGATTCACCTCATTGGGTACAGTCTTCCGTGGGGAGAGGAGGGCAGCAGTTGATTTGGACACCTCAGGTAACTTTTTAAACTGCGGCTCTGGCAGAAGATTAATAACAGAGTACACTGGGACAGTCATTGAACTGGATGTCACAGAAGTGGTGGCATTTGAAGTGGGCCTTAGGGAGTTGTAAATGGAATTAGAGGCAGATGATCTCATGGACTGATATGAGGAAGATCCAGAGGAGGACATGGACTTCAAGGTGCCATAGCCAGCAGAACAAGAATTCAATGTTTTTTCAACCTCATCAAATGCTGCATTGACATTTGTGGTCGCAGCATTGGTGGTTGCTTGTATTCTCTCTTGCAGGCTGCTGGAGAGAAGAGATGTTGGAGATGATGAGCGATACTGGGCAGGAGATGCGGTTCCATTGATCAGAGATGCAGCACTTGGAGGGTTGTTGGATTTGAGTGGTGATGAAAGAGAAGAGAACAGGTTTCTTGCAGGGCCAGTGACTTCTGAAGCAAAGGAACGCATGGATGAGAGACCAGGGACTGTTTTGATTGGTGAGGAGGAAGGTGTGGAGCCACAAGAGCTCCCCATAACAGTTTTGTATGGTAAGGGTGAACTAAACATAGTCAGAGATGACTTGGGAGAGGTTGGTGGTGTCATGCCTATGGATGTTCTCTCAAGAAGAGGGCTTCCTCCAGCAGAGACAGTAATAGGGGAGGTCCTAGCGGATAATGCCGCCAGTCCTTTCATAGATGTAGGGTCTGGGGCACTTTTCCCTGGTGAGGCCAGAGGACTCGACAATACCTGGCTCGGGTACTGGGCTTGTTGGACGACAGTTTTTATAGGAGAGGAGATGGTTCTGTAAGATCTGATGGGAGAGGCCATGTCACTAACTGACTTAACAGACGAGGCTGGTGATCCAGGGATGTTGGTCTTGATGGGGGAGGCAGAGTTGATGGACCAGACAGACTTTAGTGGAGAGGCAGAAGGCGTGTTGGATGATGAACTGGAGAGGGAGCCAAACCCAGATTTGGCTTGGCTAGGGATGGCGACAGGAACAGGCGACCACGCCTGATAAGATCTCGTTGAAAAGACAGGTTTGTGAGGGTAGCTAGAAGGCTGTGTTCTCGGCGAGCTTCGATCAGTTGTTTCTTCAACCATAATTAAAACCAAAAGCAATAAGGTGGCAAACATAAAATTTAACGTGAAATAATATGAAATAAAAGATAAAAACCAGAAAGAGAAATTTGAGTCAGTCAGAAACAGCATTATTGATGGTAGCAAGACAAAGGTTTAAAACAACATAACAGTTCAAACTGAGAAAGCTTTTGTCAAATGTTATAAAGGCCCTTATTAAAATAGCCAAGATGAGATGGCAGTGACTTGTGACAAAATACACCTGATAAACAACTTATAGGAACAAAAATGATTGACGTGATGGGGTGACAAAGAAATGACAATCAAAATAAAATTCCATTGACTTTTGATGTGCTTAATCTATTTGCCTCCTTGCAGCAGTGCCTTGTACAGTTTTCACTGACTTGTGATTCTGATTTCATTTGGTTCATTTCCAATGCCAGAGATGACCCCACAAGTGTGTATAATAAAATAAATATCACTTTACTTGTCTGGTCACGGCTTAAAAATAAAATACGAGGTTGCACTTTACAAAAAAAATAACAACAAATCAGTCATTCTTGTTTACAACGCTGTGTAACGCTTGTGTCCTTATAAAGAGCAGCAAGGACAGTGCGTTTATTAATAATTAATCAATTTCAATGCCAACACTTTGTAAATGGCAAAATTGTCTAACATAAACTCACTGTAGAGAAATGACATTATATAGTAAGTATAAAGTGCAACCCGTTACCACATAGATATACACAGCAGCACACAATCATAAAGCCAATAAGAGTGAAATGGCCACTAAAACAATGCGAACAATTCAAAAAATATTTTTATTCCACATGACTTGAAACATTTTGTTCAAATGATAAATGAGCGGACAGACAATGATTCCCAGTGTTTTCACAAATAAACGGAACAGTTGAACCAGGGAGACTTTTTTTTTTTTGTCAACATGGGGTGTGTAAGCGAAGCGTAAGACACAGTAAACCATGCAAATGTTTGATGGATGACCAAAGAGTATGTGTCACATGAAGAGGGCATCTGATTCAAATTACAAAGTTATCTCAAACCAATTGAAAATTTTCACGAAAGTAAAAATGGGAAACTCACTCGCTGCTGGGTCGGTCAAATAGCTGTAGCGCTTACGCAAAGCTAAGGAGGCAAAGGTATGACGTCGTTCGGGCTTTTCAGTCTGAAACAAACAAAAAAACAAAAACAAAAGATGCTTCAACATAAAAACGTATGGTGAAATGTGGTCATTATTTTTCAGGATTAGGATTAATAGTTAATGTTATCTGTTAATAAGACGCTGTGGTGCGCAGACACTGTCCTGTTTTCGTGAAGCAGTACATGCTGTTAGTAAAGGCACAGGGAGGTCCTGCAGAAGAACTTTATGTCTCATCTGAGTAATGGACCATTTCTGCTGCGGCATTATGTCATTGCAATATAATAATTACAGACAACGTAAGCTTTGTCTGTTTGGCAGATGGCAAAATTCAACCTCCATGACATGGAAGTAACATGTGACATGGGGCACCTTAATACAATTACAATAGTCAGAGTTGGGGTAATAAACGTGAGAGTCCTCCCTCTAAAATAATCAGTGCTGGTGTTTTAAAAAAACAAAAAACAAAAAAGAATGACTGCTATTTTGCGAACTCTAAGCGTGTTGTTTGCCAAACTGTGTGCCAGTAGATCAGTCAATCATTTTTTAAATTTTCTTATTTAATAATCTGCTGGTGAGGCTGTCCAACATAAATACTCTATCTAATGGGTGGCGGATAAATTTGTGTTAAAAGAGCAAAACAAACATGGAGGCTACATATACGTGAACACTCAAACATTGAAACACTCTGATCTCCCTTTGGTAAGTGTTGTGCTGGCATGCAGCTTAGACAGTTAGGATTCTTTATAAAACAAAGGCAGGGGACTCGGATGAAGAAATCTAAAAATAGAACATGCCAATAACTAAGTGGACAAATAATAAGAGTGAGTTACTGTTTCATCTCTAGCCCACAAGAGACACCAGAGTCCTGTGTGAAACGCTGCATGGGTTAATAGCAAGGATGGAGATTTTTTTGATGATTTCTTGTTGAACATGTATGTGAAGGAAGATAGAGATGAAAAACAAGCCGAGGTGTGGCACAGTAACTGCTCTCCACTGGACTTGGGATGAAGACAACAATAAATAAATCCTAGCTGATTTAAAACAATTGCCACTTCCACTCATGCACTATGTGGGGTCACTTCAGCAATGACGGAGCTGTGTAAATGAAAAGAACGTGCGGTCAGAAGCATCTTTCACACGCAGGTGCTGCACAGAGACAAAATATTCGCCACACGCATATTTACCACAGCGTCTGCAGTAAAGCAAACAGAAAGGACAACAAAGAAGAAGCGGCTCCATGTGATGATGAAGAATCTGTTTACCTCATCATCAGGATCAGACTCCATATCCTGTGGTATTCCAAGATGCATTGCAGGAGAGGAGAGAGATGACACAATGGAGAGCAGGGAGGTTATCGGGAGCGGGGGGTGGGGGGGGGGGGGGGGGGGGGGGGGGGGGGGGGGGGAGGCGGAAATTAAAATTCAGGGGATGAAAATGGAGCAGCAAAAACAACAAAAGGCATCAGAAAAAACCTGAGATTAATCAAACCAAGTGAAAAACAGCAAAAAAAACGAAGGCAAAAGCAAAATGATTTCAGTTTCTTGTGATCAATCAACACCACAAACACGGAGTGTGTTGTTCCTGTTTGCAAGGATCGTGTGTACCCACAGTGAGCCAGGCAGTACGACAAAGCATGATGTGCACGTGTGGCTGCGTGTGTACGTTGTGGGGTCTTATGACTGGCACAGGCTTTAACACCAATAGACACAAGCAGCAGGCAGTTGTTTCTAGACCAAATGAATGTCAGTGGCTCCTCTTGACGTCAGGACAACACTGCTCTCTGTCTCTCAATGTCATTAACATGAGGATGACATGACGTGGCCTTTGTGGACGGACCATTCAAACACTGGATCCTACCTTCTTGTGGGTTGGCAGTGTGATGTTCAAATTACAGATGGCAGTCTGCGGAAGGCCTTTGGTGTTTTTTGGCTCTCTCAAGAAGGAGAGGCGGCCACATGGCTCCTGGCCCATGTCTCTGATCTGTAGGAGATAGCCAAACGACTGCATTACAACCTGACCTCGCCAAAATTTGAAGAGTGACACTGCAAAAAAGGCGGTTTCCTTTTGGAATCCAGGAGGAGAAATATCACATTTGAAAACAGTTATCTCTGTGTGAGTGAACAATATGGCGATATACTGTAAGGGATAAGGGTTCTACCTTCACATTGAAAGGAAGCCTGTTTTCCTTGAAGGAGAAAAAGTTAAAAACCAACTGCTGGCCACTTTTGGTGAGAGGAGACAGGTTGCCGTAGCAATCCACGTGGATAGGCTTCCCCTCGAGAACCTACGAGGGAAAACACGACATCACAGCTGAATGAGAAGAGATTGAAACTAATACTGTGTTTCATTTGAACAACATGCAGCAGATATATTTATTTGTCAGTGACTGGCACGGAGACGCGACCCCCACCTCGATGTCCTTGCTCCGGGCCACCTCCTCGAAGTTCTCCTGCTGCTCGAGCGTCTTGTCCACCTTATCGTCCGTCATGCAGAAGCAGCGCAGCCGGGCCTCGACAATGTCATTCATCTTGGCGAACACCACAAACTTGGCCAGGTACGGCACGCAAATCAGCTCCCGGTATAACTGAGACGCGAGACTCACCGTCTCAGGAATCTGGTGACAGTCTGCGAGCCAGAACCTGAGGAAAGGAGAGAAGGAAAAAACACACAAACGAGAATGAAAAACCTGAAAGTCAGCCAAGTAAACAATTTACTAATAGTCTGGGAAGGGGACTATTTTTGCACCACACCTTTTTTTGGCCAGAAACAACTATATTGTAAGTGAATTAACATTAATATATATATATATATTACATAAAAGCCACTGGTGTCAATTGCCGGTTGAACACGGACACATGACAGCTGTGTAGTCATTAGCAGGGAGCGCTCCTCTAATAACAGGCAACACACTCGCCACATGATCTTAATCTAGTTACGATGAGAGTTCACGAAATTGTGTCATGTAACTGAGAGGTTCACTGTCTGAGGTCTAGGCCTGACTTATCAATCTGCTGTCGATGTGACACTGAATCCCCACGTGAAAATGAAGAAAGAAAGAAGTCACATCAGGAGGAAAACAAAACCCATTTAAACTGATTCATGAACATATTCAATGTTCTAACTGTGTTCTACTGTGTAACTTGGATCACTTCTAAAGCTTCTCAAGGGTGATTATAGTCTAAATCCTAATCACACCCTGGAGATAGCGATGTGTTGATGATGATCTTAAAATGCAAAGTACAGATGTGCGTGTGTAGAAGACGAGGAGAAATGAGAAAGAAATAAGAATTCGGGGGGAAAACACGAGTCGATAGAATAAACTGCTGCTCTGTGGATTCAAGTGTCAGCTGACAGTAATTTGAGATTTTCACTTGTGATAGATTTTACAACTCCTCCTGCCAACTTCTCTCTGCGTCATAGAGTTGCACTGTCTCCTCTCCGAGGCCTCGTAAGAGCTCTTCTGGCACTGACAGGTCGTGGGGCAGGGATTTGCTTTTCTTTTCATGTCCATTCTTTTCTTTGTTTAGTGCACCTGTGGGTACATGCATGTGTGCGTGTGTGTGTGTCTGTGTCTCACCTGGCCGACACATTTGTGGTGAAGGAGACACAATCAGTAACAAAGGACAGCGGTGTGGTCCCTGTGATGTCCTCCCACTGGGCAGGGGACGTTCCTCCTGTGTGAAAGGAAAGGACAAAACGTGACCTCGCTGACTTTGTGTTCTAACTTCTCTACAAGTGTTTCAGAATCTATCCGTTGTCTTCAGGTCTACTCGCCTGTGATGCTGCACAGCAGACGCAGGCACGGGGCAGAGTCCCCCCTGTGTCCGCTGGGATGGCCCTCTGCCGACCTGGGCGGGACAGGGATTGTCATCGTGATCGGCTTGTGGAACTTCCTCCTCCTGGGCTCCACGGTGACGATGGGGCTGAAGGTGGCTCTGTTGCCGAGGACCGCCCTCACCAGGTCGTCGGGTACAGGCTGGGCCTGAACACAGGTCAATGTTTGTTCATTGAACTGTCAGAACTTTAAATGACTGGGCCTGGCCTATCAGGTGGAATCAAAACAGTGGCTGTACCTGCAGGCCGACACGGATCTTCTTGGTGAGCGCCCCCTGTGGGAATGACGCCTGCACCATGGGCACGGTGCTGCTGGACAACATGCCTCCGTCGGGACCCATGTGGTTCGACTCCTGCTTTATCCGCGACACCACCGCGAAATACTGAGGGAAATCTCTGGTGACGATGCGGCAGATGCGCTTCTTCTCCAGCTCAGCAGGGCTGTCCAGCTCTGCGACGGAAAACAAGCGTCATTTCATCTGTGTTTTCTTTTCCCTCTGGCATGCTGGTCAGGACAGAAAATAAATTAAACTGAAAACACAAACAGCTTTTGGGGCGGGTATCAGATTTTCTAGGTCGCCAGCTGACATAGCCCTGGGTTCTGTAGTAAAGGTTCCCCTGAGTGGGACGCTTCACCTTCACTCGTCCAGAAAACTGTCCTTGCAGTCTCATTAGTTAGCGATGGACCTTTCCGTACCTTCATCCATCCCAGAGAGCAGGTCATAAAGGTCCTCTGGTCTGCTGTCAGACTGGTGCTCCTTCCATGCGTCACCATTGTCGCTCCTCAACACAATCAGCTCCCTCTCTTTTCCTCGCATGGAACCAAAGTGAGGGATCTCCACAATCACAGGGCTGAGAGAGAGGAGAAGCTCCTGGTTAATATGTTGCGATGTAGTATGACATTATTGGAAATAATTTGTAGTCTTGACCTCCGTACCCGAGGAACTGAGCCCCGGCTGGTCCAACCTCCACCAGCCGGCTGACCAGGCCCTCTCCCTCCACCATGGGAGGGGGGTAGGCCAGCTTGTGCCTCTTGGCCAGACGACATGTGATGCGCGTGGGCGCAGTGCACTTCCTGGGAGGGATGATGATGCGCATGCCGTTGTGGCGGCTGCCTCTCATGGAGCCGCCGCGGGCGTCCACCATGAAGCTGACCAAGAACCTGAGAGATGAGAGAGAGCCATGTTAGAGGAGGGGGACGAAGAAGACAGACAGAGAGAAAGATAGACAGAACCACGGACACAAGTGAGGAGGACGATTCCCATGCTGTGATCACCGTACACCCAAATAAAGTACGGAAAAGAGAGAAAATGAAAAGAAGGGAGAGAGAACAAGAGATTGAATGAGAGAAAGAAGAAAAGAAAGTTGCTTTGAGTTCTGAAGGTTTGACGTTCTCAGCTTCATCGGCCTCAATTTAGAACATTCAACACTGAAAATGTCTGAAACTAAACTTGGTGCAAATGAAGGCACGGAGAGTTTAGTTTCTGCTCAGAGGCCGTAAGTGAGATCGTTGCCAAAGTTTCAGTTTCTCTAAAGCGGCATTCAGTGATCAAACACTAAACACCTGCACAGATGTTTTCACCAGTGTGAGATTTGTAATGTGTCCCATTCTTCAAATATTGATTTAATCATTAGCACAGCTTGAGAGTGAGGATGAGTGGAGTCGAGGCATAAAGGCATGTATTACGTCTTATTTTCCTTTAATACTGTGTGTTGCAAACACGAGAATCCCTGTGAGGTTTTGTGGAAGATTTATTCTTAATGTGAGAGAGAGAGAGAGAGAGAGAGACAGCACATCAAGACTCCCAAACATGTTGACCACACACTTCTAAAATCTACGCAGTGCAAAATGTAACACGAGACCACACAGATGAGATGAGCACAGACTGGAGGGGCGGGGGAAGAAGGAGAGAGCGTGTGTGAAGATATGAGGGGGGAGACAGAGGTGGAGAAGCGAGAGACATCACTGCGGCATCATGGGTGTGAGCAGCGAACTCAGTCATCACCTGGAGTCATACTGAGGGAGCGGGGAGGAGAGGCTGCAAAAAAAACACATGGAGACAATGCAGGAGGCAAATCCCCAGAACCTAGTTTTAGTATCAGAGTTTCACAACCACTGTTGGGATCTGTTATCACGACAGAGGATGAAATGGGAGATTGAAAGTCAAAGGGAGCGTTAAGAGGACAAGACAGGACTTTACGGCAATGACGAAAGAAATAGAGACGGACAAACGTAGACGTCAGATCCCTCATATCTGAGTATAACAACAGGGAAATGAGCAGCATAAGACGGCAGCCTTTATAAAAAGCACATTTTACATTTTATAATGTCAAATATTCAAAGTGCTTGAAGGACACGAGAACAAAATCTTATCAGTTTATACAAATGAATCAAATGAGCCACTGATCTCACACGCGGAGTCAGTTCTTTGTAGCTGCGGCGACGGGCCCCGAGCATGTCAGCGAACACGGGGAGAGCTTCAGAGGATGAACTGGGGATTTATGCCGTAATGTGATGTGCACATTAGCAGCGCTGCAGAAATCCCACAGCCCTGCACCTTGTCTGCATCAGTGCTGCAGGGTTTGCTGAACACTGACTCTCGAGAGGAGGTGGAACAGGCTACGATACATATTTGCGCAATAAGGGTATATAATATGTGATTTCAGCATAAATTGCATGGGTGCACATGCAGGACAGGAGGCTTGTCTGTGTAATGTACTGTATGCGTGTGCACGCTGGTAAACACGAGGAAGCGCAGCTGTTCTCACCCAGAGTGAATGGGGCTGGACACAGCGTTGTGGCTGTGATCCACCGTGTCTGGAGTCCAGCTGTAGCGCCGCATACACTCGGAGCTGTAGTCCCTCGTCACGGCCAGATGCTGAAGAGAGGAGGGGAGGACAGAGGGAGAGAAAGATTACACGTCGGGGGGGTCAGTAGTTGGAGATCAAGGTGAAAAAGGAAGGTACAAATTGAAGTGAGTAAAATGGAATAAAAGACAAAAACCAGACAATAGAGGATGGAAGTGAAGGAGCTAATTACTGCATCACTGCATGAACATCCTTCCCCCTCCCTCCTTTTTTTTAAATGGCCCCTGAGTCATGCATGAAAGGGAACAATGGATCAATGACATTCACAGCTTCTTGACTCATTTGTTTAACCTTTATCAGTGATACCCACACTCTCACCGGACGACAGATAACAGCGATGAGGATGGTCGAAGAACTGGAAACTGAAAATCAGCTTCAATAAATAGAGGGCTGTAGTCTCCCCTTCGATTGGTCAACAAATTGTCCAACGACTAAATTCTGATTGGTCTGACAATCACATCAATATCATTCTAGATGAATCCATTATTTTCACTGGGTGTATTTTGTTTTTACAACTGTATATATTCACAGGCTCCAAGCCAGTTGATTGTGAGGCTGCATTGTGTTTCAGTTGAGCCTCGTCTGTGTCCTGTGTTCACACAGTTTGTTTTCAAAGCTTTCCATGCAAACATGATTGGCATATTTTAATATATTTTTGTAGTATTAATATGAAGCAACACTTTCAAGTGATATTTTACTGTGGCAAGGAGCAGGTATTTTGGTTGACCAGGATTTTCTGTTTGACTACAGCCGTCAGTAAAACATTATGTATGTGAACACTGACACATGGGAACTGATAAACACTCAAAGCAGCATGGGAACAAACCATTCAGTAAAAACAGACCGGCACTAATGATTGAGATGAGAATGGCAAAGACCCAAAGTAAACAAAAACAAAGACTAAAATTCAGGAGCTGAACCACTGCGGCAGAAAAATAAGACGAGTGAGTCAGACATCCACCAAACTCTTAATACTTTATACCTTATTCAGTGGGTCAACCAAGTAGGAAATGTCTTTACAGACACTCTGAAGCTTTGGGAAGAAGAGAGATTCAGGTTCAGAAGTCACAATTTGTTCCACTGAAAGATTTCAGCCAAAGAAATGATGGTTTGATCTCAGTGGGGACGAGCCCTATACCTTTAAATTTAAAGGCTCCCACTACATATTGGCTTGTGTTTATAAGCCTGTTCTGCATCAGAAGCAGAGCTAGGCTCAGTGCATATTTTGGCCATGTGTAGATGGAGATCCTGGGTGATGATGTCATTGCAGTTGTAGGTTATGTTACTAACACTGTTTATAAGGTAAGAGGTTATGGTTCCTGTTTTAGCTCCCGGACACCAAAACAAGCAACAGACAGGCAGCCTGGGCTGAGCAGTGCCCGACAGTTTTCCATGAGATAGCAAAGAGGGGCCTCCCGAAGCTCTTAGGTTTGGATAAACTCTCCTTCAAGGTGCTATACACTCCCCCTCAGCACTTTGGCAAACGTAAGCATCAACACTGCTCCTGTTATGAAGGGTTCAGTTAGAGGGACATTATGGTCAACAAGAGATGTTAAGGTTGAAACAGACAGCTGGAGGACAGAGAGGACAGGGTGAAATGAGTCTGAGGTTTTAAAAAAGTGAAAGGATGAACAGAGGGCTCTTACCGTGTCCTTGGTGGGGGCCAGGATCTCTTCGATCATCATGCTGTCTCGTGCAAACGAGCTCCGGTTGAGCGTGT
This sequence comes from Pseudorhombus dupliciocellatus, assembly GCA_016785235.1. NCBI lineage: Eukaryota > Metazoa > Chordata > Actinopteri > Pleuronectiformes > Paralichthyidae > Pseudorhombus > Pseudorhombus dupliciocellatus. Next base: position 1,409,845 of record JAFBJW010000223.1, read on the forward strand.
TGGACCTATCCGAACTGAAGGAGCGGAGGCTACATGTTACCACGCAACCCAACGCCGCGGGCGACGACAAACGGAGGGCAGGGGGAACACGGCATAAAAAAAAAAAAAGGAATCCATTACTTCATGCAACCTCCAGGGAACCAGTTTGTGTACTTAGTGGACAGAGAGAGTCCAGGAATAATATGTGGGAGAACAGAGGGAGACGATAGAGTCTGCAGTTCATGGAAGATCAGATACTGCAGCAGGTTATATTCAGAGATGGAAATGAGAGCAAGGTTGGTTGGTTTGCATTAAGAGGGAGAGACTGAAGAGAGGAACAGGAGAAGTGGGTTCGTGTGTCTAAATGATGTCATATGACAGATTAGACGACTGTACACTGTGCCTGACTGTAGCAGGTGAGGGTTTAGAGCGTCTGAGCAAATCTCCTCTTAATCGCGGTGTAAAGAAAGAAGATTTCAAACTCGAGCTTCAAGTCTGACATTGCTTTATTCTAAGATTAGCAGCTGACCTCGACCTGCTTCGGAGCAGCCCAAAGTGAGGAGGAAGCAGCGCTCAGTGCGTCCTGCCGCAGTTTTCTGCCTGCGTGCGGTGACGTGTGTCTATTTTTGCAGCCTCTCCGGCTCAGTGCGGAGCTGTGGACTCCTTTCAAGGTTTCTGCGAGGAATTGATCAGCGCACGTGAGCCCAAATGTCTGCAGTCGCTAGCGTGTATGTGCGTGTAGCACGTGATGAGTATGGTTTTGTGCACTGTGGGAGGGAGGGGGGTGGGGGGTTGGAAAAGGGTTCCATCAAAGCTGATAACTGTGCCTTATTTTGTGTGTGTACTGTAGATGTGTATTCATGTGTGTGTGTGTGTGTGTGTGTGTGTGGGGGTGAGCGAGGGGGGGGGGGAGAAAATGCAGAGCTCAGCGTGTTTGAGTGGGCACACTATTCAGCACAGAGAGAAGCCCTTTATTCAGCACAGCGCTGCCTGCCCCACCATCGAAGTTACCAAGCAACTCTGTGCGGCCTGAATGGACTCGCTGGCATGGCAGCCAACACCCGCCCCCCCCCCTCACCGCTATGCTTTCACCAGGACTGTTTGTTCTTCAGAGCGTCTTCCTCTTTCTCATTCTGTCCATCCTCCTCTCCCTCCATTAACATCCGTGCTTTTCTGTTTCCTTTCCTTCTATGCTGTCTGTCATCTCTTTCTCTTTCCCCTGCCACCGCTCGTCTGTACGATGCTGTGCCATCGTCTCGTCCCCGTTTCATTTAGCAATGGTCCCATTACTCTGCAATCGACTCAATAGGACCCCCGTGTGCTTTTCCTCCCCCTTGCCTGAATCCTCTCATCCAATCCTTCTTTTTCACCCCTCCCCTTTCCACACCCCTCTATCATGACTTGCTGTTCCAACTTTTCACCATCTCTTTCTAGTATTTGTGTCTGTTGTGCGTCCATAACACTGTGTGTGTGTGTGTTGTGTTGTGTGTGTCTTTCTTCGATGCGTGTAGGACGAGCGCATGACACTGTGGCGCTGATGCGTTTCCATCTCTGCAAACCGTGATTTAAGGTCCAGAATGGAGGGGACAATTCCAATGATTAGGATTTAGAGGCTGTGTTTAATCCCTGGAAGTTACACATGGCGGCACAATTAAAATTAAGGATGAAATGCCACCCGTAAGAACAAGCCACATTGCAAAGTTAAGCGATTTGTCCACACAACTCAAACTGAAGAAAAGTCTGCACAAAACACAAAGTGCTTCCAACAACACTCTCTCTCTCTGTGCCACACCGGCAGCAGGAGACACATTTTTATCTGGCAGTTGATAGATGATTCAAAGGTGAAGGGTGATCAGCGAACATGGAAGGATGATCTCAGAGTCAAACACGAGACAGCAACAGAGCGATGAATCTGCTGCCACACACACACACACACACAGAGGAACAGCGGACGTAGACTGACGCCGATGTGGGATGGATGACTGGAGGTTTGGTGTTAGAGAGGTTTTTATGGATGTAGTAGATCAAGGGGTCACAAGAGAGGGACACGACTACGACTACTACGACCACTACTCTTTACTTGTCTTACCTGATTCTAGGGCTAGAATGGGGGACAGGGCGCAGGGGGGCGGATCAAGGAAAAGAATAAAATAGAAGAGTGAAAAGCAAAGCATTTAGCAGACATTCAAGCATGATGCGGCCTTCTTTTGCTTTCCCCCAATATGACATTGATGCTGTGCTCTTGCATGGTTTCCTGCTACGACTGAAGGCTGCAAGAGTTCCTGAGGTTTCCATGGGTGTGTGTTCATGTGTTTGCAGCCCAGTGAAAAAGCAAACCATGCAATGTCGATGTCATAAACACAAAGCTAAGAAAAGTAAAAGAACTCGTTCAGCATCATTCAGCCATCGGCCAATATGTGATTCAATATTTTTCATTACATTCACACCTGTCCGTCTTATAAACTATTACAAAGCAGTGAAAGAATAACAATAAAAACTATGACCATATCTGTAGTAAATGATTCCACAAGTGAGCGAGAGTGATCGAACCAAAGCACAACGTACTCTCTCACCATTTGAACGAATAAACTTTCCGCATAATAGCATTTGTTAATTCCGTCATAACTCTTTCCAGTATTTATCCAAGAGCCTCATCAGCCAGGCTTGTTTACATGGAACCTCTCGGTTTGATTCAGCGTTTCCCTTCGTTTGCTGTGGCCCTGCTGACGATGGCAGCTTCCTCTCACAGTAAGCGCGGTTGTTTTTATCAGTCCGACCATCGCGGTGCATCTGCCATCTGTCAGTGCGGCCACGGCAACACTGTGGGGCCGCACGACACTACGGGGCCCGTGTGTTTTCAGTGGAGCCTGCCAGGTTTCCACTGTTGGGAGTGAACTTAGCCCCGACCTGGGCTGGATCTCAGAGTTCAGCTGTTGGCCGGCGGTATCAAAGTTCAAAGTCACACCTTCCATGGAACACTTGTAATCGTTGCATGGGGTTTGAATGAGGACACACAAATCGCTGAATCATTTTGTCAGGCCGAATCATTCCATGGCAACTTTCCAGCTGCTTTCTGCAGCGATCCCCATTATTCTGTGTTTGTGTCTGCGTTTGAGCGAATGCTGAATTATCATTATCCCATCGTCTGGATCTGTCTAACAGATCTGGAAACGACACATGAGGAAATGCATTATAACTGTGTGGACAGAGGGTAAACAAGCCACAGCATCAATCGTCCCTGTGATTCCTCAGTTCAACATCGTGTGGTGGACAGCTCTGCCCCTGGGGACACCAGTGTTTTCATGTCAGTAATAATAAGGGCAGGTGCTTACCTGGCTGAGCGGGCTCCTATACTGAAACCCATGTACCCCTCCTGAGGGAGAGAGTCATCCCCCAGCTCCTTGAGGTCCTGAGGCCGCAGGTATTTGTCCGTGTCCCCGGTCATCGCATCATCTCCTGGTGGAGGCATAAAATCGTGAGATCCTCCAGTTGACCACAAAGATAGGAACAACAACCACCGACCCTGATTTCATCATGGTACTCAGAGGAGGCCCTGGAGTCATTGATCAGCAGCACACAGGCTGCCTCACTGCAGAGCCCACTGCAACTTTCCTTTGGTCTGTTTGTCAGTGACACAACAACAACAACAACAACAACAACAGCAACACCTGTGAACGACAGTGTTCAGAGGTCAGACAACAGTGGTCCAGCAGACCGGAGCCTCCGGAGGCTGCAGCAGAGCCGGTGCGCTGCAGATGTGCAGCTCTCCTGTAAAACACCACGCAGCTGCCGTCACATCACCCACAGACACAGCCGGAGGTTCCACAGCCACCGCAGCCTCCGCACAACACGCACAGAATCTACACAAAGTCCCCGGCAGCAGCGCACCTCGCTCGGCGGACCGGTGGACGATGACACGCCGGTCTATGAAGCCGGCGGAGCGGCCACAGCGCTTCTCCTTCTCCCTCATGTCCGGATCCGTCCTGCAACAGTCCGCTCCTTCACCGCAGCCCCTCCCCCCCACCTCCAACACTGCCGCACTACCGACACACCGTCACACTGCGGGAGAGCTTCCGGGAAAAGCTTTCAAAATAAAACCAGCAGGCTTCCGCTTCAGACACAACCAGGACTATCCAGAGTAAAGTCACGCGGCCAACTCTCAGCGGTTCTCAACAGCATGTAATGAAATACTAAGTAATATTGCTTTGAGAAGCGAAATGCTTCAAATTAAAAAAAACATTGCTACCATTATACAACATTTATAAATGTGCCTAATTCTTCATATGTCTGAATTTCCTCACTATATATATCTTAACTGTATAATATGAACTATTATCTTCTAATATATTCATCTTGGGATCAATTAAGTTATACCAATCTATTTCTTTACCTAATCTTCAATGCATTTATGTGGTTTGGTCAATAAAAAAAACAACAACTTTGTTTTTACATACAGTATGTGTAAATGACAGCGTTTGTCTTGAGGCTTTTATTGTTAAATTTAAAAAAAATATCAATTAACTTCCTGTGTTTCTAGTTGTTTCTGTCTGATAAAACTTTACAAAAGAAAACAAAAGGCTCCAAGCACTAACGCATGCACGTATACACACACACTCACACACACAATGTTAATACGAGAAACGAAAATAAAACCATATAACCACATACATATATAGTGTGTTAACTCATATTCATCTTTAACCACACCCAGAAGTCAAAACAATACTGACGGATTAAATATCTCCTCCCACCAGTAGAGAATAATTTAACAGACAAAACGCCAAAAAACGTACCTTTGTCCACTTGTGCCATATTGGTCACTGTTCTTCTTTATATCCCTGAGTTTATTTCTCCAGTAAAACCTCCTCGGAGAGAATCCAGTCTATATCAACAGTCCCTTCAGTGTTCCTGCTGCTGATGGAAAAAAGTTGCCCTCCTTTCACCCCACGCACGTCGCTCCACTCACACCGAGTTGCGCATTTGTTACTGGTGCGCACATCTCTACCAGCTCCTGTGCGCAAAGACAGAGCACTCAACTTCCACTAAGTTTCCTCTGCGGCAAAACGCGACGCGTCGGCGCGGATCAGAAACAGAAGCCATCTGAAAAGCCCGTCTTATTGGATTTAGTGGGAGGAAGCCTTCGGTGCGTCCGTGGCCCAACAGGCAGCGCAGTCCGGGCTGAGCAGCGTCTCCAGAGGCTGAGCACGGTCAGCTGACACATGGTTAGAGCGAATGCACGGGGAGCCTGAGTGGAGGACTGAATACTGCGGGAGCCCGGCTTCATGTCACACTGGGGCTGCACCCCCGAATATTCGCTCCATGTGTCGTTTTGTGAACTTTAATACAAACATTGAGCAACATCTTTCTGCTCAGCTCTTCCCTCCACACATTGCGCACACAAGCAGGAAAGGTTGCACAAGACTGGCATTAAGAACAATTATGCAAAGGTGTTAGGCCGTTACAGAACCTGCAGTATATGCATGAGACTAAATCTATATAAATAAACCTCTATCTGCAGAGTGTAGCACCAGCGGGTCCAGTGCTGCAGGGATTATGGAGATATACTCCACAGTGGGCTGAAAGCTTGGAGATGTTACTTAAGGTGGTGTATAGTAGTCTATAGAAAGCAAGGCTGAGCGTGTGATGGCACACACACACACACGCACACACACACACACACACACTTCAACCTGAAGCCTAATAGGATTGACCTCCACCATATAGGATTAAAGGGAGATGTGGCAACTATTTACTGCCACTTTCTCTCGCTCTCACACTCACTTAAACACACTCACTCACACACACACACACACACACACACACACACACACTCACAGAGATGATGAAAAGTGCAGGCATGAATGCTGCCGCAAACTCAAGTCAGTCTGTTTCACATGCAGTGCTTGTGAATTTTATTCTATGATAGGATTTTAAGTAATTTTGTTCTCGAAAAATAATGAATTATACATCTTTATGATCACACACCTGATATCCGTGTGTGTGTGTGTGTGTAACTTGTTGAGTCGGCTGTATCTCCTGACATAGAAACTCCACACCCCCCCTCCTGAGCGTCCCCTAAGCGACGGTCTATGAACAAGCTCATCAATTTTGCAGACCCATTGGCTCTGTGGTTCCAAAACAAAGGACAGCAGCCTGAAACTGTGACGCCGGCACCACAAACTCCACAGGGCTCGCTGCTCTGTAGCTCTTCAGCGGATATTCTACTTGCATTGATATTAATCATGCTAATAATCTATCATCTGAATTATGAAGGGAGTCACGCTGGCCTGATTTCAGAGTTCTTGCAGGGCTGGAGTCAGGATGAGACTTTCCAAAGCGTCTTTGATAAAGAGCAGAATGAGACTTCTGATGTGGTTAAAAATAACAAATCCGTTTTTCTTAGGTTGCAGTGGAAAATAACATCAGCAGTGTCAGTTTGTGAACAGAAACAGGAAACTCAAAGCTGCCAGAGAAACAACAGACCAGATTCAAGGATAAAACAGCTTTTTTAAAAAAAAACAGCTCGGTGTTTGCTGATGGATTGCTTGGACAAAATGGAAGTAGCTGAGACTTCATTCTGTTCCAGATGATGGCGGGCTGGTATTACAGTAAATAAAACAAACAAATCACAAATAGAATATGTCCCAACCCCATTTTTGGCAAGACGAGAGAAACTTCAAACAGCATTACAAAACAACACAACGCTGGGTGAGTTTGCTCTGATTCTGTTGCACACTCTATGTTAGCTCTTCAACAAAGACAGGGTGTTAGTTCTGCTGAAAGCTGCCGTATTAAAGGGAAGCAAGCTAACTCCAGAGTGGTGGAGTCTAACTGACGACAAATACCTTCATCAACATCAGAATAAGATTCCTCTTTGAGGATCTCTGGCACACTGGCCCGAACTGTGACGCACATACAGTGAAACATGCGTGTTAAGTCCAACTAGGGGGAATGAATCAAATTTCAGCAGCTTATTGTTTGAAATGAGGAAAATAAAAGAGGAGTTTCAGCGTTTCTCTACGTACCTTCGTCATCGGACATGTCCAGGAACTCGTTCATGGTCTCTGGAACATTGATTTTGTGTTTTTCTGATGCACTCTGGAAATGAGATCACAGATAGATGGACAATTCAGTTTTTTTTTTTTTTTTTTATAATATACATGAGTCAATGTTTCAGAGACAAGCGCATCAATTAAGGACCTCGTCAGCAGTTACAATCCATCCAGTGTGAAGTGTGACCCTCACGTGTGCTCCCTGAACATTGAGCTGAGTCTAAGTTGTGACTCCTGTCTCATTAACAAGTAATAACAGGCGTGTTTGAAGGCCACTCCACCCTCACACAGCTGAGCAGCCCAGCTCTAACAGGGTGAAGACACAGGTGAGAGAGGGGAATCCAACATCGAGGCCTCCGCACGGTGAATAATACATCACTCAAACACACGAGCAGGGAAACGACCTTGATCTTTTACTTTCATCTCTATCCACAGAGACAGTTATGACTAATACACTTTGCTGCTGACTGTGCAGTATCCTCAGTGACCTCCCACCTGCTTACCCACTGTCCCCCTCGCACGCCTGTCACCTCTTCATCATACCCCTGCTTCTCTTTCTTTACCGCCCCCCCCCCCCCCCCCCCCCCCCCACGTGTGTTCCCACCCCTCCCTGTCAGACACGTGTGTTGCTCCAATAGCTGCTAGTGACCTGAGCTATTAGAGGAGAAACCTTAAGCTCCAATCTAAGCCCTCACTCTCACACGTGACACACGGTGGTTGACTGACCGACTTGATGGCTGATTTTACTCGACGCCCACACTGACTCAACCTCCAGTATCCTGCTGCCAAGTGTTGGGCAAAGAGTCGGCCACATCCTAAAGAAGCTAAGTGTATAAAATATGACCTAAACTGATTATTACTTTTAAAACATTTACTACTTAATATTCAGTTTAATCAGTGTCACGTTGATTGGCCTGGCTCTCGTATTCACTCTATGTCCGTGTTATATAAAGCATCCACTAGAATAGAGTTAGGTTGGACTGTATTGGTGACATTTTCAACCAGTGACAGGAAAGCGGTCTCTCACCATGGTGGTCAGGTTTTCGTCTGTCACGGGCCTCAGAGTGTCCACCACAGAGATGTACCCGAGCCGATGGGCGACAGAGAGGGCGGTGTTCCCATTCTGACCAGCAACACACCGAGGGAGAGTTATTCAGAGGAGGAGCACGGTAAACAAAAAGAGCATTCAGTAATTCGTGTGTGTGTGCCAGTGTGTTTGTGCACTGACCACGGTGAGCTCGTTGGCCGAGGCCCCGTGCTGAAGCAGCAGGTTGATGATGTGGGTGTGGCCCTGCTGAGCTGCCTGGTGTAGTGGACAGTATCCGTTCTGCTCGGGGACACAGACACACAAACCCGGTCAGTTACAGGAAATGCAGGCGGCAAAATACGATCTACACCCGTAGATGTTTGTCTACCTTGGTTTTGCCATTGACCCTGGCATGGTTCTGCAGCAGGAAGTTTGCCATCTTTGCGTTGCCATAGTGACAAGCCACGTGCAGCGGAGTGTAACCCATCTGCAAGGAGGAGAGGAGAGGGGGTCGGACACAGACATGAGAGGGGGCGGGCCAATGAACAGAAGAGAAAAAGGTCATCTTTTAACAGATTCTGAGAGAACTGACTGTTATCTGTGCATCTATAAGAATGATCTCATTCTACTTCATAACATCCAAACTACATTACTTTTCTTGTCCCCGTTCGATGATGTGTGCGCCGCATAATGATAATGGAGATCAGTGAGTGAATAACCTGTTTGCTGTAAACACCTGTCCAGTCAGCACAAACACACAGAGAATAACCTTCAGCGTGTGTGAACGTGAGCGGCATGTTACGAGGCCTGTGTACAGTGGGCGAGTGTGTGTGTGTGTGTGTGTGTGTGTGTGTGTCACTGAATGTAACTGGACATTAGATGGTGTGTAGGCTCGGGAATGAATCCACTGAAAAGAAAGCTCCAGTTAAAATAAAGAGTAAAGTAAATCACGGATCCGCCTGAGTGAGTGTGTGTGTGTGTGTGTGTTGAAGCTTCACCTTTGTTTGTGGGTTGACATCAGCCCCGTGGTTGAGAAGGACTTCTGCAACATTGACCTTGTCCTCCTGAGCTGCCAAGTGAAGTGGCGTAAGTCCGCTCTGTACATAAAGGAAGGGCACACGTGAGAACATGTAAATATATTAGGTACAGTGGGAACACATGGACACGTGTTATCCTTCAGGAAAAAAGTCCCAAGACAACTGTTTTTCTACCAACTTGAGGAGGAGGATGAAACTAAGGATAAGTATTCATTAACATGTATTTGAGCTTTGTGACTGAATTCACCTTATTGCACACGTTGACGTTGGCGTTCTTGGTCAGCAGCAGGGACACCAGGTCCACGCTGCCCTCCTGAGCTGCCAGGTGAATGGGACTGATGCCTTGCCGCGTCATGGCGTTGGTGTCTGCGCCGTACTCCAGCAGCGTGGTCCCGATGTCCATTTGGTTCTTTTTGGCAGCGATGTGCAGCGGCGTGTAGCCGTTCTGAGGGAGGTCAAAGATTCACAGGAGGCTGGATTCAGCTTCGGCTGCTGCTTTATTACATACTGAGAAAAAGCGGCGATGCTTCGTGAGGTGCTTCGTCTCTGTAATGGAGTTGATTCCATTCTGACACTGAATGGAATTCACATTGTCTCCCAGAGGGTGGACAAAGCAGTACGATGGACAACGTGATCAGACGACACTGTCGATTTGAATTTCATCCACAAACATTTAAAAAAATAAAAAGATGTCTGCCCTCGTGGTTAAAACCAATTACTGGTTACTCAAACTCAAACTCAAATATTTACCTGTGAGGAATTTGTGAATGAGGAACTGAGATAGAAAAAATGTCCCTGAGGAGGACACACACACAGACTCAGCAGCAGGAAGTGAGCAGACAGGGGAGGCTTCTGACATTCCTCTCGGAGAGCATGAGATTACAGATAAAAGTTAAATGATTTCCCTGTTGGAAACTCTGCTGGTGATAGCGTGAGCTGTCGCTGGGCTTTATTGAAGCCTTCTGGCAGAGTTCACACAGTGGAGGGTTTATCTTCAATGAAGGATCGGTGACACAAATTTCGCGAGGCGACATCGTCATTTCCTCTGTATCCTCCTGTCTCAGATATACGAGCAGATGCATCGTCGTTATTATTCAGCGTCTGTGTGCGTACATACGGGCGGACATTTCCTCCACAGACCAGTCCCGATTTCCAAACGCACTTAAGTTACACCCAGCATGCAGCTAAACGAAGGGCAATCTAACAGAGGAGGAAACCGAGAGAAAGGGCGACGGGAAGGAATGAGTAAGAGTGTAGGAGGGAAGGAGGCAAAGAAAAGTAATAAATAGAAACAGATGAAGATGAAGGGAGAGAGAGAATCGTGCAGGAAACAGAGCCAGCGATGAAAAGGGGAGATAGAGCACAAAGACAAATTACTCCTTCAATCTCTGCTCTCCTTTTTCCAGATGTTGGTCTTGTAAAGCGGAATTTCCTGCCTCATCTCTACCTCTGTCATTCTGCTCATACTTATTCTGTGGCTTCTAAAGCTGAGCAGGAGATGAGCCACGAGGACGTGTGCTTGTGTGCGTCAGACATTATGAAAGAAATAAACTACATTCGGATTTTCTTTATGAGAAAGCACAAAACCTACGGCTTTGATAGAGAAAGAGTGGTTTATGACACACACTCACTCACTGTGTTCTAAACGTGGAATGAGAGAAGGGGAGTAATGAGGTCTCCAGGATGAACAACACCGTTAATGGTTAATGGAGGAGGCGAAAAAGACGGCGGGAGCAAGGCGGACCGGTGTCAGTAGGTTCACGTGTGTTTGTGTGGATACCTTGGCGGCAGCGTGTGGGGAAGCTCCCTGATCCAACAGCAGCAGCGCCACTCTCTGATTATCGTAGTGAGCAGCTACATGCAGTGGTGTTAGCCCACTCTAAAACACCAAGACCAACACACACACACGCGCACACACACACACCCAAGAGACACATCCACGCACAGGCATGCAACACAACACTGAGTTAGAAGATCAGCTTACGAGCACAAACGGGCACAGGAGTAAGAGAATGGAAGCAAACAAAAATGTCAAGAGAGATGGACATCAATCTGACGGAGGAAATTTAGTAAAGGAGACAGTTTAGAACGACGTCATGCTGGAATTCAGACAAAGAAGCAAAGGGAGAGACGAGCATGTCCTCTATGGAATTCTCTCAGCCCTAAAATGAAGGATTGTTTCATTATTTTCTTACCTTTCCAAAGATTAATTCTGCACAATTCTCAAGAGGTTTCATTGTATATACATGTTTCTTTTCTTCTGTGAGTTGGCTGACGGTGCCTGAGCTGCACCCAAAGTATTTCATGTGCACAATACACAACTTCTAACCCACTCAGTAACCAGCCCTGAGTCAGCACGATGCTCACTGAACCACTGGAATGTCCCACTTACTCAACTTGAAATGACTCAGAAAATATGGGTCCCAGAATAAAACAATGCAATGTTTAGTCAGAACTCTTGCCCTTTTGGTCAAATTCGAGGAAACCAAATTCATTTCTTTGTCTCTTTTCTTTGTTCTCTTTGTTTTTGAAAAGAGTTCAACTGCAGTAAAAGCTGTGGTTTTGCTCTAAGTTTAGACTCGGGGGTTACAATGGGACCAATTTGAGCGTGACACCAGCGAGCAGAGTGGAAGCATCATTATCATACCTGACCGCCATTATGGTAAATGTTCTCAGATGGAGGCACAGACACAACGAGCGAACATTATCGTCAGTGCCAGTGGGTCTGTGCTTGTAAATCTGTCAATACGTGTGTTGTGCATTTGTACAAGGGTGCATACGGAGCGTGACTCATCTTGGCGATGGAAAGCAAATCTGGAGGAAAGAAGCTTCATACACAATTGCCAATAATCAATAATAAGACCCCTTTCTGTGCGTGCCACTCCAGGACGACTGGTCTGTAAGACCAGCGCCCCTCAGCAGCAGCATATCTGAAAACACCCTCACCAGAGCTCCGTCACATCTCACCTTTCCAGCTGCATCGGGCGCAGCTCTCTTCTGCAGGAGGAGACTGGCCACCTCCATCTTGCCGTACTTCGCTGCCACGTGCAGTGGACTGAACCCTTTCTGTTCAACGCAAAATGACGCACGTCATCGGAATTAGAGACAGGTGGTCGAGCAGGAAGAGAATATTTGATATAAACCTTTTTCATTTCGTTTTAAAGAACTGAAATATAACTGCAATGACGCAGAATTGGAAATGTACTTGTGATTCAAAGCCAGTTCATATATTCAAAACCTGTTCTGTCATTTTGGTTTTGTTTAAATGAATTCACATCATGAGTTACATTAAAATTCACGATTGGTTTAAGCTCTGCAACCATGAGAAACTCCAGATAATATCTATAAATAGCTGTTGCACAGTGTGCTCATGTTTATCTTGGCTCCTGTCCTGTGTGTATGTGAAGATATTTAAAGACATTAGGTCATATTTTCCACAGGAATGTGAGACTCCCACAGATTCTTATTCCACGCTCTGAAACACATGACCTCATTATACGCCGCTGTTCGGGTTCCCATCTCAACAGTTACATGCTGAATGACTGACAGATTCTTTTTTTAGCTGTTTTAAAATTAAAAAACACAGTCAAATGGGTCAAACTGTAGTTTTCATTCCCCAGTTTCCTTTGTCCCAGGTTAGAATGACTTCATTTCCCTGAGCAGGTGACTCAGGTGATGTCCCAAAAGATGGCAGCATAGGGTCTACCCTTCATTCCTCTGTTCCCCTCACAGGTCACCTTGAACGGCAGCCCCCAGCAACATATCACACGTGCACGCAGCGAGCTCATGAAGTCCCTCTGACCTAAATCTGTGCAATTAGTCCAAAAATAAATGACAATATCTTTTCATAGCGTAATGTATGGATTTAAAAAAGCCTCAAGAGATGTGTAGGCAGGTTCTCTGATAACAAGAGGCTATGAATGATTTTAGGGGAGCAAAGATCAGACTAATAAACAGGATAAGACGAGCTTTGAGGATTCTGCTGGAAACAGAATAGCGCCCACTAGTGGAAATAAGGCCCAGTCCCAACACTCTGTACTGTCATCTATTTTATAAAATGGGTTTAGTCACAATAAAGAGAACGTTATCATCACAGTCATGCTCTGAACTCCTCTAAGGGCCCTCCATCAGTTTTACCTTCGTCGCAGAGGAGAGTGAGGCTCCATTATCCAGCAGCATGGCAGCAACATCTTGGTGTCCTTCACGGGCAGCCAGGTGAAGGGGGGTGTAGCCTGAGGTGGTGGCGGCATTGGCAGAGGCGCCGCACTGCAGCAGCTGTTGGACGATGTCGACTTTCCCCAGTCGACTGGAGATGTGCAACGCTGTCTGGTCGTCCTGCCGGGAAGGAAAAGGTTAGTTTGTTTTTTTTAATTTCTCCTGACAGAGTTATTGATAACTGCACTAACCTTGGACTTGGTCTCCACCTTGGCTCCGTTCTTGAGCAGGTATTGGACGACGTCGGCCTGCCCTGCCCTGGCTGCCATGTGGAGAGCGGTCTCACCCCGCTGGAGAACACACGAGACAGGAGGTCAGCCGGAGCTTTTCGTGTGCAACAAACGACACCATACTGAAAACGTTAAACTACTCACTACGTTGGTGGTGTTGGGTGATGCTCCGTGGTGCTTCAGCGAGTGGACAATGTTCTCATGACCCATAAAGGCTGCCACGTGGATGGGTGTCAGGCCGGACTGCAGGGAAACAGACGTGATTGTAAATACGCTGACTAACACGAGGCACAAGGTTCAATGCAATATTAGTGCTGCTTAAAGAAGCCACATGAGCGCTGAGCACGTGCGTGTACCTCAGTGACAGCCTGGATGGACGCTCCATGTTTGAGTAACAGCTCCATCACTTTGATTCTGTTCTTCTTGCAGGCGATGTGAAGCGGAGTGAAACCGTTCTGCGCACACACACACACACACCCTCTGACCATCAAACATTGTACTAGGCGCAAATGGAATGACTGTCCACCATTATTTTCTGAATGCTGAATCACTTCTAATTTTAGCCCCTGCGTCCCTACCAGCGCCTTGGCGTTGGGGTTGGCCTTCTTGTCCACGATGAGCTTTGCCACCTTGTAGTGACCACAGTGGGCGGCGACATGCAGCGCCGTCAGGTAGTCGTTGGTGACGTCGTCCACCGGCACGTCGTGCTGGAGCAGGAGCTGGACGCAGTTCAGGTGGTCCCCCTGAGTGGCCATGTGGAGCGGCGACAGACCGTTCTAAAGGTGGAGGAGGGAGGGGAAAGAAAGAGAGAGAGAGACAGAGAAGAGAGAGACAAACACAAACGCAGACGGACACATAGACAGATGGACAGACACAGGAAGTTAGGGCGTGGCCATGCGCTGCACAGAAAGACTGTGAAGGAAGTTGAAGAAGCATTGTTATAACGAGGTCATTACAACAATGTCTATTCGTTACACTGGTCGTCCTGCGTGGTCAAACTGTGGAGCTACGCAGCGGAGACAGGCTGCTCTGGAGAGGTCGCACAGACGTTATGGAGACAACGCGACACGGCACTACAGCAACGACACCAGAGCTGCTATCTGATTGGTTAACAGATCAGTCAAACAGCTGTGTGTCCTGCTCAAGGGATGGAATCTATTTTGCAAACGTGGAATCAAAACACAAGTGTGTGTGACTAGTCCTTCGCTAATCTCATGAAAGCAGTGAATCCTGGATTGATCGTCCCAGTAGCTACCTTGGTCTTTGAAAGGAAAGGTGCTCCTCGGTCGAGTAGAATTTCTACCACCTGCTCGTGTCCGCTCCTCGCCCCACAGTGAAGAGGCGTCAGGCCGTCCTAAAAAACAAGATGAACAACCTCACACACACTATCCTCAGAAAGGATAGGATTTCCTCTTGCCAGTGACGTCTTAATGTTAGTTCCACTCCAGAAACGCGTGCCTGACAAACTATAGCATCACTCAGCCTCTTGCACTTTATTTCTTAACATGAACAAACAGGTGCACGCTCACCTTGGTCTTTGCATCAATTTTGGATCCTCTGTCGAGCAGCAGCTTGACCATGTTGCTGTTGCCCCTTTTTGATGCCACATGAAGCGGTGTGATGTCGTTCTGAGCAAACAGGAACAGATTAAAGAGAGATATTAGAAATTAGATATTAGATTATAAATCAGTGAGACAATTTGTGTTATTACCACTTTAGAAAGTAACTTTTGGGAGGTTGGCACAAAAATACATCACGGTTCAAAATCTCAGCATTGAGCATTTTACCATTTACTCCTTCAGTCCTGTTTACCTTTACTCGTGTAATACTCCTCCTAGACAGCAGAGGGTAGACTAAACTCACCCGAGCCATGAAGTCCACAGCAGCTCCCCGGTTCAGCAGGAGCGTGGCCACGTTTATGTTGCCGTAGTGGGCCGCGATGTGGAGGGGGGTGAAACCACTCTGAGGGTGGAGGAGAGCCGAACAACACGCACATGCAAACAGACAGACGCGGGCGTTACAACCAATGAAACGCTGGATGCGCCAGGTGAGAAGGCCCGTGGCTGGGGTTCACGCACACTCCGTCAGACAGGGGACACATTTTGACTGCACACTCTTACACTGACACCTGACTTTTCTCACACAGCAGCAGAAAAAGTCTTTCACTGACACATCCGACATGGGGCCAGTGGTATGCTGACGGCTAGAGGGGTTTAAACTCAGTATACCCTGTGTGCTTCTATGTGCTTTTATGGTACTGTGATATAAGTGTACTAGATTTTGTTGTCCCAAACCTAATATATCATTCATATTGTCAACTGTTGTATGCGGTCATGTTATATGATACGTTTAGCGTACTGCAAATGAACCTGAAGACCATTTGCTGACTTTGAGAGTGATTTCCCATCAGAAGCCACCGGCTTAGTGAGCAACAGCTGTCAAAGCAACAAAAGGACAGTGGAAAGAATCTCGTCCAATCAGCATAGGAATCTCACATGAAGCTACTTAATCGCTGCAAAGCGATTTGATTTGACTCAATAATCTAGAAGGAAGTATGTGTCTCTGAGTGAAGACATCTGGCGTCCAAACCCAAAGTACTACAAGTACCTAACACTTCATCCAAAATTCTAAATTTTCATTCAAACTGTGAACAAAAGTGGGTGAACTCGCGTTCCTCAATAAAAGCTTCAATTGTTTTCCATCAGTATTCAATGCATATTTGTTTACTACCATGCACGAGACTCATATCAGCGAAGCTGGGTTTTTTTTTTTTTTTTTAATTCATACCCAAAACCATGCCAGCTAAAACACAGGCTCGCCTGACCTTGCTGTGCCGAAGCGCTCCTGGTTGCCATAGAAGCAGTGCTGAGATAGTGTCTCGCTTTGGTCCCATGCAAAATGCTTCAGGTGCAAGGGTTGGCGGGGGTTGTACTGAAATCACTACGGGGTAGCAATCTAGTGAATTCATTAAACTTGCTAGAAGGCTGGGCTCCTTAACAGCTCGATGGGGATTTGGTGGCATGCAGGTTACGGACAAACTGCTGCTTTTCAATGGATGATAACCACCTCTCATGCTAACACTGGTTATCATGGTAATCAGTTTCATGGACGGACTGTGTCGGGACACATCGGGACAACATTTTGTCGACAGTCACAAGGAATTTGGCAGAAAGAACAGCCGTAGCTTAAGCTTTGGACACCATGAAACCATTAGAATCAAGGGAAACCTTGATAGCCAAGCCTCCAGCCTCAGGGGGAACTACATCAGTATCAGTGGAACATGCGCTACTCTGACTTTCTCTATGAGCCAAGATATTAATCACTATATGAATGAAGCGATGAAGAGCAAGAAGACGATAGTTGAGTTAAAATGGAAAAGTGAAGGGGGGGGGCTGCAACACTACTGCACTGAGTCAGGGGCACTGAGGTGTCTTTTTTCCCCCCAGTTTTTTTATGAGCTGCGATGGAGACTACAAAATGTACAGAGTTGAGGTGTACCTCTGTTGTTCTATTCACCATCATCTACAAAGTCAGCCAAGAGAGGAGAGAATGAGCAGTTAGTGAGCAAAGAAACTGAGAAAGGCCTCCACTGACAAGAGGTGGAGCAGCAGAGACAGGGAGAAGGAGCTGCACGCAAAAAATATGCACCAAAAGTCACTATTGTTATTTAACATTTAGGATGATAACATTTTAAGTGGGAGAACGTTATTCTCAAACTCAAATATAATCATCTTCCACACAAAGTTTCGCTCCTCCCCCCTTTCTGCCACGACCAGCGTCAAAAAAAAACAAATTCCACCAAGAAAGAAGGAAGAGCGTCAAGAAAAAACAACAACAAAGAAATCAATAATCAAAGAATCGAAGAGATAAACCGAGCGCTATCGCTCACCTTAGACTCAACGTCCGCGTTGTGGTCGTTCTGCAGGAGCAGGGCCGCGGCCTTGGTGTCATCCTTGCGGGCAGCGATGTGCAGGGCAGGCAGGCGCACCTTACCCTTTGTATCGTTCTCCAGCAGCAGGGAGACCACCTGGTCATGGCCCTGCTGTAGGGCCACCGCCAGAGGGGTGAAGCCGTCCTGCACGGGGAGGGGAGAGACAGAGAGGAGTCACCACCCCTGGCGACGGAGGGGATGAGGGACGGTGGGTGCAACTGGATTGACGCGTGCTATGAAGCCATGATGGCGGAACTGTTACCATTGCAATGCAATATATCTGAAGCCCGTTGAACAAAAGTTTGATGATAAAGGTGTTAACAATGATCCAGTGACTTTAAAGCTTCATCAAATCGTTAGTTTTAAACAGATGTAGGTTTTAAAGCCTCTCCTCCATATAAGACAATAATGTAAGTTATGTAATGACAGGATGTGGTGGAAAAGGTTTCTCCCACACATTTCTCGCACACATTACCCTCATAATGCATAATTTAGCTGGAGGCTCCCTGCTCTGGATACTGTATATCTGAATATCTGAATATGAATACTTGTCACTGGCATGATGTTCACATGAATACTGGATCCATTTGATTCTATTTGTGTATATGTGTGTCTTAAAGGGCAACCCCCTGTTCTATCGTGTAACCCATTTTTTAAACCAGCGGACTGCAGGCTGGCCTGGGTATTCCATTAGCTCCATCAGCTGTTGTGTGTGTGTGTGTGTACACGTGTGCTGACAGGTAATTATGTGTATGTATGGGTTCCACAAGGCTGGGCAGCGTAAATCAGAGCAGTAACGGCGGCTGCAGCCGTGGAGGAGAGGCAGCAAGCGAAGCGGACCACGTGCGTGACCCACTCAAGGTCACTCTCCCTCCGCCACCACCGCCGCCACCGCCACCGCCACCGCCACCATACACTACCAATCAATGAAGCTCTGCCCAGTCGCTCACGAAAGAGATGGGGAGGGGAGGGAGGAGGGGAGGCGGGGGAGAGGGGAGAAAAGACGGAAACGACGAGAATGTGAGACAGAGAGGATGAGGAAAAAAGATGGGGGCAGGGAGGTAAAGGGAGGACAGACAGATGAAGACAGAGACGGAGACACAGTCCGATGCAGAGTGAGAGGAGATGACAAAGGGAAGATGGGAAGGAAACAGAGGAGGAGATGCAGGTGGTTAGTACAACAGATGTAAAGACCATACATGACTTAGGCAGAGGAAATGCACAACAGTACAACGATACAGAGATGAACACAGGACTGACACACGCTCAGTACCTCTGTGGCCATGCTCTGGCTGGCACTGTGCTCCAGGAGGAACCGTACGACCTCCAGGTGATTCTCCTGGGCTGCCATGTACAGCGGAGTGAAGCCATTCTGTGCACGACATGGAGCCAAACACAGACACGTGAGAGAAATCCAAATATCGAGATGAATCTGCAGATAGTCAGTTCTCTTAGATTTGAACTTGGATGTTTAATAATGTTTAATAATGTTCAGGACTTGTTTCAGGGTTTGATAGAAGCAGACAGGCTCCTCTCTGTGATCTGACAGGGTTAAATGGTGGATCAGCAGTTTCTTGATAGGTCCAGTTGGAGTGATGCCAGATTCTGTCGATGAGGATCTTTGCACCGAGTGGTTCCCTCAATATCATCGACTTCATGACACAGTATCATGGAAACAAATGTGTTTTTTCCCGGTAGCCCAACATGACCCTACTGTGCATGAATACAACCTACCTGAGACTGTGAGTTGACATTGGCTCCGTTAGTGACCAGCTCTTTGACGACTTCCGTTTGGCCGGCCAGCGACGCTATGTGCAGAGCAGTGTTTCCTTTCTGGATTAAATGGAACAACCACAGGGACGCGTGTTAAGCTCAGTCCCACCTGTCCCGCCGCATAGCTTCAGTGTGACTGTCTCTATATATCCACGTGAATCCCCTCATGCCCCGTCCATACTTTTGTTTGTCCAGCGCTGGCATGCCCCTGCCCGCACTGCCAACAATGTGTCACTTCCTTGGGAAGGCGGAGTTAACCCCCTGGCCGGTGTCCTGGACCAGTTATACTGAGCCATGTTATTATATCTGCTGTTGCTCAATAGGGATCATCTGTCACATGTATCATCGCTACAGAGACAAACGAGACTGCACGGTTTAGGACAAGAGTTCATTGACATGTTTCTTTTCTTTCTACTCCCATATTCGCATTCAGCGTGAGTTAAGTTGTGAATGTTTTCTTTTTTAAAGAGAATTTGCATGGCAGAGGTGTTGCTTTCACTAGAACGGCACAGATGGAACGACAGACCAAGTGAAAACATAAACATAAAAACTGGCATTTTGAAGCAGAAGACACAACGTAATTAATTCACATTTATCCAAACCGCCATCTGCGCCTGGTGCGTCCGCCACCCACACTGATAACCTCCCTGCGACTTGTTGCTAGAATAAAACGGGAGCGTCTCCTTCACTGGAAAAACATTTGCTGCCCTCAAACATATCTTAACATTTCATTAACTGGGATCATAAAGCGATTTCAGATTAAGATCCATGAACAGCAACAACAACACCACAGACTAAATACTTGAGTTTCAAAGCAAACAGCGAAGCCTGGAGAGACTCCAACAGTGCAACAATTGAACTGAGGACAAACCCTCGTGTTGAATTTTTTCAAAAAACAAGAAGAGCACAACATTACATGGGCTGAGACACAATTACCCCGATCATCAAAAAGCCACTAATTTAAATGAAACACTCTGCATAACTAAATCTAGATGTCAACAGCACTGCATCCCTGAGTGAATAAGATAACTCGCAGGCACTCAGGCTGCAGCCAGTGGATTCCTAAAATCTCAAACTAATCCCTCAGCATCCTCAGGGTCACAACAGAGAGGTTTTAATTGGGGAGGTTTTCTCCTTGATCTTGAATATTTCATCGTGTCCTGTGTTTATGTCAGCGCCAGGCATATGGCCCGTGGCAGAGGAGCCGAGCGAGACGACTAAATTGGAGTAGGGCCCTCTGGAAACAGATCTGGGTTATGTCTTCAATGGCTTTTAGCATCACAGCAAAGATTTCAAGCTTTCAAGGAGGAGATCCTCCCTGGAGGTATTAAATGATATGAGATCGTATTGTACGGCAGATACACTACAACAGCAGAGCCACAGCTGTTGCATTCCCCTTTTCAAAATCATCTACATTTATTATACTCTGCTTTTGATATTAAGAATGAAAGTCATTTTGCTGAATTCATAATTGAATTAATTGTGATCCCCCACAGGGGTCATTAATTATTGACCCAGTATTGAAAACTAATGAAGGCCTCACACCTGCAGCAGTCAAACTGCATGCAACACTGCAGCAATGTGCTGGATCCAAATATAGTTCTAGACCACAGCGTCAGGTGAGCTGCGGTGGGTGGCAGGGTCCCCTTTACCTTTGTGGCTGCATCCACCGCGGCTCCCAGCTTTAGCAGCTCAGCAACAACCTCCACGTGCCCCTCTTTGGAGGCTAGATGAAGAGCGTTCAGACCATTCTGAGGAAGACACACATTCAGCTGAGTAAGCACACAACGGTGACGCTGTGACGTAATGTTAAATTGTGCTTAATGGATGGATTAAAATCACAAAATGTCCTGAAATAATCCTGCTGGTCCAGTCCGAGTCTTTGAGCTCTTGATTTGAAACTTAGCTGACGCAGCAGCATATGATTAAAAAGCATGTTTGCGTGTGTGCGTGGAGGAGAAACCCTGAGGAGGGCAAAGATTCAAATCAAGCATTTGTAGCTTCGTAATTAGAGTGTGAGAAAACTTGCCTGATTGCAAATGTTGATTTCAACCCCGGACTTGAGGTAGTCGAGGACCTTTTCAAGGTTTCCTGCCCGGGCTGCTCGCAGGTAACTGGCATTACTGTCAGACTGCGGAGAGAGAGAATGAGAAGAAGAGCATGTCAGGTCAGACTCTTCACATGCTCACCTGTGTTCAACTGCGTTAGCTTTTCAATTGTGCACAGAGGAGAACAACAGCACATACAAATGCCAAAATGTTACTCTACCAGGTAGAACTCCGTCATTGTTTCCCACACACTCAGAAAGCATCTTTACAAAGGGAAGAACAGAGCCAATGTCCACACACAGAGGGGGTCCATCGTCCCTTGAATTTACAAGTCCGCTAAAACGCAAACAGTCCAAACAGTAAATCCATGAGAACCCAGCCGCGGGACATCATCCCAACGGTCACCCATCAGAGCCGCCGGACTGTTGTTTCAGCTTTCTTTAATCCAAACGTCTCTGAATCCCAAAGGTGGGAAGTGTGGTGGCTGGGTGGTCCTCACAGCTGCCACAGAGACCTCCTCTCTTCCCTCTTCCTCAGAAATCTCCCACCGGATCCAGTGAGTCTCAGTTGCCGTGCTACGAGAAGCAGAGCATCTTCTGTTCTGCTCGGCTGTCCCTTTAGTTCACTACAGAAATAGGGCTTTGCACACCAAAATAAATTGATGAGGCAAGCATATTTTGTCCCTATGACAAATGTGGTGTGCATGTGTGTGTGAGAGAGGAAGAGAGAGGGAGGGGGAGAGACGGGAAGGAGGATGGGAGCACATGAAGAAAGAGAGAGAGAGAGAGAGAAAGCGGAAGAGACAGAAGAAGAGACGAAGGTTCATGTTTGCTCCTATAAGATGTCTGGTTTGACATAAAATGACACTCAGCAACCTCTGCACATTCTGACTTCCGTCCTAGCAGCAGCCTGGTTAAGAGCTTTTTGTAAAACTCAGCACTGGAGCTGCTGAGAGCGGGAGGCTGAGAAATGCTGCTTTATAATCGGGGCTCAAAAACCAAATTCCCCTGAATTGTCAAAAGCAAAGACGCGCTAAATTTAGACTTTGCGTCCAGAGACACCGAGGATAAGCCCAACACGGCCAAACAGTACGAGCAGTTCTCCAACATTGTGCTCTCCGCCTCCCCCTCGGTCACGCTTCTCCAGAAATAACTCAGACAAACAGAGAGGGATCTGACCCAAAGCCACAATGCGAGAGAACAAGACATGCGGCATCAGATTGTTCCACAGATACACTAAATAAACCAGAAAGAGGGAAAAGATGTGTAACTTAAGCATGTGGGTAAACAACATAGTGGAAGATCAAGGAAGGTTAACTGGAAACTAATTCCTTCCCCGCTTATGAGGAACCATTAAGATAAATCTCTGCAGCTAATCAGCCCACATCTAGAAATGACTTCTTCCTTTTTCCATACCCCCCCCCAGAGGACTGCTCCATCGCACCAAAACACTAACAACCTCTCCGTTCTCGTGGCCTTGAGAAAAGTCATGTCGAAAAGAAGTCAATACAGAAACACTGAGCAACTAATATGAGGCACAGGTCAACGGCAATAACAGATAAACCAGTAGCATTACTGGGTGAGCGTAAGGGAGTGTGATTGTAAAGATGTTAAAGGTTTAAAGAGGCGGACGTCACTGAGTAGGACTTCATAATACTGCTGGTGATGAAGTCAGTGTCCCTGGTTGTGCCGCATTGAAATCAATGAAGGATGCCGGGCCGAATCTCCTGTTGCCTGATGACACAAGGTTTGTTTGGTCACTTCACTGTCATCGTCAAAAAAAAAGAAGCTTGATTCTATAGCTTCAGCATTTCCTGTGATACTTTTTCACGTGAGTGTACACGTCGGATATAGTATCAATGCAATTCAGGGACTGTGGTGTTCAAGTGGTGTCCTGCAGGAATGGACACGTTTGACTGATGAGAGAACATAAAAGAATAAGATGGGAATCTGTGTATGTGTGTGTATGTGTGTGTGTGTGTGTGTGTGTGTGTGTGTGTGTGTGTGTGCCTCCATGCTGGTACATATCCCAACAGTTGTCCTATGTCTTACGTAATATGTTCATGACCTATGACTCTTAGGCTTTGTTCTAGTGTCACCAAATGCTTGACCGCTGTAAAACCTCACAATACACAGGGTCACACTGGTGGACCAGCTTTAGATATTATATAAGTCAATATCTCATACTGTAATCTTGTGGCCTTGTCCTGACAGATGTGGTTATATATATATATATATATGAAACCCCTTTGCAAGGGTTTCATTTTGCATTGAAATATCACTCTGTGTTTTTTGCTTCTCCTTCAGCATCTGCTCAAGCTTAAGTGCCAACAGATTAAGTAGTCTTCATCCATAAGTCGTCATTCATTGCTCTCGTCACTTTATCCTTTAATGCCTGCAGTGAAAACCAGCGGCCAACATGTCCGACCCGCCGCGCACATCCCATCTAACGTCCAGCATGGCGGATCGCCACGTCTTTGTGAATGAAGCATTACAGAGGCCCGGGAAAGAGATTAGCAAGAAAAAAATATCATTAAGCCGCTGCAGATCAGAGGTTCAAAGAAAATGGGGCCATTAAAGACTAGGTAAGCCTGAAGGAAAGCATTAATCTAATGCTAGATAGGAGGGAGAGGTTGAGAAAGAGAAAGAGGGAGAGAAATCTGACACACGTGTTATAGCTGGTAAAGCCGTGTGTTAAACCATAGTTCCCAATTACAGTCTTGTAAAATCCAAAATGCAGCTAATTTCGGGGCGAGTTCCTGTAAAAAGGAGAATTAACATTTTAATATCTAATTGAAAATACCCTCCGATTACTGACTGCTGCCTTCAGATGCTGTTTAAAGTAGAGAAACACTTCATATAGATGAGCGACATCAAAGCTAAGTGGAAATGCAGTTTTGACAAAATAAAGGAAATCAAATATAAATAACCTTGCTTAATGTGTGTTTAAAAGTGTAGTTCCACATTCTAACAGCTCCCTGGCAGCTGACGGGCAAATCAGTAGCAGTGAAATGGTTCACCTCTTTCCATCAGTCTAGGTTTAGAGAGATTTGGAAGCAGCGTGTGTTTTCATTCTGCTGAATCTGTACTTGGCAGTTCTCATGACATCAACACAGTGATAATCTAGACGGATAGAGGATATTTAGCTGAATAAAGACGGATACGAGGCCAAGCGCCGATAACATCAGTGTCTGGAGCCCGATGTTACAAAACAGAGACTCATTTTGCTCTAAAGACGAGGGTAGGCGGGATTACATGTCTGCAAACACTTGGTCCCGTGCAGGTGAGAGAATGTAAAGACAAACACAGGCTGCGTTGATGTTATTGGCTCTGGGTGGACTGAGCGAGCTCAGGGGAGGAGAGCCAGGCCAGCAGCGGCTGCATTGTTTCACTTTATCCCCTGCTCTCCTGACAGCACAAAACACTCGGCGCTCCACAGCTCTATGAGCACAAAGCCAGGGGCTTCCAGTGGTCGGCCACAACAGCCACCAGTGCCAGAGAACCTCAGCCCATCTACCAGCACTGCCCCCATCCCCAACTGCACGAAATAGTCCTTCCTGGTTTCCTGACTCCTCTTGTTCGTTCGCGGCTTAATATAGCAAAGCTATAGCAAGACAATCAGTATCAGGCCTGAGAGGAACAGCTCTCGTGGCCGTTCATGCATCGTGTTATATCAACGTTGCTCAAAAACAAAAACGCCAGGAGGGGACGCAGCACATCTTGGAAAAGCCCCACGTGGTTTGATGCTGTTCCAGCAGTGTCCTGCCTCCTGATGGCCACCAGCAGGAACGACGTTTAATTGATAAGAAGTCCATAACAGAATGAATGAATGAATGAATGACTGTAACAATGCAACAAGGCATGAACATTTCTCCACTGAAAGAGCTTTAGGAGAAAGAAACTCAGGCTCCATCGTCCACAAACACTCCGATTCAAGTGTGATTCACTTTCCCTCTTTCACTTCCTCTAACAGAACCAAAATGATGTGTAGTTCCTCCTTCAGCGCATTAAAAGCTTATCAAAAATAAATAAATACATAAATAAATACTGGCAAACTTTCACTGCAACAACAAAACAGTACAACCAGCTGCAGCTGCACTGAGCTCAAGCATCACTCCCACTTTAAAGAGAAAGTTGCATCTCTGCTCTTGTCTGGGTTAGGGTTAGCTTAGCATCAGTCCTGAGTACTACACCTCCTCTCTGTCTTTCCTTGTGTCAGTGAGCTTATTAGATATGCAGCTGTACAAGCAGCATCAATCAGTACAGTACTAATAGTAGAATACTTGTGCGCGTGTGCACCTCATCCTGCATGTTGTTGCCGTGCAGTTTTAAACACAGTCTCCCCTTCTCCCAGAGCCAGACACCGGTTCAGTCCTAACACGTGATCCTCAGGACTACAGCATCTCTGAATCCACAGCATCAGCCTCACACATCGTCACACAGCGCAAATCAAAATCTTCAGAATAGGGACAAATATTCAAATCTCAGCATGACTCACTTGTGCTAGGAAGACAGCCCCGTCCTCCACGGCCATGTCCACACCTTTCTCTCCGTCTCTCTCTCTCTCTCTCTCTCCCTCCTCTGTGTAAAGAGGAGTGCAACCTGAGCTCAGACAGTTAACCCTTCATCTGTTCTGTCAGCTCCGTCTTTATCTTAACCTCACGGGCATCGAGCCCACTCTCACAACCGGCACGGTGCCATCGGCTCAGGTAACAAGAGTATAAAAAAAAAAAAAAAAAGAAAAGAGAGAGGGAGATGTTCCAGCACTGGAGGATTCAACAGCTCCTTCCTCTGTCTGGCCAGCGCCGTGCACCATAAGATAGAGGGATGGAGGAGTGGGGAGGAAAGAGGAGAGAGGGTCTTTCCAACTCTGCAGCGGTGAGTAAACAAAGCATCTTTCATGGGCACTGCAAATCCCTTCTGCTGCTCCTCTCGCTCCCTGTCATCCCCCCATCCCTCTCTTTTTTTAAAATGTGTCAACAAGGGTAAATCCCTGCCGCCTCTCAGGAGCTGGCCCTGCCCCAAACGCATCTTCAAAAAGGGCGAGGGGGAGGGTGGTTGGGGGGGGGGGGGGGGGGGGGGGGGGGGCGGGACGGGGGGGAGGAGGGGGAGCAGGAGGAGTACTTGACTTACCATAACAGCCAAGGCGTCTCCCTCCTCCCTCTCTGTCTCCTTCTTTTTCTTCCTCACCTTCATTTACTCTGGGGGGTGTGGGGGGGACACTGACACTGAGATCTTGATACCCAAGGTTGGGGAGGTACGCATGGAGAGAGGGCCTGAGCTGAAAATAGCAGCTGAATCAAATACTTTAACTGAAGTGACACGGGTGGGCTGTGTCCACCCCCCACTCCCCTCTCTTGTTATCCCGCCCACTTTCCCTCCTCCCACTCACGGGTTCACTCCCCCTGCCATCCTCTGCCAACACATGGCTCTGTATTATCATCCTGCTTATCAGCTTTTTTCCCTCCACACTAACAAAGAAAGCAGCACGAATGTGTGTTGGGAGTCGTTCCAGGGCCATCGCTCTACCTGCAGGTGGACCTCACGTGCACAGTTTGGATTTCACAGGAAGGTTTCGAGTCCAAATTACAGCAGAGGACAACAACAATAGCACCAGTCAGTATTTTTGGGGCAAGTGGACAAGGGGGGGGGGGGGGGGGGGCGCCCTACGGGGTGGCGCCCTACAAATCAGTGGGGACACTCTGACAGAGGATTAGGGGGCTTTTCCCTTGGTATTAGGGACACCCTCTGTCCTCCCACCTCTCACCCCTCAGCAGTCAGCTGAGCAGGAACCGGGCTCACCCCCCCCTCACAAATCCTGCTCACGGTGCAGGCGACCAGCAGCGAGTTAAACTCCCGCTCCCCTGGAGAATGTGCACAAAGAGCGTGGGATGTGATCGCAATCTGTGTGAGCAGAAGAACGGAGAGGTCCACCATCAAGCTTAGCACGCAGCATTAACCACCAGGTCCATGTAGAAGGCCTTTTTCGCAGCACACAGTGAACCTGCCACAGGCCTCAGTGTTTGATCTGGGGTTATTACATGTGTGCAGCATGAGATGTGATTATCTTATCTCACAGGACCACTCGC
Source organism: Pseudorhombus dupliciocellatus (assembly GCA_016785235.1). Taxonomy (NCBI): domain Eukaryota; kingdom Metazoa; phylum Chordata; class Actinopteri; order Pleuronectiformes; family Paralichthyidae; genus Pseudorhombus; species Pseudorhombus dupliciocellatus. Next base: position 1,437,225 of record JAFBJW010000223.1, read on the forward strand.
AGCTGTAAAGATCTCCCACAGCTTTAATGTAGAGAATGTTGAAGAGGCTATACGATTTCATACAAACGCCCGAAATAAATGGAGAGAAAATCCATACTGGGCAATTTTAAAACACTAATGGTTTACCAGCAAATGTACACATTTAATGTGTAGCTTATTTAATCTAGAACCGGGAAAGTGAAATGTTGCAGGATCAGTTTCAGCCATGAATTTTATATAAGGGTTAATGTGCTTTTAATTGTTTTGGAGAATAGAAAATCAATCACAGCGCCAGCACACCGATTCAGGGTGTCTTGCCAAAGAACACATCCATTCACACGTAGATGAATGAATGGGGGAGGGGGGGGTGACATTGATGACTGTCTGACTAGTGGACAACCTGTTCCGTACCTCTGCTCTACCACAGCTGCCCTTTCATAAGACGTCATGACTTGTGGGACAAACGTTCCACCACCCTCATCACGTCGAATTCTTTCCAGCTCATACTGTTTCCATGGCGTTGCCTCTGCTGGAGTCGCTTCCTCTTGTTCACAGTATATAAATGTCACTGTCAGTCTCGCCTGACGGAGCCACTGGTTACAAATCGTTCAGCAAATAAACCAAACCTCATGTCCGCCTCAGCCCCTCCACGCTGCAGCAGAGTTCCTGCAGGGAAACTTAGACTAAAAACACATTTTTGTTGTTGATGGAAAAGTCGCTCTCCACAGCTGAGTAAACAAATGCTGCGGTCATTAACTTGTAGAGCATCTGGAAAAATCCCCTGGACCCACTCCGCTGTGGTCACACTTTCCATCTGCCAGCAGCATTTTGATAATAAATGATAAGCACAGTTCATCAGTGTCACACCCGTGCATGTTATTTATAGCTGGAATAATGCTGTCTTGGCAGCGCCGCCTGTAATATCATGCAGCTCATCCATCCCTCAGCCACTGTCAGTATTCCAGAGGAATGGCACCACTTGCATCATGGGTATTTTCCGGCGATATCAGCTTTCAGACGAGAGAGAGAGAGAGAGAGAGAGAGAGAGTAGGAGAAATTCAAAAGGTGGCCGAGACAGAGAACGTGAGAGCTGACAGAGGGAGTGACAGATGCTCTGGACCGGAAGAGGTGACTTGAACATGTGATCGGTGGATCGCAGGCTCCTTCGCGCTAATGCTGCAGAGAGCAGCTTGGATTCTGCTGCGTTGCCATGGATACGGGAGGGGGAGTAACAACAGAGGAGGAAGGGAGTGAAGCGTACTTGTGAAAAATGACCTCTTTTGTGTTTTATTCTGCAGCCAACAATCAAATTACATTACGTGTGAGAAAAAGTACTATAGAATGAATGAATATGAATAGATCTTTATATTAAATATTTACAATTCCAATCTTTTGAGTAATGATTGAAAAAGAATACTTTTCGGTATATTCAGACTTTAACCAATTTTCTAATTTCTCAGTTGTGTGTCTTGCTGTGATTGATGTTCTGTAAAATGTGTGAAATTAGAGCTCTGATTATGAAACAAAAGAAATCTAATATTTATTGGAAGTACTTTGGTCAGAGCTGTGCATGTTAAAATCAAGCCTGAAAACACATATATGCTTATTTATTCAAATGGGAGAAAGAAAGGGCTCTGGGGCAAAAGCAGTAATTGTCTCTGGCTCTGCCTCTCCTGCTCTCACAAACCATAATGTGGGAGCTCAGCCATCTGAGAGGAGCTGTAAAACATCCCACCATCCTCATCCTGCAGAGTACCCTCGGTATTTGTGGAGAAGATACAGCACATAACACACACCAGACGGAAATTTACTGCCCCCGCTGCACAGAGCCCGCTCAAGGGCACAGCGCCTCTCTGTCACCTGGGACATGAAACCGCCGGGGAGGGAGGGGATAAGGAGAGGAGGCGAAGAAGGAACAGGGAGGAAGGGTAGAATACGCGGAACTTGGAAAAATGAAAATAGGTGAACCATTCAACTGGAGCAGTGTGACTACACAGACCTCATCACGCACCACCACAATGTCAGATTCTTTATGGAAATAACATGAAACGCTACTAAACTAATTATAATTGGAAGTTCCACTCCTCAGGAAGTCTCCTGCTGTCTCTCCTGTTTCTGGGAGCAGGGGATATAACGCTGACCCTGACTTGGGGAGAACCTGAATGTCGCATTGGATTTCATCCAACTGACTCGTCAGCTGTTCAGGTGAAACCTACACACTAGTGCATGGCACTGGATCAATAGCTGTCCCGCCAAGAAGTCACCATAAAGAATCTAGAAGAGCAAAGAAGAGGACGACAAATACAGACAGGGGAAAAAGATCCAGTTTGAAATTCAGATAATCATCATTCTTCCAGGATCAAAATAAGTCAAGGGCAGAATTTGCTGCTTGACTTCGATAGTGCCTGATAATCTGTCAGTTTTAAAGACATCATCTTAAAGGCTTGAGACACTATAAGGTCACCCTGGATGCTATTTAATTGACCCAAGCAGGTTAATCAAGAAAATAATCAACAAACCAAGCAGTAATAACAGAGGGGGAAGAGAATCCAAGACAGAAACAGAGCAGAATAAAAGAGGAGGACAAATAGATCAAAAGAAGAGAGTAGAAGCAGAGCTCTGAGCCAAACAGTGACACAAGACCAAAACTGAACTACTTTCCAACGTTCAGCTAAATCGAGAACAAAGTCAGAGACGTCCGTAGCCTCAGTCTGACCTGCAGCAGACTCTGTTCAGCAGTCAAACACTGGACTCTGGTGGACAGACTCCTGCATGACAAGAACTAGCTTCATTCTAAAAACATTCACGTGTGTTCACATCTGGATATTTTCCTAAATGATGAGATGAAAACTACTGCTTTACTAATCGAAGACACTCTATTGTTGTGTGTTTGTGTGTATGGATCTAACACTGATACACGGTACTGTACATACAGTGTGTGTGTGTGTGTGTGTGTGTGTGTGTGTGTGTGTATGTGTGCGGCAGTGATAAATAACTCTGCTGAGACCGTCTGAGACCCTGCTGCAGACGGCCAGGCTCCTCTCCAGATTTAGTGGAGATGGAGGAGGCCCAGTCTAAAAGCTTTTTGTCCACATGATCACTTCCCACTAAAGCACCACAGTAGAGAGCCCAGTGCATTCAGCTTGATGTGCTCACATCCTGCAAGCACACAGCATCTAGGATGAGTGGAGCAAGATGAAACATCTGTATAATTATTGAGTGCATTTCACGTCTGTAGCTTTCTAACTCCAGAAAGTACCATCAACTGTGTATGTGTACTGTCTTTCAAAGAGCCACAGATTAAAACCAGGTATTTGTTGTAAAACACAGTCTGTCAGTGAAGCCAAACTAAATCTGCTGTAAAAGTCATTTCTGTAGCTTCGACTACAACATTATCATCGCTCATAAACTTGTCTATAAAACAGAAAGAGGGCTGTTACTCCGGCCCGTCGGCGAGCGGGCCTGAGCGGCGTAGCGCTGAGTGGTGCAGCGCTCTGAGCCTGATCTTTGGCAGGCGGCAAGGACCAGACGAGAGCAGACCACGAACCATCTGTCCTCCTGACCCCCCCCCCCCCGTTCTCCAAAAGGCACACGCATGCAGACACAGTCACGATCGTGCACATGCGAATCACCGAAAGTAAACGCACACAGACGCACAGATGTCTCAGTACACACGTCGAAGGATGAAGATGAAAGCGGAGAAAGGAGCAGAGCGTTGTGCGAGAGTGGTTGAATTCAGTTTATTAAATGCCTAATATCGTTATTGATACAACCTGGACTTCTTAAATCTCTGCTCCTTCACAAACACAGCGGTTATTACACGTTGCGGCCTCATATACGCTGGAGTAATGCTCTTTCACATTCTGGCTTTCCTGCCTGGCCAACAGAAGGCTATTAGGTTCTGAAGCAGCCAGCTGCCCCTCAGGCAACACAAAGTAATAGGCTGTTGAATGGGGAGGCCCAAATCCATAATAGCGTCAGCGCCGCAACGAGACAGGCGGCAGCGGTGTTGAGCGCAAAGAAATTCACCTGTGTTTTGTTGCTATGAAATGGTCGATATCCCAAAAGACAAAGCACCGCTGCAACTGCAACACAGCGGCACGCAGACGGGAAGATATTTATTTCTTCTCAGCTGGAGGCACGACAGCAAAATACTCTGCCACATTAGTCCCTTAAGAGCAATAATGACGCCAGGACGGAACCACAACATCAGACCCTGAGGTCATCGGAGTTTAAGGGGTCAAGTGTGGCCCGAAGAAGGATTTCATTATTTTTAAGGGGGCAGCCGGGGAGCGATCATTCATTCAGTCTGCGGAGCAGCTCCTTTAGAATGAGAACACCAGCAGATGTCAGTGCAACAGTCCTCGTCACTGCACGTCAGGTGGACAGGCCCTGAGAGTCATATCATGTGACTTTCTAAAGGGGAGAAAGAGAATTATAAAAAGCTTTTCTCTGCTGCCCTCTCTCCTCTGTAACAGCGGCCGGGCGCGGGAGCAGCGGCCCTCTATCAAATGTGCTGTGTTGAGCTCAGGACATGGGACACGGAAATCGATAGAGGGAGGGGTACAGGATGATCCAGAATGTCTCTCTCCTCCTTCTCCGTCTGCCCTCCTTCTCCCCGGGCTGATTTTCAGTTGGCTATTCTCTTACAGCGGGACGCTGCAACCTGAACCGCGTCCAACGAAGTAAAGACACCCAGGACTTAGACCCATCCTCAGGAGGCGCGATACACTTTTTCAGACTCTTAAACCATTGGAAAAGGAGGAAAACCTCACAAAGAACAAAGTAACTGAAACAACAAGAAAATCCAGTAAGTCTCACGAAACAACCCATCCAATGTTGTTTTGATAAACTGAACCAAAAGTAGTGAACAAAAATGAGCGACAATAAGTCAGATATTTGGGTGGGAACTTGATGTGGTTTGCACATCGTAGTGGAACTGTCAGAGCAGGTGAAAGGAAACAAGCAGCAAATGACTGCTGGCACCTCGGACTCAGCCCCTTGTCCTGAATGGCAGACACACACACACACACACACACACGCAGACACACACACACACACACACACACACATATATATATATATTTTTAATGTCGGTGGCAGCACTTTTACTTTAGACAGTGTTAGAGACGTCCTCACAAGCCATACCCTCCTCCCTTTGTATGAGGGCATGTTGGCTGACCCTCTGTAACCCCCCCACCTCACCCCCACCCCAGTGTCCATCCATCCATCACACACAGGTGACCGCTCGTCAACGGTGCAGCCGTGCAAGCTCTCACAGCACGTTTACATACTGTAAGCAGTCTTGAATACATATTTTGTAGAGTGCAACACACACACACACACACACATTTTGCCTACTATGGTACATGTGCAGCTCGCTTCAAGGTCGCAGCTGAGCAGAGAAACTAATGACCTATAATAAGACACAACCTTGACTGATGATGGGTACAGTCGGTTAGCTTGGCTAGTGCAGCCAACAGAGGAGTACACACACACACACACACACACACACACACACAAAATGATGATGCTGAGCTGGACTCTCATCTGACTTAAAATATCATATTATTGTCTCATCTTCCTGGGAATATCTACAGATGTTAAATAAAAATGAGAGGAGCGTGTGTGGTTTGCTATTAATTTCAGATGACACACTTTATATCCTTCATGTTGCTATAACCTTGTGGTAAAATTGCACGTGTGGACACGTTGCCACCTGAAGGAGACGCAAACATGTAACATCAGTGACAGAAACTAAGGGGCTCTCTTCCCCTGATTAAGTGCTATGTGTTTCCATGAGGACACTCGGAGGCCATGTCGGTGTCAGCAACAACTCAAACGATCAAGTCACGTCTAAGAGCCTCCGCCCCCACGCTCAGCTCACCTTGAGGTGCCTCTTACATGCAGCATTAGCATGTGCTGTGTGTAACACACACTCACACAAACACACAGGGAGAAAGGCACAGGTAAAATGACTCAAAGGCAGCATGGTGCCTCACCTCTAGATGTCACTGCGTTCTGCACGCTGAACCTTCAAAAGGCCTTTGAAATCAATTTCCAGTCAATACGCTCCATCTAATTTAAAGGTCAAAGGTACAAAAGTCACGCTGACCCTGTGAAACGACGAACAAGCACTGCAGCTGTGTTGCTGTTGCTGTCTCCTCTGTGTCATTTCTGCTTAGTTCCAACACTTCCTCTAATTGGAGGCTTCAGCAACTTGCATGTGCGTAGCGGCCTGGAGCGGCCGTTCGGCTGTCAGGGTCCCAGAAAAGTTAAAAGCGCAATGTGGGTGTCAAGATGGCTGACGCTGACAGCATCCCCATTCAGCAACACACGCACAGTGACAGCACCTAGTCAGCAGCAACACTAACAACAATCTGACTCCCGTTGATGCGTCCTGTTGCATCAGATCAAACGTTCCCGCTGACAGATTGCAACGTGTGCAATTAAAAAAAAGAAAGGACAATGTGATACTGTCCTGTGAAAACTTCCCTAACCTCAACCCTTGTAAGTTGTTCGTTGCTTGATAGTAAATTAAAGATGGTGAGCCTCAAATTCAATGACAGGAGGATTTAAAATGGAGTCTCCATGTTTGTTCTCGAATCGAGACGAAACAGCTCTTTGTACTGTGACTCACTTCCCTCCAGGTAGGCAATGGCTGGGTGGGAACATACTAGTACTATGGATATACAATGATGTCTCTTAGTCGAGCTGCTTTCAAAACAACAACCAGAGGAAACTGAAAATATCCAGCGTGAGATTGTCAACGCAGGAACACACATCATCATCGAGGGAGCCGGCTGAAAGATGCTGCAGGGCTGCTCTATTTTCAACGTGACGGCTGTTTGTTAAAGAGGCTGAAAGCAAACAGGGTAAGAAGCACCAGAGGAGGAAGAGGAACAGGACAATGCCGAAGATCATTTACAACCGATGGGTCCAGTGATGGAGGAGAAGATAATATCAAGTGCTCTGGGAAACAGGAGAATTCACTGTGACTCGTGTGCTGGTGCTGAAATGACTGTGTGAGAGCCGAAAGGTGATGAAGACGCAGAGATCGGGTTTAATCCTTCATCATCATTAACAGTCCTCACTCCTGTGTGATGCTTAACAACAGCATTTCACTGGCGACACATCTTCCCTGCTAAAAATAACACTGACTTCAAAACAGCACAAATCTCCTTTTGCAACTTCCATGATTAACTGATTCCTTTCGGGATCAAATCAACCAGTTATTTGTGGATAAATTCGTCAGAAAATAGTAAAATATCATAGATGTGTGATCATCAATGAATATAAAGTATTCACTCTTTTGTTTGTCCGTCCCTCTCGCCAAGCATTATACCAATGGACACTTTCAATCTCGATCCATCTTTGAGGCAGTTACATTCATTCATTAAAACAATCGATGAACTGACTGATCACTCCTGCCTCGATAATCTGTTCAAAACCCACCAAGGAATGTCGGCGCTTCATATCCCGTTTTACTGTTTTTCACTCAGCTCACCACCTCTTCTCCTCCTGTGTTTGTGCCCTCGCTGTACAGTATTAGTGATGGATTTCTGGCAGGAACAGTGGGCTTGAAGGGCACCTAGAGCCAGAGCACAGCATCAATCCTGAGTTAGTGTTCTGCCCTGGGGGTAAACTCTACACCCCCACGTGTACAGATAATTCCCCTTGTGGCACCAAACCTTTCTGGATAGAAACTCTTGCAAGAAGAACCAGGGAGACGATGCGACATCAGAAAATCCTCAGAAATCAAGCGGACGCGCAAGCACAGGCGTGATCTGCTGCAGTGCCTTGCGGTTCAGGAATCCTCTCGGACAGTCAGGCTACGGTGAAGCAGTCACTTCACTTCACGTGGACGATAAAATACACTTGCACCCCACAATATGTTGTGAGCGGTCACTGAGAACAGAGTGCAAACATGTTGGGCAAAGCTGCTGGTGAAGACTTGAGCATCGAACGTTCAGCAGACGGAATGCTTTCCTACTGTTCAGCCAAAGACTTCACTGTGTGTGTGTGTGTAATGCTCTAATGTCTAAAGGTCTATTTATCCAGTGATCTGACACATAACCAGCTGAGTAGAAGAATACCAATCCCAGCTCGGAGCTACAATCAACCTTTCCCCATCAGCCGACATTATGCTGAATTACAGCATTCCGCTCAGGCCCGCTTGAAACTTGTGTATCGCACAAGCCAGCAGATGACAAAACATATTATTTCACCTTAGGTTTTACCAGCGACTGCGCTGCACAGTACCCACAAGGCCACACACATGCTGGAAATACAGGATCACAGACTGCAACCTTTTCACACTAAATGACCTCCTTTAAGGTGCGATGGAGCCGCTCCCCCAGGGCCCACAGCAAGAGTACATTTGTGACAAACTGCGTTTAAGTCTATTTGCTGGACAGTGCCTTTTCAGAGGGAAGTAAGAAGGAACCATATCAGATACTTGATGAGATAATTGGATCATGGAGGATGGCTGGACAGAATGAGCATGTGCAACGTGCATCTATGTCTGGGGAGTCGGGGTTTGGTAGATGGGACAGAGGGGGTGGGGTGAACATGTTCTCTAATCATGAATCCAGGCTTTTTTCTGCTCCCAAAGGGACCCTGAATATCACCCCCCCCTCCCACCCCCCTTTTACTCTCCCTCTCACCGCCTTCTTGCTTCCTCCCCCCATGCCAAAGAGCTAACTATGAAGAGGTGTGATTACCATCGATCTGTCCAAACAGAGCCCATTTCCTCAACCCCTGAGCTCCAGCCTGCATGCCGGACCAGAGCCGCACCATCCCGCCATTAGCCAGGGACAAAGGCTTTCTCGGGGGGGGGGGGGCAACAAATCTTTCAATGTGACCATGAATTAAAATCATTAAAATCGTAATATATATACATAAGATATTGTCACTATTGTCTCCTTTGCTTCCAGAGAAGTGCTGCGACCTCGAAGCTCGTAAACGGAGCCAGATGACAGAATTGATCATCCCTTGATCGTGGTTACCGCTGCACATGATGGCGGCGTGGCAGGTGGTTAAGTACAGGACAGGGAACCGGCGAGGTGCTGGTGGAGGCAAGCGAAAAGAAAGTAATTATCAAGCCATGCAAGCATCAGTCCCATGGGTCAACAGAGTGGTGTGTGTGTGCGTGTGGGGGGAGGGGGGCAGCATTTCAATAGGATAAGCTTCATCTGTGAGTGTATGACGAGCACCTGCCATATATGCATTAATGTGCACGCACACACACAGCTGCTTCAGTCAACACTTGGGTAATCTATAGGGTATCTGTGGCCTATGAATCAAGGTTATTAATATTATGATTACTGATTATTACTCTTTCTCTGCTGTCTTTCACACATAAGATGAATATTTGCCCATCGTCCACTTCTCTGTTCTCATCTGTCTCATTTCCCTGATTCCCCTTCTCCGCTCCAACAGATTCTCTTCTTCTCCCTGGAACTCCTCCACACCTGCCCACCGCCTCTTGACCTTTCTTTTCTCTCCCTCTGTCGACGCCTCAGCGAGTCCGCTGCTTCATCTCCTCCTCGTCTCTTTCCCACTAGTCTGGCGCCGTGCACCCGCACCACCCTCCGCCCCTTTACATATCATTCAGCCCAGTAATCACATCATTAAGCAGCATTACTGTATCTGTAACTATGTGTGAATAATCTCACGGTGAACTGCGCTCGCTCCTTTTCGGTCTCACCCTTGCACATCCGAGGTGAGGTCGTCCCATTTAAATGAGATGACTGATGTGGAGGTGAGTGGTAACTCGGTGGCAGACTTGTTCAGAGGGGAAGATCCTGCACTCTGGTCTAACCTGGTGTTTCACAGATCTGTGTCATGCTCCAGTGAATCTTACAACCTGCTCCTCTGGTTGGTTGGTTGGCAGGTTGATGTGTTTCAAACAAACTTCCTTCCTCTCAGATGATGCTGCCACTGAGGCAAACTGTAAGAATATAGTTTCAGATCCAGCTGAGAGGTTATTTAAACTTCCATTCCACATCATCTGAGGCAAACAGAATGAATGAAACACTTTATCGCATTAATGTACAGTTCATTTGTAAAGCACAACAATTACACCACAAGCGCTGGTGTATGTATTTACATGCTTATTATATTCTCTGAGCTCATGGCCGCAAGCTACTGTACATCTCATTGTTTCTACGCTTCTGCTGCAGCTAATAATTATTTTCATGACTGATAAATCTGCTTATCGCCTGCCTGATAAATCACTGGGTCCATAAAATGTCAAATAACAGTAAATCCTAATCCCAAAGCGAGGCCTGTATACTGTTTGTTTTGTCCCAGGAAACATAAAACAGCCGCATTAAAATATTCAGACTGGTGTCACATAAAAAGAAAGAGCAGCAGGAAAGGCAAAAAAAAAGCAAATTGTATTGATATACTTTAAATCTGACAGAGAATTACAGCTCTTGATCCACCGACAGGGTCACTATGTGTGAAGACAAAAATTAGATGGGATTATTTCATCGACCGACCGACTGAGGGATTTCATGCTCCTTAACATGATGGATTTATAGAATTCTGCCATATCTGATTAATCATGCTAGCAACCATCTGAGCTGTAAGGGACTGAGAACTTATTCATGTGTCATTCTTACTCATTTTAATAGATCCAGCAATGAGCCCTGAAATTATATATAATCTTAATGTGTGTATTCTGTATGTGCCATGTGGAAAATCATGAGTAGTCCAACATGCAGTAGGGCATCACTTCAGAGAGAGAGGCAGAGGGGGAGGGGGAGGGGGAGGAGGGTGCTCATGGATTGGAAGAGCGGCGAGAAAGACGCCACTCACCTTGAAATGACCTTAAGGCTTACGATCATGCTCTCTCTCTCTCTGACGGACTCTCTAATTCCCTACATTTCTTCTTATCTCTCACTTGCTCCTCTCTGTCACCCACATGCGCTCTCTCTCTCTCTCTCTCTCCCTTCATCTATTAGTCCTCATCTTTCCGTCTCTCGTTCTGTCCCTCCCTCTCGCTGCTTCTCTCTCTAACACACTTCATCCTGCGTCCGGTACTAAAAAACCAACGACGTCATAATTCAGTGTCGAAACACAACTGTCAGATCATCTTAACCAGGAACCACAACTAGACAACATGGATTTTTCTCCCCAGTGGTAGGACAAACAAATCACCTTGTGAACTGGTTTCCAGTTACAAAGGCTCCATAAGAAATACCATCACCACCATCACCACCACCACCACACACATGAGCATACGCCATCCCCCAGCAGTCCTCTCAGTAAGGACCCTCAAAGTGGTGGATCAATAATTAGAACAATCCTTATTACACGCTCTCATTTCCCCTTAGAGACTGAAGCTAATCTAGAACAATAGCAGCATACAGTAGAGCATGTCGCCCATCAGAGCATCCTGCACGTTTGCCGCCATGTGAAATACAAGTGTGCGGATTAGAACCTGACTGATTCATTGACACTGGGAGTGAGTGAGTGGATGGAACGACACGCGCTGGACTGAAATTCAACCAGATCTGCTCTGATCTGCGCTGATTTAGGTCTAGGAGAAAAAAATAAGTTAGTGCAGTGGATCTGCGTTTGTCTGAGACTACAATGCACGTGCAAAGTTTTACTATAAACTGCTTTAAAGACACAACACACTCCCACCATGTTCATAAAATACAATGTACTCTACATCAATTGTCATTATCTAAACAAACAGACGCTTGGCAGGCTCCGCAACCTCACTCCTTGCCAGCCGTCCTGGCGGTGGCCATCTTGATGGTGAAAACATTTTGTAATAATGGGAGGGGTTCCCGATGCCGATGCAATTAGCTGAAGCATGCATGAGCTGAATTCATTAACCTCCATCATTTATGGGCTGGTGGGGAGGGGAGGAGGTGAAGGAAGGAGGAGCTGGGAGGGGAGAGGAGAAGGGAAGCGACACACGTGCCGGCTTTGTTTCAGCCACAGCACAAAGTGGAGTGGAGCTACATGAGCAAGTAAAAAATGAGAAAGAGAGGGAAAAAGAAATGGAGAAAAATGAAAGATAAAGCTGTTAAATTATGCAGCGGTATTATGTATCCTCGCCTCATGCTCGCCTAAAGCCTGATGAGTCTTTTCCCCCACGGTTTGTTTTCCCTCTCCGGGCCGGGGCAGACTCTTGCCTTGCCACAGTTGCCATGGGCTTGCTCTGAAGGCAGCACAGGCTGAAATCCAAATTCAACACTGCCCATCGCCTTCCAGCAGTCTGCTAAGATCCACCACTGCCATCCGGCTTCACACTAACTCACTAACTGCAAGGGGTCTTTGGAATGTACTACTAGTGCAATTTTCTTCTTAATATTAGTGTTTTAATATTTTAATACAAATTTTTATTTTAGACACACATTTATTGGACGTGCACTTTGACTGAGGAGGCAGGGCTTATATCCTGTACAGCATCGAGCCGCCAGAGGCTGACTTTGCTGTGAGCGGAGCTGACATTTCAACCATCCTTACATGCAGTCAGATAATGACACAATAATTGGACGGAGTGAAGAAACGCTGGCAAACGGGCACAGACATTCCTCAGAAGATAAAAACACAATCAGATTATTATAGAGTGGAGAGAAGCTAGCTCATGGCCCATATAAGCCCTGCGAGAGAAACAATAGGTGCTCCACTGCGTACCGGAGCAGTGTGTGAAACTGGGACACAGCAGAAGGAAACCTATGCTTTGCTTAGCTCTCCTTCTCTCCCAGGGAATCCAGTGGGGGCTCCTGGCTCTCGATAAAGTCATTAGAAGTAAAGCAGCTTGAGAATTTATGTAACAGTATAACAGGGGTTTCCCGTTCAGATGGCTACTGCTGCTACGGAGTTTACACCTCGTCACACACACTCTGAGGAAAATGAGTCCGTGCAAAAACATCTGACAAAGATTCACAGAGACATGGCTGCTGCTTCTCAGACTGGCGTACTGGGAGTCCCCAGGTGCTAAAGTTTGGAACTTTAACTTCTTCTGTGCTGCTCTCCTCCTGATACACACACTGGCAGGGATTCCTCCCCAGACACCCTGGACTCCATTAGGCCGACACTGAAGTGAGTGGTGTCTGATAAAAGCAGCAACTATTTCTCAGCCCCCCTCTCATGCACTTTTTGTTCTCTGTGTTTTGAAAGCCAGTTCCTCCGGCTGGGTCCAGGACGGAGTATTTTCTCTATTTTCCTCATGCTGCTGAGTCCATGAAGCGGATCAGTCTCCCACCTGGAGACGTCCAAGGCTGCAGTGTGCAGACTGACACATCCCTCTCCATAACTACCACTACTACACGACTGAAACTAAATGTGGTTTCACAGCACATCGACCTGCTGCTGACTAATGTAAATGTACACACCAGTGGAAAGGAGCCACTCTGCTTTTGCTCTCTAAATATAGCATGTGTAGCTCTGACAGGAGTGACTCAAAGCAGTTTGTTGCCCAGTTTGCAACGAGACGAGCAAATCAGTTTAGAACAGGAGCAACAAAACTTAAGGGTTTGAGTTTGACAGAAAACACTAACGGCAAACTGATTTTTTTCTCACTGTGCCTCTGTTGTATTCACACATGCCTGTTTTCATGTGTTGTTGGACACGGTGGAAGTTGGAAGGCCACCGCTGGGTGTGAGCATTGCATGATCAAGGTCAGCCAGAGAATAAACTAAGAGGAATGAATGCAGGAGAGAACCTGGTGAGCTGAGACACCCGATTGTGCCTCTCTCTGAGAGAGAGTGGCCCACAGCAGCGATCTAAAGTTCACATCTCTCAAGTAAATATGACAAAGACCCAGAAAAAGAAGGGACAGAAATAGTGAGCGAGACAGAGAAGGGAGAGAATGGTAGATCGTTGTGAGGACGGAGGGAAAGCTTATTATTCTTTGGATGGCACTATGTGCACAGTCCAGTCAATACAGCACCTCTCCATGTCTTCTCCTCTCCTCTCATCATCCCCTGTTCTCGTCTATGAAACACGACCCATCATGAGGACTATAAATCCTCCTATCCAGATCAATATCTCAGACACATCATTTTAGTACACACAAGCACAGGAGAGGCATGTTTGCAGATTTAAAACTTTCCTCTCGGCGGTTGTAAAGCATTTTCATTCTGCTTTAATTCTTGGTTGAAAAAGATTACGCCACGGTAGCTTTGTTCTTGTTAATGCTAAGGAAGGTCAAATAACCCTGCCAGCAGCATAATTCAAAACCCGGCACCCATGGGCGCAAAGAACAGTAAATGTCACCGTTATTGACCAGATCTCTGGCGGTCAGATCGCGCCACCTCAGTGTCCAGACAGTTGATGCAGATGACCAGTGAACCCTGTCAGAGGTCGATCACCATTTTTATTGTGTCTCTTATTCCCAATATTGCGTTTTGAGTTTCTCCCTCTTCTGTCGAAGGAGAGCTGACAGGTAAGCGAGGCAGAGGAGCAGGGAAGGAGACCCACGTGCACTTCAGTTCCTCCTCCATCATATGAAAAGCTTTGTCATCAATAAATCAGTCGTGTATGCATTATACATGGCTGTCTGTGCATCCAAGCACACACACACATGCACACACACACGCACACACACACTGAACTACTGATTTTGGGGCTTCTGTGCATGTTAACAATCGAACATGACCTCACAGTTTACACAACTCCCAGCACTGAACGATGAGCAGATGTTTAAGGAAGGAGTGACGTAGTGTGGCTGAAGAATTGGGAAACACTGAAATAGTAACAGGCAGGAAAACGAAAAGCTCCATGTGTCCATTCATCCAGAGACGGGCGGCGGACATCGTCAGGCACTAACGGGTGAAGTTGTGTTTCACTTTCACCTATTGTGTGAAAGGAGACACACACACACACACAAGTATAAGCTGACACACCATCTCACACATGCACGCACACACACACACACACACATTTAGTCTACAAGGTTAAAGATTCTGTTTGAAATGGACAGCATGAGTCTCCATGTGTACATGAATATGATGTGAGGAGGAGATCTTGAAACCAAGTTGATGTAGCTGGTCAAGATGAGATGTAGAGAGCCACACACACACACACACAGACTCAGTCACGCTCCGATGAAGCTCGCTGAGCGGAGCAGATGAAGCCACCAGCCAAGCCAGCCAGTCCTCGTTACCTTCCTCTTTTGTTCCCGGGACGCTGCTCTCCTGCTCTTCCTCCGCTTCTCCTTCTCGTCCTCTATTGCATTCACATCCACTTCCCCCCGATTCTTCTTCAATTGGGAGGCCGCGTGAGCCATGATAGGTAAAAAAAATTGAAGAGGCACCACACACCACACACGCGTGCCTCACCTGAAATCCCAGAGAAGTTCAGGGGCTGTATTTGACAAAACCAGGATCTCAGAGGAAAAAATCGGGGTAGAAAAGGAAAGGGGGGGAAAGGGAAGAAAAATGCCCTCCTTGAAAAGGAGAATGGAGAAGAGTAGGGTCTGTCTTTTTATGTAAGTATGTATATCCTGTGTCCTTTCTTGTGGTTGTTGCTCTGGTCTGATCTGCCCTTTCTCTTTCTCGTTCTCTCTTTTTGTTTCAAAGTGATGAAAATGCGGGAGAGAGGAGGAAGCGGCTTCTCCTCATCTCCTCGTCCTCCTCCTCCTCCTCGTGTGTCATCCGCTGGCAGTGTGAGAGGAACGCGTCCAGGAGAGGTGAGGACAAACCGGATGGAGAGAGGAAAGAGACACGAGCATCACCAGCACAGAGGTGGAGGGAGAGAGAAAGAGGAGGGAGAGAGAATGGAGATGGAGGGAGGGAGGGCGGGTACGAGGGGGACGGTTACCATGGCAACCCACGCTCTGTTTCTGGTCTGTCCTCTTAAATGTTTCTATGTCTCTCCCCCCTCCTCCTCCTCCTCCTCTTGGGTCCTCACCTGGCGCTCCACCGTGCAGGCGTGTGTGTGAGATTCAGTGTGAGAGAAATGAATTGTGTGTGCGAGAGGGTGCGAGTGCATGAATGAATGAAGGAAAGGAAGCAGGGGGTAAGACAAGGAAAGGAAAAGAAAGCAATGTGTATACCCACACCACACACACACACACACACACACACAGGAGGTGACCAAGTGTGGGGATGGAAATGTTGATGAAAACATGCAAAGGACACAGGTGAAGAGAAAGAGAGGGGGAGGAGAGACAGGGTCTGCTGATGGGGATAGTGCACTAACATTAGAGACATGCACTCACACACACACACACACACACACACCATCACCACAACTGACTAATGCCAATTTAATTGTTCCAACTGCGACATTCGACTTGATTTTTTTTCATGCAATGCTTGTACCAGAGAAAGATTGAATGGAATAGAATGAATGAATCCTAAACCAAAAATAGCATTTGTGAAGTGAATTAAATATAGAAAATCTATTAATGATTATGAAACGACTGCATCAATAAAAAATAAGAAAAATCTCAGTTCAGGGCAGTCGCGTGCCTCTCTAACCTCAGTGTGCTCATGCCACCATCTGGGTTCACTGACACCGTGATGGGGAGGTCATGCAGGAGCAGGGGAGCTTTTGTTTCTCCAAATCATTCAGGTCTTTGTTGAAAACAGAGGAACAGAGGAGGAGGAGGAGAAGAGGAGGGAGAAACAGGAATAAAAAGCTTTACACAGAATGGGAGTAAGAGAAAGGGAGACAACAAAAGATCCTGTGTGATTTTCCGTGACTGAAGAACGGGGGAAAGAGATGAAGAGGACAAGGGAAAAGAAAAAAAAAAAAAAAACGGATGTCTTATTTTGGGACGTCCTTCACATCGTCCATGCTCATGTCTGACACAGACGTGAGCACGCAGCGGCCATCTTTGTGTTTCTTTGCCTGCTTGCGTGTCAGAGGCACCTATGAGCCCGGCTGGGTCCTGTTGATACCGAGAGGCTGCCCCACCACATGCCTGTCTGCTTTTGACTCTACTGTATGCAGTCACGCCTCCCACTGTACATAACACTGAATGGGAGCCATATGGTGAAAAGCCGAGAACAAGCGAGGGGATGATGGAGCACTGCTGCTGGAGAGAGAGGAGAGCAACCCTCCAGGGAGAGATGACAGGTTTAGCCAGTGGACACCAGCCATGTAACAATACAAGCGTGAAATTCTCTTTTATCCACCTCAAATATATTCATCCCCTCCGCTTCATTTTTCTTTCCTTTCAACCACAAACACCAGCACGAGGTGGGGGGGGGGTGACTTATAGCCCCCATCATGCATCAGGGGGTGTCACATTATGCCAAATTATCATGCGGTTGCTAGGCGAGGGCCAATGGGGTGGGTTTGGGCAGGACAGGATGGATGGATAAGGACCGTGGAGGTAAAAGGGATTGGGGGGGGGCGTGTGGAAGCATGGCGAGTACGCGGCATATGTGCACATGATCAACAAACTGCTTTCATGAAAAGAAAAGAAATCCTTTGTCTGAGGAGTAATATTCAAAAAGAGGAATTACGATGAATTAAGAAGAGCAGGGATAAAAAAAAATACTGTAAGGCAAATATACAAAAACCTATGACACTCATAAATGAACATTTAGTAGCGGCCAGTCCTAATGCCTTTTTAACAATTCATTAACTGACTGAAAATAATCCATTCACGCGGTGATAGCCAGAACAACCCTAACCTCCCACAGCCGTAGTAAGAGGGCCTGCCAAGGGGGTCTATATTTCAAACTGCATTTTACAAGCAAAGAAAAATAACGATGACTGCAACAGATCAGAGTTGGCCGGGGGCCGCTGAACTCTATAGAAGTGAACGCTCACTGGACGTTTTCCACCGCTTTTCAGGCACTTTGCCACAAGTTACAAAAAATAAAAAAAACACATCCCAGGACGATAAATCACACACACACACACTACAATGAGTGCTATACAACTATTAGTGTACTTTTAGCTACCACTAAACATTTGTGGTATTATTAGAGCTGATTTTTTTTATTTGTCAATTCGTTGATGAGCAGAACATTTATTTTCAACCATTTGACATCTATTTTTTTTTTTTTTAGTTCAATGGCAGATAAACTGTAAAAGAATAGAGAATATGTATAACTGTATAGAGAATTGAATCGATTAAGTATTTCAATAAAGAACTTAGATAAATAAATCAAAGAGCTCATGTTAGAGCTAATCTATCAATGGTTGTGTACTTTATATATTGAAGATAAGCATGATTTTAGATCCACCCTATAAAAGTAAAGTCAGAAGGGAAACTTTCTAAATCCGTATATATCTTTTTAAAAAGCCCCTGAGATGATTTTAGCAGGCCAGTGTCTTTGCTGTTATGAGCTGCACTGTTCTGAGTGTGAGTGACCCGCTGCTGCAGCTCCCGTGGGTGCAACACCACCAATCACTGCATCAGTCTCATTGGCCCTTTGACCTCTGCAGCCACAACAGTGTGTCCCAATACACCAACAAAAAGAAGACAGCATCTGGAGGGCGTGAGCGGGACAGGTCACTGCGAGGTTACAGAATATCTCAAACAACAACTGAGCTCCATGTTACACACATGAGCTCCTATGTCCTAAACATGGCTTCTTCTTTGCAGCCTTGTATAGATTATTCCCTTCCATGCAGGAGCACTGTCACTGTGCTGCAGGAATTGTCATAAACTGTAAATCATGTGTCTAGTCTGATTTGTGATTCAGAAAAAGAGAAAAGTGAAAAGCAGTCCAGCTGAACCGGATCATTCTCTGTACTCTGCTACCCTCCAGTGGTCCACAGCATCAACTGTCCCACATGTCCTGGGAGCACAGTATACTGTAGTGGGTCTTATACAATGCAATTACATCATTTGTCGTTTTATAGCAATGAATAACATCAAAGCCAGCATTAACATATTTATATGGCATGAGTATACATGATTTTTTTTTTTTTTGGATATTCCACCTCTTTAAAAGGATTATCATTTTAATTATATTATCTTCTTAACTTCCAGACCTGGACCCAAAACACTGAAAATTAACACTTGGCTACCACACCAGTGTAGACCTGTCATTGATATTCTTTACACAAGATAAATCTCCCCCTTTCCCTCTCTGCAAATCCCTGAGAGCGAAGAAATCCTTGGCTGCTCTGAGTGGAGGAGAAAAGCCTGAAGGGAGAACGAAAGAGGAATATGAAAGGTGCAAGGTCGAATGGCAAAGTGCAGAGACTGACAGGAAATGATCCACCCGCACAGAAACCCTTCCTACGACACCCACAACTTGGCCCAAGGCCGAACGCGTCAATGTGGGGGGATGAAGTGAGAAGAGGAGGTGATGGGGGTTTGCAATAAATCAGAGATCCATATACAGAAAGAGACATCTGAGGGTGGAGGTGAGGTGAGCATTTCCAACAATAGAAAAGAAATGAAACAGCCATGTGGTTTTACAGACAGGAATATCTGGAAATTGGTTTTCACAAATAAACAAGTCAGCAGGATAAGGTGTGAGTCAGATCTGTTCACAACGAGAACATTCAGGGGTGTGCAGGTGAGGGGTGGGAGCACCACTCAATAAATGACGCTGCAAAAACCCTGTGTTTTTGTTTACAGCACATCGACACAGTGTCTGCACACATCACCAAAAGCTGCGGAATTCATTTTTGACGTTCCTCAGTGGCACACAAGTCCTCTGCGTGTGTGCTGAATTTTTTTTTCCTACTGAGACATTTGGATTCTTGATGACGTCTGAACGCTTTAGACTTTAGCTTTACACACTTTTTATATGACGTTTATTTTGTTCACTGAGCCTCACTCTATCCTACATCCCTCTCCCACACCCTGTTTTGTGCATCTCCCCCCCATTCCCCCCCCCCCTCCAGACAAGCACAACACACTCTGAGACACACGCTTTGGCTTTAACCCACATAGCCACCAGTAACCTACCTAAATGTGTGTCACGACCGAGCATTTCCTTTCCAACCAGAACAAAATGTCCTTCCATGGTTTCCCCACTGAGGGGCAGACAGGACATTCACAGTGGAGAGGAGAAGCACACTGACACACACACACACAAAGGGAGGCAGGAGAGAGCAGTGTGAGGTGGGGTCTTCTGATAGTTTGAGGAGGAATTGCATTATTTTTTATTCTTTCATCATGCAGTTTAGGGAGAAATATACGCAGAGTATGCTCACAGATACAGATTATATGGGTCATAATGAAGCTAGAAAATGAATTACTTTCATTTACGGGAATATGTGTCATGATGCAAAAGGAATAAATGAGATTTAAAAACAAGCCCTGATTTCTGCATGTCCATCCCCTCCATCATAAAGGTTCTTTTATTTGATGAAATTAATTTGATTGTGCATGTCTGACATGCTCCTCGTCTTCATCGATCGGAGGAATGAGAGAATGAAGAGCATCAGGTTAGACCAGGATAAACCATAGGGAGAGGTGTTCGGGTTTATGTACTTACATGAAGTGTGTGTGAAAGGCATTTAATTACCACAGTCGGATTGTTGGAAGAAAACCAGTCACTTTCACAGTTCATTTTTGCAACACAGAAAAATAATGAAAACACTAGAAAAACTGCTCAGATCTATGGCGCAGCTAAGTGTTGTTTACTAGATTGAAGTCCATATGAGGACAAGAAGAAATATAATCAGTGGTTTAATTAGGCTGAAGCTTTTTTTTCTTCCCCAAGACAATAACTGCAGGCTGCAGCAAGGACTGCACTGGGATATTCAAGTAACAAGGAGAACGAGGCACTGATGCCAGTTGATTATAAATTTCCGGTGAGCAACGGGGAGTTAATTTTCTTGGCTGAAACAAGTGCTGGTGCGACAGGCTCGGCCGTGCAGCGAGGGAAGATATCCATTTTCTGTTTCACGCAGAAATGGCAACAGAAGAATAAACAATTTCATGCTCGGTTGGGAACAGTAATACACGGTGTCGTGCAATCACGCCCGGCGTCTTCCTCAGGCTGCATGGTGTTCTGCCATAACTCACTTCAACGGGGCTTTAAATGGTGGCAAATGATTTAGAAGTGGTGCATTGTGACGAATGGCTATCCTGTGCAACTGTCGATTAAACGTCGCTCTTAATTCTCACCACTCCACTGCTGGTTTACAGTAAGTCCAGTCATGTTACATAATCTGTTATGGAAGGAACAAGCTCTGTGGCTGAGGAGGAAATTCAGTTTGGTCATTAATAAAACACCATTTCCTGATGGAATCCATTATGATGCAGGTTGAGTGGTTTTTAATTGAAAACAAAAAAAATACAGTTGTGCTTTTACTGTGAAATTCAAGTATAATGGAAGGGAAATGGAACTGATGGTGAGGAAATAGAAACAAGTGAATCTGTCGATTGTTGGATTAATCGGAAACCACGCCCATCATACCAAGCTTTGACTCATCACCATGACGACTGCCTCCCTATAGGACAATACAGACCAGAGAGTAACTCTCTGGTGAGCAAGGTGGTGGGATGTTCCAGGAACTTCCCGTGCAGGACACAAATAGAAAAGTTGCCATGGAAACTGTGGGTTGATCCTCTCATTGATTTTCTCTCATCTCATTGTTGTTCTTTACGTTTTAAAATTATGAAGACACATTGTTTCATAAAGAAGCAAACACTGTATTCTGTTCATTATGCAAATAAAACCCAGGACTGCAAGATCACCAAATCTTGGGGGAGAGTCCTGTAAGAGGCTTTACTTTTGATTCGTAATTTTTTATTTTATTTTTTTTATCATAATGAGACAAAATAATGCAACCCAAACAGTTAGGGATTTTTAGGCAGCACTTTATGTGCTGTGCTCTGTGATTTGGAGGCTGATCAAAGGCAACCACAGAGCCTTCCTCCCATGCGAAGCAGCAGAAGCCACCAGCACCATATGTGTGGGCCCATCAGTGGGTCCACATGCCATATGCCTGAATGTGCTGGTGTAATGCTTTCTCTGTGCCAATCATCTCACTGTCCACCCAGCAATGAGGGTGTTCATTAGTACAGTCTTGGGGGGGGGGGTATATATATAGAAATATATATTTAACATAGACATTATATCATATTATATCATATATGTATACAGGCGTTCGGAGTTGTATTAATGTAGTTTGGCACTTTTAATCAGAACTATGCACTGAACATGTGGTGCTATGTTGGGATAAATGTTAAAGTGGCCCGGTGTGTCTGTGCAGCCATAACCTCAGCAGACCCCGATACTAGAACTGCAGGAGCTGCGTGTTTGTGCAGCCTTGTTACCCTCCCTTAGCTGCTGGCCAGTGGAATATCCTCCCCAGTGTCGAGTTTCCCCATCATGATGGGATCATAGAGATGTGCCAAGAAACACTGTGTCTGGGGAGCCTCACTTGCTCTTGCACAGCACACAGACCCCATATCAAAGTATCAGCACACACACACACACACACACACACGCAGACACGCAGACACAGACACACAAAGCAACCACCTGGAAAGTGCTGCTGCACCCAGAAAACCCCCCAGTCCTGTGTTACAGTGAGGTACACACACATCGGAGCACAGACTATACACACACTCACTGCTATTGCTTGGCTTCACTGAAGAAAGGTCAACTGCCACCTGAGCATTTTCACTCTGAGCCTATAGAGCCTGGAGATATTTGCCATACTCATAAAAGTCATTTTAACACCAATCAATCAAACATATTTGGAGTCTATCTATGCCCCTGGATAAGGTGCCAACACACCCAAGGCTGATTGGCCAAGGTACAACACAGGCAATTTAATAAGATAATTAGCATGTTAACCAGTCATTGAGGTATGATGAATATCTTGTTTTGCAAAAACATGCACGTCAGAGCAATCAAGCTGCATAACTAACTAAGATCAATGTACCTCTATTTCGAGCAGTATCCTCAAAGCAGGGGGACATATAAATACACTACTATCAGTTTCTCAGTGCCATCAATTACGATGTTTGGTCAAGCATGCCAGACAGGCGGCCGTCCCGCAGACAGCACTATGGGAGTGCTCCACAGGAACTTTTGCATTCAGCCCCAGTTGTGTTGTCAAGCATGTTACCTTCCAGGGCTTTCTGAGACCACAGATACCAGACGTGTTTCCTGGCAAAATATAAACAAGTAGCAGCGGGAATGAAACCTACCAACTGGAATTAAGCCCACATTTTTCAGTAGTAGCCTCTGGCCTAATGACTCAGACGCTCGATCGCATGCAGGGTTCGTTTTCAGTCGGTGGAAAGAAGAGGCCGACTGTAGGCCAGAGGTCCGAGCCTTCTAGACAGCTGCTGCGTACGGCCAACTCTTGATAATGGAAATGTAGCACTACTACGCTTAGCTCATTCCATTTCTCGTATTAGCGCTGCCAAAAGGTCGAAATGCCGTCTGATATGGCATCTGGAAATGAGAAAGCAGGGAAAGGTTGCAGATAGAGTTTACCGAAGTTTTAATTAGATGCAAATCAACTAATTGCGTTTGCACAGTGAGAGCGGAGCAGCAAAGTCCCTGAACCGAAAGTCTGGGTCACATGCATCCAATCACCTCATGTTTCTCACACCTTAGCAATGATCGCCATGCACAAACATACTCGCTGGGATGGTTTGGATCCTCGGCTCAGGGCAGGGCGCGATGGAGGCAGTGTAAATGTCAAGTCTTCTCACTAACTCACACATTCGCCGTTACTAAGTTGATGTACATTATGTCACATTTTCATTTTATATAGTCAGTTCTATGCAAGCAAACCAACCAAATGACAGAAACTAACACAGACATGTCAAATAAACAATATCCACAGAGCCACGCAGTCTCATCTGGCCAGGAAACCATTTGTATTCAATGCACTGATGCGGTTTCCTAAATGTGAGGCTGAGAACATCATTTATCTCATCTTTGGTCGCTGGGAAAACAAAACCAGCATCATTCACTGATGCTGCCAACATCACAGAAGCTTCCATTTGCTCTATCACTGAAAGCAATAACGCACGGAGGCAGAGGAAGAAAGGAAGGGAGAGAACTTATCATTGTTTTACGCCATAAACCATGAAGTTGTGAGATCATGCCAAGTCTGATAAGCGAGATCCAACGCTCTTCTCTAATGCCCCCCCCCTTCTCGAATCACCCCGACCCCTCCCTCCCTCCCACTGCATCCTGACAGCTGGGGCCCCAAACCCACATCAGTGGAAATTTCCTGAAATGTCACTCCAGTAGATGGTCTGAGTGATTGGATCGTGTGGGGAGTATTGCTGCAAAGGCCATACGCAGAAACACACACACACACACACAATTCTCCCTCAGCCCATTGTCCCCCACGTCCCCACACGATGGCTGTCACCCAAACTTTAGCACTTCGAGGCAAAATCTGTTCGGCCATGCGTGTATTTTTCTGTCTCAAAACCCCACTGCGGCTCGCCTCCCTGAACCCCTTCACGTCGCCGCCTCTCCTCGTAGAGTTCAACCTGTCACGGTGGCTCAGCCTGGGGCCGGAATGAAAAGGTGAGGGGGTCAAACGGGACACAGGAAGTCTCTGGGGTCGTGATCTATTAACCTAAACTTTAAAGGTTAACATACAATAGGAAGTGAATCAGACTAACCGCCTATAAATGCCGAGGAGGGAAGCAGATCTTTGAAGAGTCATGATCGACCGCGGCCACCACATTTGCTTTAGTGAGCTACAGAATTCAATGAACAGTGCATTACTTCATTAGGTAGAGGTCTCTCAGTCAAAACACCAACAAAACACCTAGCTTAATGATGGTGAATCAGTGCGGCATCATGGGAGTTGCGAATTAAAAGGGGACCATGATTTAACGCACTGTTTCCCTCCATAAGGTCATGAGGCCTCAAACTCATACGCAAAACAAACCCTTTAGCTCCTCAGTGGTTCCTGTATCCTGCCCAATGTGACCTCACCTTCACTTAGATTCACAGACTTATCCAACCAGCGGATAATTCAATTATCCTCCTGTGAGCCACGCTGTGGGAACGCCCATGTAGAAAATAATCATTGCACTGAAAACATACAGCTCCGTGTCGCGTGCTTTCAAACTCACCCTCTCCACCCTTCGCATCTTCAGTTAATCCTGACCGCAGGTGCGCCGGGTCCAAAGAGGGAAAGTGTTTTCGCAAGGCCCTGAGCCGACCACAGCCGGGACAGTGAGAGCGTGCGTGACGCCCGGCCCCGCCCTACCCTGCTGCAAGTGGCAGCAGCAGCAGCGGGGGGGTTACAGGCAGGCAGTTAATCAGACAAGTGCTAATCTAGTTAGGAGATCAACCAACAAATGAGCCTCTCAGTGCTGAAAAGGAGGACACGACCCCGCAGACAATGGAGCGGGTCAATGCCATTGTGAAAGAGAATAACACGAAGGGGAGAAAAGGAGAATTACTGTCATAATTCAGATTTGAATTAGTGCAGAGCAGGAGAGCTGAGCTGAGCCCGCCAGTGGGAATTACTGTTGGAATAATGTGTATGGGGCTAATTGTTGTGTTGACTTCGGGTGATATTTTAGAAGTACTGAAATCATAAGTAATGGCTGTGGGTGACAGTAACTACAAGAACCACCTGTTCTTTCTAATTGGCAATGTCAAGAAATTGTGCCTTTGCAAAGTGTCTGGTCGTGAGAGGCCATTAAGGGTAAGTGGCGGCGGCCGGCAGCGCACACGACAAAGTCAGCGACCACAAAGGGGCTTCAGGATCTCCACACCTCGTTTCGTCTCCATGGAAACAACGGCAGGGATGTTCGGGTGCACAGGAGCCGCTAACACACCGTCACATGGGAAGAGAGAGAGGGGAAGTGTGTCCTGCTACTGACATTTCACACAGTCCGGACGTTTTCACACCTCCTGGAATCAAAGTGTTGTTTATAATCCACAGACTCAGAGAGGGGCCTCTCACTGCACACCTGATGCCTGCTGTGCTTTAAAAACTAGGTCAGACGCAATTGGTATGTCAATGCTCTTAAATTATATTTCAGATTATTTCGATTTTTCAGCAAACTTTTTTTTGTTTTTTTTTTCCCCCAGTTCCAAATCAGGATACAGACAAAGCCGATGGTGATTCTGATGCTTTTACCAGTTAACGTTCCCATAAAGAAACTTTTAGGCCTCAGCGAAGAGCATCTGTAAGCTGTTATAAACACACTGAGACAGTGTTTATTAAACTTTGCAGTAACAAAAGTGGGAAATTGCTTTTGCTGTCAAGCACATCCAAACAGTGGCTGCTCAGCACTGACCCAGAGAATACCCCCCACCCCCCACCCCTTTGACTTGCATGCAACAAAACAGATGCTTATATTACCTGGAATGTTCAATTGTATGCTAAAAGTACTCAACCAAATGACTTGAAACTTGGTGGAAGGGTGTGGCATGGGCAGAGGAAGAGCCTAATAACTTCTGGAGTGGATCTTCAGACGTGTAGGGGACTGAACGTGCAATTTAGTACATTCAGTGTAGAATGTGTTCTCATACATCCGTCTCTGGTAAATTATTCCGTTTCAGGCTTTGAGTCGTGCGCCAATATGCTTTGATCAGTATCAGGCAGTGACCCAGACAGAGGAGGTGAGCGCCTGAGTCAGGGACACAGATGGAGACAGACAGAGAGAGGGAGAGGGGGAGAGAGCTTTATCCTCGTCAACATTAACACACCCTGCTCTCTCTGTCTGACCTGTATCATAGCTAATGTTGATACTTACGCCAATGCAATTTGGAGCCAAGGTGAACAGACATCACACACGCAGAGTGATAAGCACGCCAGACACACACATACACACACACACACACTTGTTGGTGCACTCCCAGGCTGGCTCCCATCGCCACACGCTGTCTAAGAAGAAGAATAAAGAAGACATGGGGCTCGAAGTAAACACAAACATTTGCAGCTGCAGCTTTGTGAGGCACAGTGTTTCACATTATATCTCCGACCCCCGCACTACCTCACCTCATCTGCTGCCTCTCTCTCCCTCTCTCTCTCTCTCTCTCTCTCTCTCTCTCTCTCTCTCTCTCTCTCTCTCTCTCTCTCTCTCTCTCTTGCTGCCCGGCGATCAGGCTTGTCAGCAGAGAACGACGGGAGCTTTGATGTCTGAGACTGTAACTGCGCGCGTGTGTGTGAGTTGGTTTCTCAAGTCGGAAAATGTTACCGTCCTTCAGGTTTTCACAGTTGCTTCCCATCACTCTGAGGCAGCAGTGAGAAAAGAGGCAGCTTGACAGTGGAGCGGGAAGAACTCAAGAAAAACCAATAAGACAGTGAGAAAAAGAGAGATGGAATGAGAGAGAGGTGCGGCGGCGGCAACTGTGAGGAGAAAAGGGAGGCCAGACAGTGGATAATGTTTTATTGCACTGGGCCAGAGAGTGGGGATGCCTGATGCTGCAATGGGAAGAAAGGAAGGGAGGAAAGGAAGGAAGGAGAGAAGCAAGGCATAATGTGACTAGGATTGTTTAGCATACAATTACTACACAACCCCTGTTACATATATTCCACCGTTTGGTCGTTGGAGTCACATCCTGTAATTACAGAACTTTTCCTCCACAGAAAAACAGAAGCCTTCAAAAGTGTTCAAAGACAAAAACTCTTGAATTGCCAATCAGTTTCATTACATTCTCTGTCAGACAAGCCGTCGCTGCTGGGTTTGGCCTTTTCACTCACGGGCTGCATGATGTTCCTTCATTATTTCTTCCTCCCGCGCTCACACACCCTCTCTAACCATCGCTCTTGGAAACGCAGCGCCTTGCTGAATGGCACATTCTAGAACAGATTATCAGCAGCTCCAATTAGCTGGAATTACAGACGGCTTAAAAAGGTAGCGCCCCCGCTGTAAAACATAGATCGTCTGTCCTCTCCAATCTCATCGCTCGTGACTCAGGAGAAAATCCCTCCACTCTTGAATAAGGAGATAATCTAACTACAAAGCGATGCAAAGTTCCATCCGACAAAAAGAGAGACCGTTGGCCTCGGCCTCGAATGCCTCTGCTTTCCTTGTTTGCTGTCATTTTCCAGACCCAAACATCAAAGTTGCTCTTCAGCCTAGAACGCAGCTGATTTCCAAAGTGGTGCAGAAGTCACGTTAACTTCATTTGCCGGTGTCTGCCGCTCTGTCGGCCACGTCGTCCTCGGCTCTCCGCACATTAGCAGTCACAGGCTCATGTAGGGTCAATACTAACGTTGTCTTCATCCATTTCTAACTGTGACACCGCTGCTGAAACAGATAATAAGACGCCAGTGTCAGGAAGGAAATTGTATTTTCTCTGAAACGTTATTGGAGGTTTCAGCGCGCACAAAACGGCTTGGTGCACAGCTATTATCACAATGGCGCTTATCAGAAAACGATCTGATTTTATTTTATTAAATACCAGAGTCCAGCAACGCAGGCTTTTATGAGACAGAAATATTGAGGACAACAATCCTCGGAGCTCCCTCTGATAGATGACACGTGGATAATTAAAACGTGCAGCTTGAAATGTCTTCCTGGCCATGCTTCTTTGGGTAAGCAATACATATTTTACAATATTTGCCATCTGCATGAAAGAAGTAGGGCACAGGGGAACCCTGGAGACGATTCAGGGCACACTTGCTCAAGAGGATGCTTAAAACTTCATGTCTTAGATACAGGGACATAGTCAAATATAGTAGGTCAAGTTGAAGACGAGTTCATGAACTAGTACAGTCGAGTTGATGATGAAAGCCTACTGTGTGTCACAATGTGGGAGCCAGAGCGATGATGTGTTCACACCCTGTGTGTCAGACTGTGTGATATCAGGTCTGGGACAGTGCCTGATACATCACCGCACCACAATGTTTACAGGTCCAAGTAGAGACATGTCATGTACTTACTGTACTGTTTGGAAAAGGCAGCCAAAAATTAAATCATAATAAAGTGGAGGAGAACGTCCCCCCAGCTAGCGCCCAATCTCTGCATGTTAACAAGACAGTGGAAAAACAAAATCCTGGCCTCTTTGTCTGTATCCATTCCAAGATTTAATGGCTTCCCTTCTGGGAGATCACAGCACTGACACGCCTGCAGACCCATACGAGAGGGATGGGGTGTGTGGTCAAACTCACAGAGCAGCATTCTGTGATGATGCTTCACTCAAAACGGATTTCTCAATTTGAAATGTTACACTCTCTGGCTCCTGCTTTTTGCTCCTTCTTCTTTTACATGCCTCTGCAATAAAGACGCACGCAAGCCCTGACGAAGAGCGCCATCAATCACAGCCACAGGGAAACACTCCATCCCTTTCTGTGTGGGTCAGCGGGGAGGACGTCTCCATTGTTTAATGATGCTGAGGGAGGAAATGGTTTCTCTTTGTTCTCTTATAAAACCATCACTTCCTGTATGGCTGCCCAGTGCTGTACCGAGCTGACGAGACAACCTCATTTAGTAATTTTGACTATATGTTTTTTTTTTTTTTTTCTCTCTCTTTTATTTTCGGCCCCTATCTCGTCTTCCCACTCGCTTTTATATAACACCCTCCTCTGCGACTGTGTTAAAGAGGGCAGTGATTTTTAGATAGAGCCGTGTGCTGTAGCGCAGTCACCACAACCTGCACACACATTTTGGTTATAGAATTTCATCTGAAATCCTCAGAATAACTTGACAGTTTATTTATTATTTCCACTAAATAATTTTGATGTTAGGCCTCCCTCACCATTCACCTTTTATATGTTTTACAGAAGAGTTATTTCTGTTTGTCATGCAGGTGTTATTCAACAAAATGGACGCCCCCGTTGTTAAATTGGTTTTCCCTGCTACACTTAAGAAGTGTTTGACTTCTCTTGTGCTGGATAATTGATGATGGATGGTACAATCGTCGTGCATCCCCCAGCTGGTAAATCACGACTTGGCTTATTCTCTGTGGGTAAACCAGGACATCTGGGATGAGCTGGTCCACGGCGGGCAAGACACCGAGGAGATCTCAGCAGTAATTTATTCATGACACAAGTGGGTGAAGACTCAGCCTTTTCTCATTCCTCCCCTTCTCCCTCAGCTCCCTCTTTCCCCTGCTGCCTCCTGGATACCATCACCATCATCATCCTCTCTGCTGTGTCCCAGCACATCACCCCCGCCCCCTTTCTACATCCGTTCATTTTCTACCCACTGATATTAATCACATTAAATCACTGGGCAGCGGGGGCAATTCATTTTCCCTCCCTCAGTGCACGGAATGTGCGAGTAGAGACTATTTTAAATTCATTAGCATAAACAATGGATGGATTTAAACTTTCTATACAGTGGCCTGAGACTGCAGGACCCCAGTGTACTACAGACTGGATATAAAGATGCATTTGAAGCCTGCCTCATCTGTTAATCATGATATTGAATTTTATTTGGCAGATAATAAATTAAATTCAAGGGAAACAAATTAGGACTTCACAATGGAGTGATAAACAACCCAAAATGTGAACAAGTATTTAACAAGTACTTTTTTGTTGGGTCTATTCCCCATCCACCAACACGGAGGAGGCTATCAAGCAATTAATCAATAGGGAGGCCACTTCCTCTTTTAAATATAAAGACAGAGGCAAAGCAATGTGCAAAATGTGCATTCAAATCTGATCTAATCTGTTTGAGGTGATAGTGTTGAAGTATTACTAGGCCTCTATCACATTTAATACATATTACATTTCACTGTACTAATCCAGTTTGCTTTGTTATTCCATCACCAGAATTTGCTGCTCTTGCTGTGATGTGTCCCAGCTGATCACAGAGCGATCTCCATATAACCTCGTGTGAGATGTTTCACATAATTCCATTAACAAACAGAGGCACATATACAAACGCCCGCACGGGTCCTGAGGGTTTCTCATTTGCGGACTCACACCCTCCCAGCTGGGCTGTCACGCAATGTGTGCTGTCAATAACCACAGGGCAGAAGAAACCGACCCACACACCGGCCTTCTGAGGACCCACAGGGAAGATCAACAAAACACACACACATATACGCTTTCTTCACCATGCGATCCATGGACAACTCCCATATGCCTCATTTGAGCCTCGGGCCACGCTGCTCTCACACCTCAGCTTATTTCAAGGCCAGTAAACGCCGTGAAGTCTGTGCATACAACAATTTGCAAATGTGGCTTAAAGGCACTTTGCACGGAGGCGGCAATCCTTGATCATTTTCAAAAGCCATAACGGCTTGTTTTCCATTTTCAGGTGACAATTCATCCTAAACGGATGCTTCCCAACGTAGTAATAGACTGTTTTTTTGTTTTGTTTTTTTAATCTCTGTAGCATTGTGACGTGTCGAGACAGCCGGAGCCATCCCTCTGTCCCTCTGTTCATACAGCTGCTGGTCAACAGGAAGCATTTGTCCATTTTATTCCGATCGCCAACTTAATTTAATGTTTACATCCAATAAACAAACATTTGCTCCTACTAATTGAGCCTGTGTTCATCCTTCCACAGCTGAAGTTATGGCACAGCTTCTACAGGCAACTGTCCCTGACTGTGAAACTAGGCCCAGGCCATCTATCTCTTTCATGCAATGGGCCATTACATCACAGCTATTTGTTGAGTGGACGTCATTTGCAGAGGTCCTCAGTAAACCAGCAATAACCTCTTCAGATGTGTGTTGCTGAGTGGAGCAGGTGTTTTGGAAAATGAGCACATATTACCATATCAGCTCATTAAAGTCAGTGATGTGGGGAGTGGGGGGGGGGGGGGGGGGCGTAAAAAGGGGGGGGGGGGGGGGGGGGGGGGGGGGGAGCGTAATAAGATGAGTATTGAAAGTTTCCAACACCCTAATAAAGACTGAGATGACCTGATCGTTACTGATTAAAGTTTGCCTGAAGAATTCCACAGTGACTCGGGGCGAGCGGGCCGACGGATTAAACGGCAGTAGCGGAGGATCGTTGAGTCGAGGCCACAATGATCCATCTGCAACCGAAATTGAGTTATAAATATCAATATGAAGCAAATCCCATCCGTCTGGCTCCTCAGCTGCGAGAGGAGGGAGGAAGGCAGAGCGGCGGGAGGCATGAGGAACAGTTTTGTTCTTACACTGATACCACGGTGAATCCAAGAGTTATGTAATACTGTGGCAGAGGAAAACTGTAGCATCACTGTCGCTGAGGCACCTGGGAATGCGTGGATCTCATGTCTGCCTGCAGGGGCTGATTTCAGGTGCACATCTGAGCAGTCACTTGCATACATTCACGCAGACATCGACTTCTCCTCGGCTCCTCTCCTCCCACTCCCTTTCTCTACTTAACATCGCCCGGTCCCGTGAGGCTTCACCTGTCAGGATTTCCTGCACTTCTAAAGATGTTTCCCACTCCTCCGCTGTCTCTCATCCATCACCATCCTCCGCTCTGCCTCTCCGTACCTACGCTTTCCTTCCCAAAAGCTACAGTGGCATCTAGCTCAGGCGATGCAGCCTCCTGGGTTTCCATTATGCAGCTGTCGTATCCCTGGACTGAAGTCTCGAGAAGAGAAATGTGAAACACAATCGCGTGCAGTCGCACGTGCTGTTTGGAGAGCGCCACTGTCAGGGTTCCCCCTGTAGGAAGCCACCAGACAGTCTTGGAGAACCCATGAATAAGTCAAGCGTAGCATTGTGGCTCCCCTGCTGAGGGCTGATGAAAATCCCACGGTTCATGCAAATTCTGATACGCAACAGCAATTGCTTCTTAGACCAATCACGTTCATGGTGGTAAATCGGTATTCTGCTCTACATTTTAAAGACACGACCACAGTTCTATGGCTTCCTGGCAGGCATTTGGAATTTCGGAGGAAGCCAGTTCCTGCTGTTAAGTGCATTTTCGAGCTGAGCGCCAGCACCAGGGTCTTGACACGCGGCCTCTGAGAGAGAGAGAGAGAGAGAGAGAGAGACCGCCGCTAGCTCCTCTGCCTCCCTGCTCCATTGTTCATTTCATTTGCCTATTTTAGTCTCTCGCCAGCTTCCATTCTTCATCCTACGGAGGAAGCAGGGGTGAGCCATCTGGTTTGGCTCCGCTGTGGACGTATTTCTGATTCCTCGTCTGACTCCAATAAACAACACCTGAGAACCAAAGGGACAGCGAGCGCCCTCCTTGTTTGGTTAATTAAAACTGCGTTAAGTGAATTCTTTCAATTACAAACAGCTTTGGATTTTCTGTTGCTGGCCCCACTCAGATCCTGGTGGATCCAGGCTGCTCTGAAATCTGAAACTGAAATCTAGACCGTCGTCACCCACCACAGTTTGCTGTCCACGCTCGCTGTGGATAAACACAATAAGTCCGCAGATCAAACGCGACAAAGAGGAATTTTAAACATGCGGCGAGAGGTTTGCTCCCTTCTGCTTTGCTGTGGGAATTAGTGTGGGAATAGTGTGATCTCTGTCAATTCTCACACAATGGATGAGATGTTATATTCATGACCTCGGCCTAAATAACTCATACATCCATTTCTGTGGTGATAATTGTTGTGAAGGACAATTAACAGCCAGTGCATCTGTGACTTCATGTGGGTTTTATGCTCAGAAACTGTGGACTTTGATCCGTCAGAATTTATATATTTGTACAAAAAAAAATCAGTGTCAGGAGACACCACAGTGAGTAGAAGCCTTTTGTCTTTTTGGGAAACAACAAAACCTTTTGTTATCCTGCTCCTGCATTTAACAGTTGCTATGGTAACGCTGAGCCAGGAGCAGCGCAGGATCCCAAAAATCGATAGAAGGGGTTTTCTTAAATGTGACAGCCAGTGGAACTCTTTATTTCACTCTGTCCTCTTCTCTTTTGTTTTCCATCACCGACTCGCACTGTGCCGTCTTTTGAAGAAGCACAAGAGGAAAGGAGGGAGAGCGAGCGAGAAGAGCCTTCCGGATGAAGCTGTGCAACGGAAGGAGGCTGCGGGGTCCAGGCAGCAGCCGCTGCCAGCAGAGGAAAGCACCAGTGGTGTGGATATGAAGGAACACATTATCACAATGTAGACGTCCCCGAGCAACTCGTCTGAATGAACAGTTTGATTACACGAAAAGAATCCCCAGCCACAGAGGCCATGTTGTCCCCATGTCCATTTGGGATGGATGGACGGGACAAGAAAGGGTCCCACTTGTGTTTAATGGACAGAACGGTTCTGATACTGACGGCCTGACACGTGAGAGAGAAACACAATTCAAACTGAGCCGAGCTCTCACGGGAAGTGATTCATTCGCACCAGCAGAAAATAAAAACTTCACTAAATTGCTTTCCTCTGTTGATGGAGGAGGAGGCGGAGGAGGCGGGGGTGGGGGGCGGGGGGGTGTAAGGAGAGAGGGCTGTGGATGGACGAGAGGGAATAGTGGCGAGCTCTTGTTAGGCCTTTCTGTTGATTGGGTCTGGTTCAACAGCCTTGTTAGTTGGCCAAGGCCGCTCTATTTCTGTCAGTGCTCTGTGTGTGTGTGTGTGTGTGTGTGTGGCTTCTGTTTGAGTGCTTTGCACTTGTATTCACACTAAAGCGTGCTCCAGTCTTTGTCAGCAGCTGCCTCAGGTTCACTGTGCATCCAGAGAGTGCATGTTGTGATTTATCAAGGTAAGCCATAAACAAATCAGTCAGATAACTCTTCCGACCTTCAAACAGCTCGACAGAGAACAAGTTCATCAGATCAGCATCTGATCTAAATATCAACTTAAAATCATTTGCTTCTGAATTCTGAATGAAAAAACGACAGCTTGAAGGATCAACACAATTCCAACCGTTGTCGCCAGTGTGTTCAGTCACGTAGGAAGTAAAGGTACTTATTCATACGTATTCGCACTCCAGTTTCTACAGACGACACCAAAACACAGTCCGCAAGTTTGCCAACTAAAAGAGAGGCAGCAGCATCTCCTTGCTATCGGCAAGTGAAAACTGTCCCCAACAGTCCCTGCAGCTCTGTTGTAACTTGATCAGAGTTTCCGTGGCTCTGTGACCGTCCGACAGGCAGATGAAATAAACTGGCCCATTAAACCTGACAGGGAGTAACAGGGAAAAAAATAAAACACTCCTCCTTCACATGTTCCTCTCCCCATCTTTTCCGTCTACTCCTCTGTCACTCCCCAGCTCACGCCTCACTCACACTCCTCTTCTGTCGGTCTTCGCACCAACTTCTCCATTCCACCTCCCCTCCTCCTCTGCAGGCTCCTCATCTTCTTCCTCACTTCACCCCTTCCTCCCTCGCTGAGGAGCAGAGGCAGTTCATCTGAAGTAATGGCGCTCCGACAGGCTGATCCCACTGCCCTCTCCCCAGGGTGTGCAGCTGTGGCCGGGCTCCGCGACGCCTACCCTCCCCACACACACATCCACGCAGAGCGCCACAACACACACCACCTACACACACGCATGCATACATTTATAGAGCTGGAAGGAGCACACATGTTCAGGCACTCCCCACCTCCACCCGTGGTGCGCATGCATACAGAGCTTTTACATAAGACAGCACATTTCTCTGCTGCACACAGGATAAGCAGCAGAAACAGGGGACGCCAGTGAGTGATGGGGAATCACGAGGAGACAGTTTTTGGCTCTGTAACCATATTCAGGTTTGAAGGATTTGAGGAAGAAGCGCGACCTCACAGTTAAAACAGATCAATGTGATTCTCACGTCAGCCCTTTGACGGTTGTGTGTTTAAACAGATGATTGTTTTTTTTTGATAATCAATCATTTTGTGCAAGTGAACTTGTTATCATCATGATTCCAGGGCGTTCCTCAGAGTTACTGTCTTAATTTGTCCGTCCCAAAGTCCACAACCCATTTATTCTATAGAACTGTAGACTGTGAGGATGTGGGTAATGGTTTCTATTTCTGTATGAAGATGACGTCAACGATGAATTGATTATCAAATAATTGGTGTACCAATCCACTAATCGATTGATTGCAAACGCATACAACCTGTATTTACCGTATTTCCCCCAGCAAGCACACACACACACACATTTTCTCCCAAACAGCCCATCAAGCATAACCTTTCCCTCTTAAGGGTTTGATCTGTGCCAGGTCCATTAGCCTAATCTGAGACACTAAAGCAGCACTTTGTTTGCTCTCTCTCCCTCTCTCTCTCTCTCTCTCTCTCACTCTCTCTCTCAACACACACACACACACACACACACTTCACATCTTCCATCAGCACTTTCACCAGTGCCCTGCTGATATCTGGGGGATGTGATGTGCCATTTTTCTTTGAAGGCACTGTCACAGAACGGCTTATTTCACCAGTCCTCCAGACGCGGGACTATCTGTCTCTGGCAGGGTTTTTCCATCCGAGACAAAGAGCAGAGGTGTCTGAGAGTCGCTGCCGTGCTGCCTTGGCTGTCTCATTTGGAACAAGACAACACAAAAGAGACACGTACACAGTCCAGGGAGAAGCGTAGAACGAGCTCCAGACCTACTGTATGTCCTACTTTTTTTTACCCTTTTGTTTTTGCTGTATATTTTTCTACGATACAATAAAAAGTTCAGTTGGTGAACACCTGTTTTTGTGAGCTTGAATGTCACTTGAAGAAAGAAGAAAAAAATAAAACTGTGAGTAAATGGACTATGTGTTGCTTGTGGTCATGTTGGGATTGTGAAATATACTGTGAGGAGCGAGCGGTAGAGTCTCCTGCGCGCTGACAGCGATGAGCTGCAGAGACTTGTTATTGTGACAGAATTTCAGTTGAACCACATTTCTCAGACGTCTCTATTCCTCGACACGGTTGACAAAAACAGTAAAAACAACACAGCTCTGCCTGTCGGCCAGAGCGGCCATCGCTCCCAACACAAACCTTACACAATCATCATATGTGTAAACACGCGGCTCGTCTTGCAGTTAAGGGCAGATTATTTTTGGAATATATAAATCTGGTGAAGTGGTGGGTGAGCGTGGTTTATATAACAATATGTTTACTTTGCCGAGGAGATTCACTGGAAAAGCCGAGAATGTTACTGTTGGCACTAAATCATCGGAGCTTCAATCTGAGCTGATAACACATGCTTCGATCATCTGAGGCCTCCAGCATTTACTGTCTGGGAATATAGTCCAGGATATGAAAAGGAATAAAGGTAATGCAAGGCTTTAGATCTGGGTAGATCAGAAATGTCACCATCCTGATAACAGAAGCATTCTCTTCCAATGAAAATGGTGTTGAGTTTGATAATAGATATACGCATTCTAGTCTTATGTGAGGGGAAACGGCTCTATGAGCAGCTGAAGTAGCTCCACAAAAATTGAGCAAAGCACTACAGTAGAAGAAAAGTGTGCACTTCAGACAAATGTGCACAAACGAACCCACGCACAAATATTTGGGTTTCACTTGACCCAGCAGCGGCTTCTGTGTGTGTATGTGTGTGTGCATGTTATGTAAAGCTCATTATCTCTATCACGAACATCAAACTCTTATCATTAAGCCTCTGTGAGATCATAGAGCATTTGGAGAAACATCAAAGTGCAGCGCAAACTGACTGTAACTGCACATACACATCCAACATGGAAGGCTTGAATAGACACACACACACACACAGTTCAGATGTGCACAAATAACCACAGGAAAGCAAACAATGTCATGTTCGACATGGATTTACGACCACTGTCATAATCAGGGGACGTCTTGGACCTTGAGTCAAAAGATGTGTGATTGTATCCTTGAGCTCCCCCCCCCACCGCCCCCTCACCATCACAGCAGCTGCCTCATGAAAAATGTATTTCTGTTCAGGCCACAAAGTTCACCAGTCCACCCCCTCCTCACTCTCCTCACTCTCTCCTGCTCTCCTGTCTGCTCTCACCCCTCAACATCTTTCGCTCGGGAACAGAAACTAGTTGCCATGGCTACAATCATTAACACATCTGGCATAGTGATGTGGCGCGCGCATGCGCACACGGCGAAACGGGGGATGAGCATGGACGCATGCATTTGTACGCGCACGACACACAGGCGACATGAATATGAAAAACATCATGCATCAATATGCATTATTTGGCTGCGCTGTTTCCAGGCTCAGGGCTGCGGTCTGCTGCGTGTGTGAGGGAGATAACGGGCTGAGGCTTGTTGGGGGAAAACACATCGACAGAACTTCAGTGATAATCCTATTGGTGAATTTAACCCTACCTCCTTTATCTTCATCAGTCAGGAAAGGCAGTCGGCCATGGAGAATTGAATCTTCATAATAACTGGGGTTTTCCCAACTGATGTTTAAGGTTAAAAAAAAACGAAACGGACAGAAAATGAGGCCGGACTCCTGCTTTTCCATTGAATTCCATCAAAAACAAAATATTTCCAGTTTGACTGAGCCCTGAATAGATGCATGCATGTGTACCAAAAACAGATGTTAGAGTATTATCTAACTGAATTTGATTGATTTTATATATAATAGTTTCATATTATAATAAACATGATCTCCCTTGATGAAATATTTCATTTTTCATCAGACAAAGATTTCATGATGAGGTATTAAAGTTTAATTTAGTTTGCTGACATTCCACTGAGCCAATATTATATACCTGAAATCAATAGCTTGTCTCTTGCAGACTTTTCCACTGAGTGTTGTACATATCACAACAAAAAATGTTATTGGGAGACACAGAATAGGGTTCTGTCACAATACCAGCCCCACTCAGCCATAGTGTGTATCTACTGTGGTCTTTCACCCAACCTGTTAATCCCAGATCTCAGGGGCCAACTCCAACATGGCTCGAACGGTCTAGAAAAAAACTGCTGTGGGTCTGAACACGTCTGTGATACCGTTGTCGTATGATCAGTGGCCTTCGTCCTCGAAAAACAGCCATCAGCAAGCCAGAGGGGTGCTTTAGTAATGCCACAAACAACCACGCTCAGGGTGCTAAAGGGATGGTTCATGGAAAACTGGATTCTAACCCCTGATGATGAGGCTGCTGTGCACTCCCAGAGGATAACAGGGGAGCATTTAGGCTTAAACCTTGGTGTAAATGACACCTCACGTAGTCAGAGTGTTGTTTACCCCTGAAACTCCAAAAGAGGCCAGAAGTCAAACATTTCACTCACCTCTAGATAAATGGGTGAAATCTCCTTTGGGGTGAACTATCCCTTTAAAGTGTGAGCTACAACCTGAACTCTACCTATAGGCGTTCACGGCCTTGACTAAACGATCACCTTAAACCTTGGTGTAAATGACACCTCACGTAGTCAGAGTGTTGTTTACCCCTGAAACTCCAAAAGAGGCCAGAAGTCAAACATTTCACTCACCTCTAGATAAATGGGTGAAATCTCCTTTGGGGTGAACTATCCCTTTAAAGTGTGAGCTACAACCTGAACTCTACCTATAGGCGTTCACGTGTGAGCACTCACTCACACACAGCATGAGTCAAAACATGTTCCAGTGGCTCCAAGCACCTTCAATTAAAATCCATAATTACAATCTGAGCTAAACAACATCACAACGATGGGTATTAACCAGCCAGCGCATGTGTCTAGATAGGCGCGCGCACACACGTACACAAACACACGCACACAGCTGTGGAGGAGTCCTATAGGGTGCGTCCTGCTGCCCCCACCCTAACCCCTGAGGACATCCCCTCACCTCTCCACATACCGCCGCTCCCCCAGCCAATCAGCCGGAGCCAAACAACCAGCCCGACCAGTCATGACGCTGGGATCAGACTCACGGATGACTGACGCTCCAACGCATTCCAGGTGAGACTCAACAAATATCTGTTTTCTGTGAGCGCCGCGCGCGAGCTTCGCACCTGACGGTGGAATCCAGCAGAGGAATCAAGCCAATGTACAGTTTGTACCTGTCATATAACTGCTTCCCATGTGGCTGAGTGGAGCCAACAACCTCCTCTGGAGCACCCTCAGCTGAGCCCCAGCCGAGCCAAAGGAGGCGCGCACGGAGACAAAGGCAGCTTTTCTCGCTCCTTACCTTTTTGCCTTTCTTCTTGCGATGGACCGCTTTACCGCCGCCGGCTTTCTCCTTAGCTTCCTCACTCATGTTCAGAGATGTCCCCCCGGTTGCACTCCTCTCCTCACTTCTCCGATAAATCCCGCATGAAGGAGCCCGTGGAGCGGAGCGACGGCGGCTGAATGTCCATTTAAAAGCAGCGGAGGGAGGGTTGGTCCATTCAGGGTGGGAGCGCGCGTAAAGGGAGGAGAGACGAGGAGGACTGAGCTGATGCGCTCTCCTGCTCCTTCTTCTTCTACCACCTCCTCCTCCTCCTCTTTACATTCAGAAACTCACGCGCACACTTGCGGGCGCGCTCAGCTGAGGTCCACTCCCACTTGCCGCGCGCAATTGGCGAGTGTCTCCGGTGCGCTCAGAGGCAGGGTGCGGAGGCAGGAGGAGAGAGAGAGAGAGAGAGGCGGAGGAGAACGATGAGGAGGAGGATGTTGGTGAGTGTATGATGAAGGATTAAAGAAAAGACAGAGAGAGAGAGACTGGGGGGATTATACCCGTCTGGATCCTCACCTGGAAAAGAGACAGAGACGAAAAAAAATAGGAGGAAGAGAGAGAGAGTTAGAAAAAGAAAGAGAAAACGGGTGCATGGAGGAGAAAATGAAGGAAGAGAGTGAGATGGTGTTAATGAAAGAAGGAATGACAACAAGGGTGTGTGATCCACAGGCTCCCTCTACTCTGCTGGATTATTTCTGATGGTGCTCTCTGCTCTCAGGCTGTGATATGAAATGAGACTCTCCTCTCAGGCCAGAGGAGAGAGAGAGAGAGGATCATTAACACCATGCATCAGGTCCTTCCAGAAAAGGAAATCTCCCCACTAGCCTCTGCCAGCAGGATCAGTTTACTGGAAACTGGAACAGAACAGATCTCCACCCAACACTGACTGACCGGCTCAGTGACTGACAGCCTGGCTGGGCAGATAGAGTGCTGTGTGTGTGCCTGGGAAAGAGAAAGAGAGGGAGAGAGAGAGAGACAGGGAAAGGTTGGCGAGGTGAAGAGGAGACACGCACAGATATTCGCACCACATCTGAAGGCCTGTGTGACGCCGGAGAGAGAGACTAGGACACGTGATCACACCTTCCCAGCCTCAACAAGCAACAGCTCTCCACCAATGAAACATCCAGCTAATGAGGCAGGAGGACAGCCAGTGGATGGGGGGAGTGAGAGGAGGGGGGGGGGGCAAAGTGGGAACAAAAAGCCCTGGGTGACACAGAGGGAGAGATCAGACGGGGGGTGGGTTATTGGGATGGGCGAGAAATCAGAGCGAGGAAAGAAAATGACAGTGGGAGATGGGCAGGGGTGCAACAATGTGACATCAGTGGAAGAGACGAACCAAGAAGACATGGGGAGGATGAAAGAACAAATGAAAAGACAGATGAGAAGCAGGCTGAGGCTGAGGCTCGGACAGGCCCGGTTTGTTGTGATTGACCTCGAAACAACAGGTTCTTTATTCCGGGGGTTATATTGCTGTTAACCCTCCCTCCCTCCGTCAGTCCTGCTCCTGACGAGATGTGCACCATCACCACCATGCTGTTGAATCAGCATCTACTGAAACATGTTGTTCCAATGAACTCAGCAGAAACAAAGGTGCGTCTGTTGTTCAAATGTTTCCAATACAACTATCAACTTGGCCTCACGCTGGAGCTAGTATTCGCCCAAAGACAAAGGCTTTAAACTCAGTCAAACAGAATCACTGGGCTGAACGTCACTCAGAGCATCTTGTACACACACGGACACACACAAAGCGGCAGGGACATTTCACTTTCAGTCGAAGCCTCCTTCTCACTGACCTATTTCAAAAATGGCAACCAAAATGGCACCCAGAGGAGAGTGCAACCAAAGCCAACAGTGTCTGTAAACCCGTGGAATCAGAGGGTTAATTATTCACAAAGCCAAACAAGTTGAACCCACTGACCTCGCACCACCAAGAACAACTGGGTTACTGTGGGTACTCCACGTTTCCGTGTCTGTTCAGTGTCAAACAGTGAATCTTATTAGTGAAGCTAAATGAAGCCGTGACAGCTGCTGCAACTTAAAGTTGTTTTCTGTCTTTTAACGGTAAACACTGAAACATCAAGAAGTCACTTTGCTCTAGACCACTTTGTTTTTGTCTAGATTGACTGACCCAGCTGTGTAAATCCAATAAATTACTTCCCTGTCAGTGTCCAGTTGTCCACCACCCTCCCAGCAGCCTGGCAAATACTGAGCTGCACTGACAGCACAGCTTAAATAGAGGAGCTGGCTGATTGGACTGCACCATTCAGACTGAAGGGGGTGTTCTCTGGGGCCACCCACATCTATGCAACAGTTGTGTAAAGAGAAACCTCTTTCCCCCCCTACAGGCTGCTCAGTCTAAGGACTGGTCTTCAACCAGTTAGGAGCTAAGATGGTGTCTTTCTGTCTGAGGAGCACTTTGTTGAGTTCTAATGCTTAAGCTTTAGACAAGTTATTTGTTTTTGTAAACGTATCCGTTCTGCTATGAAAATGCTGCCAGAAAATGCTGCAACCACTGACTCTGACATTTGATTTCTCACATGGAGCCCCAAGAAAATGTAGAAAAAGCTGTGAGCTGTGAGGAACTCTAAGAAAGTCTTTAAAACCTTCGATTCAGTGAAGGTTTCCTGACCATTTATCTTCTAACTCAGAGAAAGTTGGCAGATTAACCAGCTCCAGCTCCAGTGACATTTGTCCTGCGGTCAACACCATCATCTTCCTCCTCTCTGTCATCCTCTCTTCACTCCACCTTTCCTCATCTACGACACAGAGACTTTCCACTGAGAGCAGAGAGAGGGATTACACCCCGCTCCACGCATTAATCTGCAGCAGGATACAGCATGTTCCGCTCTCTCCGGGTTAGCATGACGGAGAGAGTGAGGGGACTGGAGCTGACATGTGCACATGTCTTGCGGATGCTTTAAGCCAGTGTACGTGT
This sequence comes from Pseudorhombus dupliciocellatus, assembly GCA_016785235.1. Lineage (NCBI taxonomy): Eukaryota > Metazoa > Chordata > Actinopteri > Pleuronectiformes > Paralichthyidae > Pseudorhombus > Pseudorhombus dupliciocellatus. Next base: position 1,479,879 of record JAFBJW010000223.1, read on the forward strand.
GTGTTAGTGCGTGCAGGGTGTGGTCCCTCTGACTATTATTGATTGTGCCAGGAGGCAGCTCTATCAAACAGTCATTTTTTACACTGGGAAACACCAGAGAATTTAAAATCATTCTCATTAGTTTTTGGCAACACAATAAAACTGCCAACAGGTTCATTATAATATAAAACAGAATAATCATTACTATCACTGCAGTTACAATGATCAGTTTCTGTTGTTGGTCAACAGACGGAGGATATGGTGTCGAGCTGCATTTCATTATAGAGACAGGCGTTCCTGCTGTTGAGTGTGCCCTCACTGTGACTAAATGAGCCACTGTATCGTCACAGATCTGCAGCTGCATTCCCGATAACGCGGCATCAGTAAAGACAAAGACGCAGATTGCAATCAGACGGGCTGAGAGATAAACACAGAGGTGCACAGTCAAATGTGACATCAGTCTCTATGCTCTGCTCCTCGCTGCTGTTGATTAGATCACAATGAAACAATCTCCTGAAGCATATTTTATATTCAGCCTTCAACACTGTCTTCTCGTCAGGCTGTTACCTTGACAAACGCTAGACTTCATATTTTCGACTTCAGACTGACAAACTGTGTGTCACAGTGTCGCTGTTGCTGTGTTCTCTTGCCTGCGGGGTGGGGGGCATAGGTTATCAGGGTAAGGAGACACTAGGTTATCTGTGTGGCCATCCACCCATATTAAACAGGTTACAGTGTCACCTTTAATTATCTGAAAAAAAAGCTCTAATATGCTGCTTATAATTAAAGCCATCTAATAAATACTGCTGTATTATGTAATATTTACAGTAGTACAGGGCGTACTGATAACAGAGTTATACACCTTAAAGAGTGAGGAATCGAATGTTAATTTGATAAATTAATCAAGTCTGATTCTTATAAACTGTAAGACGTTTGCATTTAATGATCTTGGCTCGAGCTTTTCCTGACTGGAGGTCAGACAGAGAAACATTAAGACCGTGTACAGTCTCCACGATCTGTTATTATTAAAGTCGTGTCCTTGTGGCAAGGACCAGACAATGTCATGGGATCAGACGGGGATGCGTACATTTGTCATTAGTGGGACACGGACACAGACATGAAGGGATGCAGCGAACAAACTCTGCTCATACTGCACGCATGGTCAGCCCGGGGATTTTCATTCGTCAGAGCAATGTCAAAATATTTGAGACTAAAGACTAAGACTAAATATATGTAAGACTAAAAATATTTTAAATGTAAAAAAATGTATACATATCTGAACTGGAATTTACGCCAATCCTAAGACATTCTGCTAAAACCGTATAATGTGATATGGGAGTCCAAAGAGCCTCTATTCAGAAGTCCATTGACTGTGCTGAATGGACGCGTCCTGTCATGGATTGAGTGTAGATTTAATTTGTCCACATAAATTCTATGGACAAAGCAAATTAAAAAAAACATCATCATCAGGTTTATGGATATCTGATGAGGTTTCGCCATCACGGCCGTAACCCAGCCGCCCAGACTAAAGCCAGCCCGTAAGCCTCTGCAGCGAGGTGTCTTCTCACATCCATCATGCTTGGGACCGAACGTCTGTGATCGATACCCCGCGTGCTGGGGCCCGATAGGGCCTGACAGACAGGCCTACAGGGGGTTCCCACCCAAAGGGAGACGCTCTGTACAAATCAAGCAACTGCTTCACCGGAAATCAATCGTGGCATGAGATGAATCCTCCCACCATGAAAACAACCCTCCAGTCAATGAGAGGGAGGCAACTTCTCCCTCATCGGAATCGACCGGCGTATTTATCAGCAATCAATAATTGCAAGTGAGGTTATCATTACCCCAGTTTGCCAGTGACAGCAGCTATTGTTTTACTGCAGTAAGCTATGGATAATATGCCAAGTCAGATGCAGCACCATGGAAAATGGATTTTTGAGAGCTCACAGAGAAAATCAGTAAGACTGCGTTTTGATTTGAAAATCAATATATTTGGTCCCCACACTTGTTTTGTTCTTTGCAGCTCTTTCCTCTGATGAAATGATCCGGGACGATGTGGAGACAAGGGTTTCCTCACCAGGGCCAGTGAAATGATGTTCTCATTAAAATGGATCACCAGTCCACCACAATGTGAATGGCCAGTTTGCAGCAGTTACATACGTTTTGGCGCGATCAGCTATTTCTGACCAATCCGCATCATGTGACTTTGGCGCGTTTGCCTGTTTATAAAAATGGACAACGTGTCTACACTTCCTCTCTTTGTGGAAAGATTAGGATGAATCCTCCTGAATACAGCCGCCGCCATTAGAGCCATGAAAGTCCGCGACTGTGGGTCAGAGAGTTTATCCAAAATACTACAACATGTACATTTATTTTGCATTTCTACTAACGGCCCCGTCCTTCGCCAGAAGCCGCTCTGCGAGGAACTGAAAGAAATTTGCTGATCAATTTGCAAAGCTGTCCGACTGTATCTGTATCTCTAACAGGCAGAAGTCGAGGAGCACGCAGCTTTTCCTTTTAACTGAACCCAGCCGGTGCAGATAAGAGCGAGGGGCTTGTTTTCAGCTGTGTCCTTTCAGGGCGTCTGACAACAATGAGGGTTGAATTCAGACCTACTTTCCTCGGTAATCAGGTCAGGTCCAGACAGGTGCTACCTGACTGATAAAAGAGCTGCAGGGATGGAGGGAGCCATTTCACTCCAGTGTCCACGGAACCGTGTGTTACTAAAAAAAGCTGATTCTCTTCAGCGACTTCAACTCAATGAGAGAAGCTCTGATCATCAGGAGTTGTTTATATTCGAGGAGGGGAGAGGGAGAAGATGTGTTCATTTTACCCGTTTCATTCTCAGCTTTATGATTTTGGTTCCTACTCAGATTCTATAATCTTTGCGTTTTAGAGCAAACCAGAGAGTAAATCTTTGCAGTCTCCTTCTCGGGTTAACACTTAACTCAATGCAACAAAAACAATGCTCACAAAGTTGGTTGAAATATTCATCTCTGGAATAAACCACAGTAAATAAATCGACTCAACATCTCATGTCAATGCCCTGGACTTCATGACACGAGCTCTCTGCTTCTGATCGATAAGAACCATGATTCCTCCAGCTGTTAGGGATGGAGGTGTCACCTGATGGGAAACAGATAGGAATGACACCTCTGAGGACGACCGTCCGTTCCATCAAACGATGAAGGGGAAGGCTACTTCAATTTCCAATTTCGTTTTTTGGCATTTTCCCATCTGTGGCGCCGCGGCATCAGACGACAGCTCACTCCCTCACAGTCACTTAATCCACTGTGCAAATAGAGTAGAGCTTCTGCAAACACATCATCCGAGAGCAAATACACATGACACGTTTTAATTGGCGGAGACGAATGCGACTTTGAAGCGAGCAATGCTCTTAAAAAATCAATTCTGTTTCATTGTATTATTCAGTGTATTGTCCCTGGTGTCAAGCACTCCCTTCAGAGCTGCGTGGCTTATTGTGAAAATTAATGCTGCATGCAAAGCAAATGACAAAGAGCCGACTATTGATTTTTGCATTTTGATTTCTCCCTGAAGGCATCGTGGAGTTTTCAGGTCAGGATGCTGTTGAAAGGGGCTTTTTCTGCAGGGAGCGTCCACATTCATAATCTGCCTCCATTCGACAGACGGAATGTGGGTTTGGATGCGCAATGGTCCAAATATTGGCTAGTATTTAGAGTGAGTGGTAAATGTAGTAAGGAGTCCTGCACTCGCCTCGCTTTTGCTGACACTGCAAAGTCCACGGCTGCCGGATCGCTCCAGTCAATCCAGCTGCCAGGGGAGGCAGAGTCACTTAAAGTACAAGAGCAGGCAGACAGAACACTTCCACAACCCATGATGCTGCATCACGCTCTGCCGCCTTTAATATGTCTCATTTTATAACATTGCTTTTACAGAAAATGTGTCCACTCCCAAAGCAAAGCAGCATATTTATCCTGAAAGTAATTGCTTTTATTTTTGACATTTTTCAACATTCCAATGTAACTCTGGACTAGAAATTAAAAAAAAAAAAAACATGACATGTTTTTCAATGAAACAGTGTCATTATTCACGTTGTTGCTCTTAAGCTGATAAAAACACAAAGTGATATTGGCGATAAGTGGGGTTGTTTGTGCAGTCACTGATTGATCGAATGAGACTGTATCGTGTCATCCCGTCCCGGGAAGGAGATGATAACTCTTCCCCGTGACTCAGCACACAGAACCATTAGCCACCATTACAGCTTGAGATAACTTTGTTTGAAACGGCACAAAATTGCATTCGGCTACCTAAATGGGCGATTAATGTCAGGATGGCGTTCCCAGAAGATGGAGAAGTGGTGTGAGAGAGCAAGAGAGAGGGGGGGAACAATTCATGAGAGGCAGTGAAAAGAAAAACGTGAAAAACAACACAAACTACTTTATATTCCAATTTTTAAAACAACACATTGTTCTTTACTCTTCTGATTGACTCGTGTTAAGATAATAAAAAGGTGCCTCATTATATTCAAATGTTATTTTTCCCCCCTGAGACCCTTCTGCTACATCACTGTGTCTCCATATTGAGGAGATGTGCCGAGACATCTTGATTACGCTGGATGTCTGTTACCTCTCCAGCTCAGTCACTGTGTCCGTAAATATCACCCCCAGTCTATTATGTCAGATATTCAGCAGAGGAGTTCCCGCTGTCTAGGGCCGAATCCAAGTCATTGTTTCTAGAAGAGAAAATCATTTCAGATGTCTGATGAATGCTTTCAATGTATTGTTCTCTCCATCGACCCACGTAGGTCAGGATAGATGGCCGATGCATGGTCTGTTGATGAGCTCTGTATTGCACAGCTGGTCGGCTGGTTTTCCCTGCGGACGTCCGACAGACACAAGGGACAAACTGTGTTCTTCATGACATGTTGAGTTTTTTTGAAGTTATTCAAGTATTTTCCCAGAGACACAACAAAAGAGAAGCAAACTGATCCTGTCCTGTGAACTCTAACAGGTGTTTCCAGTTGTTCTGGCAGATAAGTGCTGTACTCCGGTTTTAAATCGGGCAAACAACAGACTTAAAGGGTGAAACAGGTCGACGGGGATTATTCAAGGTAAATATTCTCCAGTGGTATGTCCCAGAAGAAAAGGATCTAACATTTAAACACACTGGCATCAGTCCAACTCAAAGATTTTGAATTAATGATTTATATTTTTTTTCCCTCTGTCACTGTCGCTACCTTGTGCAAATAAATGGCTCTAATTAATGCGTGCTGCTGCTCTTTGAAAGACACGTTAACACATCAAGACACAGGTGGAGCAGACACGTTTCCATGCTCTGACAAGTCTGTTGGACTTAAACAGGAATGTGAAAAATAAACAAAGCACCCCCCCCCCCCCCCCCCCCCCCCTCCCCCCCCCCCCCCCCCCCCATGTTCACTTCTGTCTGTGGGGAGGCCCCGGACAAGTCTTAAAAACATTTTCTTCTACCAGCCGGAGCCAGCAGATAACAGCTCTGCACCTGAGCTCCGTACACTTCTGATTTTAGGCCTCGACACCAGAAACACATTTTAATTGAAAGGTACTAAACACGTCTCCCCCACACAGCTGCAGCCCACTGAGGCACCACTGTGTCCAGGTGACGCCATCGAACACATGGCCTCGGAAAGTCCCTTAACAAAAGTGTTCTCAACCCCCCCCCCCCCCCCCCCCCCCCCCCCCCCCCCCCCCCCCCCCTCTCCCCCCACACCCCACCCCCCCCCCACCCCACTCCTCCAGAACTTCTCAATAACAGTGGCTCGATTTAAATATCTTCTTGTAAAATCTGAAGATGTGTGTGCTGGAAAGAAACTGTGAAATTGATGCTGTAGCACAGCCGCTCTCTTCATCAACACAGCTGTAATACACTCATAATCTGTGTTTCACGCAGCCTCGACTCGTTAATCTACTCCACATCTGATAGCACAATAGTATTTTGTAGTTGACCTGGTTGTCTGGGTGATGAAAATGCAGCGAAATCCCACATTTTGCTGTTTTAAAAACTCAATAAAGCCTTTACAGAGCTGGCGGCTTGTTTTAAACCGCCATAATACTCTTAATTTGAAAGTCTAATACCCTTTAACAACCACAGAGCTGTCAAATATCATCACTCGTAGTTAAATTCCCCCTCACAGCCATAGAATTGCTGTCAACTTTAAGCCACTTCCTTCCTCTTAGAGCCAGTCCTCCAACTATTCACCTGTTCCTCTACATCATGCAACATGTTGTTGGTCATGTCAACGCACACTGAAACAGAAGGAGAGAGATCTGGTGAGTGCAGTGACACCCATCGATCACCCCATCCCTCCATCAACGTTTCAACTCGGCACCGTTCACTCGTGACGCATGAACACGCACCCTTCATGCTAAACAATGACTAACGGGTCCTGCCCTCCATTTCCACCTCAGAAAATTAGCCATTAGCGCCTCTTCATCACCATGGCATCGAAAGCTCCAAGCCGAGGGGTTGGGGCCAGGTCACAGCTGGTCAACACAACAAAGATGTTTTTGGAGGCAAATACAAAAGCCCTCCCCTCTTATGATTGCATCATCGTCACTGGCATTTTATTATTTGTGGTAGAAATCCAGGCTGTGTAGACACATCATCACCAGTATAAGACATCAAACCCCTTCCCCGCCATACCAATGCCAATTCCATAGCTAATCCGGAATAAGGCCCCGGGAGGAGGTGATTTTCTCTGTAGAGATTCGTCAACCACCTCCGTCCAAAGAAAATGAGAGACGTTGCAGTGCTGTCATGCTGTCGCTGCGGCCTGAGAGCGAGTTGTTAAATCGGAATACGTGAGAATGGGTGTCACCAGAAATTGCTTGCGCTCTCTTGCTTGTCACAACCTGTGTCATCAATCAATGGCGAGCCCAGCATTGCCTATCGATACAGGCGGTTTGTTTTCCCCCTCTGTGTTGACAGGTTTTCCTCCAAGTGGGAATGAAGAAGCCGGCTCGAGTGCAACGCTGGAAAACCCAAATTATCCATCTTTAGAGACAGAATGTATAATCTCTCTCTCTCTCTCTCTTTCTGTGTGTCTGCCGTGTACCCACACACTGGAGCACATGGTTGAATCACTGTTCTGCCAGCAACATCATCACTCTCCTTCCCACCCTTGTCTCCATGGAGACAGGCTTCCAGTGCTGGCTGGTTGCAGACCGTTGTGAATCAGCACAGACTAAAAAGGGAAGAGGAGGGGGGGGGGCGTCTTTGTGTTTAAAACATGACTAAAAGAACACTGAGAGCTCCACGTTATCTCTGGCAAAGTAAAGGCGTCCATCGCCTCAACAGCATTCACAGAATCCCGTTGTTGTTTTGAATATTCCATGCTCCATTCATCTAGTCATTCAAACCCCCGGCTAGTTTTTCCTTCTCACCACATCGACTGAAAAATAATTGACATCATCGAATCCGAGTCTTTCATCACTCTCCGGTCCCTGCCGAGCTCAGTGTGTGTGAGGGGAGTGAAGAGGCCAGAAGCCATTTGCCATCAATACAATTAATTCAAATAATAATTACCTTCACCAATGCTCCATGTTTTCACCCGAGGTTGTTTGGCTGTGATTTGATTTTGTGTATTTGTTTCCAGGTTTTGCTTCTCATTTATTGAATGACTATGAGGTTTTTACACATATTCTCTGCTTTCCCAGTGTTTTTGTTTGTTTTTTATCATCTTGATGGAAGAAAATCTAACCAAATTAAGGCAAATCGTTATTTGGCAATTGAATTTCAGGGGACTGTTGAGCCTTGGCACTCACGATTCACTCACGTGAATCAGTCTTTCACATGCAACACTCCTCTGTCACAAACACATTTACTCCCCTTAGGACACAAACAAACTGTTTCTAAAAATAGACGCCATGAAGCCTTTATTTGTGAGCGCCATTGAAGGGCACTTGGACAGGACATAACTCCGCCAAGGCTGATTGGCCACTTGAATACTACATTGTTAATGGCTGAATTAAGATCAAATCCACATAACAGGAACAGGAGTCTGCTGCCAACTGCCTACAAACATGAGCTCTGCACACATGCCTGATGTTTTCACCCTGCATTATTTCTCAAGCAAAAATTTCACTTCCTCGTCCCATCTCCCACCATTCCACCAAGTTTTAAAAGAATCGCTTCTGTAGTTTTTGGGGTTTTCCTGACACAATCAGACAATGTGTAGACCTGCTGACTTGTGCATCAGAGGCTGTGGGGACCGGAGGAGGAAGGTGAATTTAAGACACTATTAGCACTACTTAAGAAAATCATGACAGAGCACAGGCCGAGTGAGATGAGTGGGCTGGTTGAGCAGCCAGAGCGTGGAGAGAGGAGCTGAAAAGGCCTCTCCTCTGGTTGCCGAGTCAGATAGACGGCCGGAGTCAGCTCTGAGCCTGCATGATAAATGCGCCAACAGCTGGCCTCTCCCACCGGCGGGACAATGCCGGAAGTCTTTAGCGAAGTTGGTTTAAGACCGGATGGAACGGATCTGCTGGAGCGCGTTCAAAGTTCACGTATAAGAGCACTGAAAGAGAAAACTTTCATCGGCTTAACACCTTCACCTCATCCCACCTCGTCTGAATGTGCTGCACGCTGCACTCGTCGCATTTTTAGCACCGCACACGCACGGGCGCCTTAAAAATAAACGCACGGGCACCCGAAGCGTGCGTTCATGCCATGCCGTGTGTGTGTACAATTACAGAGGAAGTGGACCTTATTAAAGGTCAGAGGACACGGGGACATTCCTTGCAGTGTAGTGAGCGCTGCATGGGGGCAAGAAAAGAGCAAGGTGCGGTTCATGGAGGAGTGAGGAACGGCCCTTTCCACTCCTGTCAACGTTCGGCGCATTTAAGATTGATGTGGGTGTCTGTGGTTTGAAGAAGCAGAGAGAGAGAGAGAGAGAGAGAGAGAGCGTCACGGCCACACGAAGTCATAAAATCAAAAGACAAAGTGTTCAGTTTCAGATTCACTTCCCGACGGTTGCAAAGAGACTCTGGAATTCACCCTGAATGAATCATAAACAGAGGCAGCAATCAGGTCCGCGTCAGGAGAACTTCTAAATGCCGCTTAAGGCTGGAGGAGGGCTCGTCCCAAAGCTTGCATAATTCGTAGACTGAAGGACAGGCGTGAGTTTGGGATGAGTCACAGTTGACGGTCAGGAGCAATGGCTGCTCACCTCGAGCTAATGCTGAGGACAGAGCCGGAGGACAGAGCGCTCGTTATTTTAATGTGATGTTGTGGTTGTAAATGACTGTTTTTCCAAATGGGCACGTTGGGGGATTCTTCTACAAATGGGCTGAGGCAGGTTTAGACACCGATGTGGGGAGATCAAAGGAAACAAAGAAAAGAAAAAAGGGCGAGAAAAAAGAAACAAGACGTCCTCCTTTAAGCTGTAATTACTGCTGCGAGATGGAAAAACAGGTCGAACAAAAGCAGCAAATCCTAAAAGTGCGCCTCACAAAGCCCTCGTGATTAAAAAAAGGATTGCTCTCCTTTTGACTTCACCTATGCAAGCACAGACGGAACAGTGGCATCCAGGAGAGAGTGAAATGTCAACCCCCTGAACGGCCTGGAGGCAGGTACATAGTTTTGCCCCATTAACTATGGAGTTCTTCGCAGAAGGGATTCAAAGAAAGCATCACTGGCCTGGGAATGGGACGCAAACATTGCCACATGCGGCGCACAGGGCGGTCACAGGCACACACACACACACACACACACACACACACACACCCTGTGAGTGTGAAAGACTGTGACTGTTAGAGCAACAAATGATGTCATTATCTGAAAGCACACTAGCTTGAGTATTATTACCATATCAGTGGGAGGCGTTTGGCATTCTTGCCATCCATAGCCAGGGACCTCACAGTGACAATCCAGAGAGAGAGAGATGGCATTGTTATGAATTATTCTCATACATCTGACATTTTCTCTGTCAAACATGCAAAGTCAGGGTGAGAAAGCCAAACAGCTGCCCTGGTCATTTTTGCCCATCCAATACCGGAGCGTGTTCCTACAGACACAGGGCGCGCCCCAGAGCCGCTAATGTTTTCTTTTCCTTTTGTCGAATTAGCATACAGGAGGCATACAAATGATCATGCAGAAACATGATGAGAGCAGAGAGGAAGGCTGTAATACAGCGTCACCATGGCGACCACACAAAACAGCATGCACGCACCATGGCAACAGAGCTGGCAAGGGAATATAGCCGGTGCCGGCCTCTGGCTGTTTGATTTGATACGTGCAGGCCAGCAGCTCAGCATCAGCCAGTCATTCACTCAGACTGAAACACGAATACCAGTATATTAACCAGTGTAATGCGAAAGGTCTTACTCACAGAGACACTACACTGTTTATAAAGATGGATTCAAACATCCGGGACAGCAGCACCATGGGCGCATTAGTGATGATGATGGGGGGGGGGGGGGGGGGGGGTGTGCAGGTGAAGGGGGGGGGGGGGGGGGGGGGGGGGGGGTGATGTGCATGTGATGTCCATTCCTGAGTCAATCATGATGATTCATCACAGCATTTTTAGCATCAAATTAATAAGACATCAGCACTAAAACATTGGTACTTGTCATAAGTCAAAAAAAATGGCAGAAACTATCTTGACCAAAATTCTTTTAACGTGTACTTTGATTTTTTTTAGTTTAGCCAACAACATGGAGCAGGCAGCTTGCTTAAGGAATATACTACTGCCAGCCACCAGGGGGCAATAAAAGGATTTGGCTTCGTTTTAGTTCACTCAGCCCTGGAGAGCTTTTACCTACAAGATAAGATATGTGTGCGTTAGCTCAGACTAATAAGACAGTGATAGAAATCCAAAACTCTGGCTTTTCTCAAAATTATTTTAAAAATTGTTGGTGGCCCCCCACAGCAGTGCATCAGGATATTCAGCTTAGTAGGCCTTGGTGAATATAGCGCCAGACAGATGATAAATAGCCCAACACGTCTGCCGATGCTCCGAGGCCACAGTCTCCTGTACTGTAAACAATAATGGTTTCCTTACCAGACCAAGAGAAATCCCCAGGTCCGACATCATCATTCTTTTTTGAAACAGTTTCGAACAGAAAGACATGCTAACTCGCACATCCAATAATATATATATACACGCTGCATGCCTACATATTGAGATTCATAATGCTAATACCCCTCCAAAGCTCATAACATCGAAATCATTGGCCCCAAATGAGGCGTGATTAACTCTGCACATTAAGCAGCCGCATCACAAAAGAGTCTCCCAAATGAGGTTGGTTGTCAGTGAGGTTTTTTTTTTTTGTCTTTAATCGTTGTCTTTAATTAAACACTGAAACACAAAGACACACCGATATTAATCACGACAGTTTAAGCTGCTTTTCCATTCAGCAGCCATTAAAAGTCGCGTCGCTTGACTGGATTCGACGTCGGCTACAGAGTGAATAGAACCGTTCGGTGTGTTCTCTGTAGAGCTCTCGGTAAAGAGAGGATATTTCTTCAGCGTCTGTGGGAGTTCAGATGAGATGTCAGGTGAAAGATAGAGCCAGGCTCAGGGTGTCATTTCGTTCTTTTGTGTTTCTGGGAACATTTGGAAAATCACACCATTGTCAATCCTCTGACTTGGGGATGTGCATAATTTCCCTCCATTGATATTCAGCCTCCCTTAAGCAGGAGGATGCTGGAGCTGTCTGCTCCCTGGAATAATCGGAGCAGGGTGGGTGTGGCAGAGGCACAGGGCTCCACTGGCAATAACAACAACGGCTCTGAGTCAATGTCTCCATCTAGTGTCGAGGGGAGGATCGACATCAGGAAGACATTTTTTTCAGCCTGCTTAAAAAATTCGTTGCAGTGCTTGCATTTAAATTTGAGTTTGCCTAATTTAAAATAAAGGGTGTGGTAGATTATTATAGAGACCTTTTTATATACAGAAAGAACTGTGGTTTATATCATTATTACCTCTGTCAACTGAATTTTCCTGAAATAAAACCTGTTATTTTAGATTTTTATTGTGGAATTTTAAAAAGTGTGCATGTAGTAATACAGTGGCCAAATGATTGTGTCTGTCCATCTGGCTTATTTTGGAAATTTGAAACTTTATGGATTCACATTTCCTTTTTCTCTTTGAGAAATCACACAATTCCCTCTGTCATTAGGAGCATCTGTCTCTTTTGATGACATAATATTATTCTTATCACAAAATGGTCAAAAAGCAGCACTGGCACTCTGTTTGTTGTATGAATACATGCAGGGATATCATTTCAATGGGCCTCTCTGGTCCGAGATGACATTTAAAAGATGAATCTCTGACAAGTCCCCTGGAACAGACGGGGAGAAAAGACAGACCACAGGCTAATGCACAAACAAAGCCAATTTCCTTTTTTATAGACACCAGTTTCTGCCAGAAAAAATCCAACTGATCTCAGGTGAGTGATAACAGAGCACTCTGAAGGAAATCCCTTAATAAACCCTTCAAACAAAGGAAGCTGCTTCAGAGTTCAGAGCTAAATGCTTGAAAAGGAACAGGAGATGGTATAACATGACATTAAGGATATTGGGATACGTAACTTTGAATAATAGGTTTTGGAGACGTTGCTGATACCTGAGGCAAACTTAACAGTATTCACAAATAGATAATTCCTACACAAAGTAAATAATTGGTCATCAAGTTGATTTATTCCACAGACCAAATATAATTCATTACATTTCATCAGAGTTGTCCATGCAACAACTCACCCATTACATCCATAAACTATTATTTCACTCTGAAATACATACACACGAATGACAGACTCATCTCAGTGGTCATATATATATATATATTATCATTATGCACAAAATATAAAACTAGCATCTGCTCTTTGACATCAATATGCAGGGGCTGAATTACTTCTCTGGCAGAAATGTTTCCACATGTACCCACACGAAGTAATTACTATGCAGTGCATAGTCTCCGTATGTGATTCTTGGCATGATATTGCTTAATAAATATCATCAAATGTTTAAGACGTGTGCTGGCAGAGAAAAGACTCGGCTGAGACGGAATAAATAAAACTTTGAGCAGCGTGTGAGTTTGTGTGTCGGCATGAAAGATGAAAGCAAGCATGAAATGAAAAAAAGCGAATCTGGCGTGTGAAACATGACGTGCAGCTGAACGGGGCGTGAAAATGACACTGTCGTTAACAGGGGAGGCCATATCGCAGACCCTGAGATAGCCCCTCTAACCCATATCCTGCCAAACACAGCCCCTCCCCAAGAATTAAAGTTCAAATGAGCAAAACCGGTGAGCTCTGAAAAAACCTGGCTGCTGCAGTCACTCAAACTGACTCGCTTTGTTAAAACGTCTAAAAGCAGGAAAGGGTTGAGATCTGCCTCTTTCATGAAACGCTGCCAAAGTAAAGAAACAACACAGTCAAATGCTGCTTTGGATTCTTTAACCCTTAATTCATCAACTTGTAACCATGGCCTCAGCACCTCCCATTTCACCAGGGCTCGGTGCTCACTCCCAGCATCTTAGTGAAAGATGAAAATATGTTGAAAATCTGATGATGGCAAAAATGAATCAGATCACTGAATCAAAATCCCTGTGCGTCTTTGATCTTCTGTCATGCGTGTCCTCTCTGTCCAGTTACCGGCCACTCAGACGCTGGTTACACAGTAGCCATTTTGGAACTATAACGGCAGTACATGATAGTGGGTTATATAAAACGATTTCTCATCAGTTCACCTCAGCATCTTTTGATGTCCTCTACTGGACTGAGGACAGATGTGTCAGAGGGGAGACTGTGACATGGAGCTCTTGCTAGTTTGGAGTATGTTTATGCTTCACAGGGATCCCTCTCAGTGCACAAGGTCTAACTTCTCTGCCTTGAGCTACAATGTCTGTTTCACACACGGACGACCGTCAGAAAGATACGACGCAAATGTCTCCCACTTTGTGCTTCACGCTGGGTTAATGGGCCCGCTGTCAGGCTCGGTTCAGGTCGGGTCAGCCAAACACTGCCTGAGGGAGGCAGTGACACAGCAGATGATCTGTACACATTTATTTTGTCTTCTCTCCTTTTCTTCTTCCTTCCCTGTGATTCTCTCTGCTCTGTTTTGTCCTCCTCTGCTTTGGTTGATTCTCTTCCTGTTTTTCTCACTCTGTGCTCATTCACCTGTTTTTCTCATTGAGTGCGTTCCCACTCTCAGTGTTGCAGGAGGAAGTTGGTTGCCATGTTGATATCGTTATTTGAAGCCCTCAAGGCCTCCAGGGCGTCGGTCCTGGAAAAGCCCATTTCCACTAACCGTGCAACCTATGAGGTAAACAAAATAAAATATAAGTGAGCCGATCACCTGGGGAGGCTTCATATGGTTTCCCAGCACAAAGTCAAAAATACGATGATGGAGACAGAAATCTGTCTGAATCACCCAGTTCATACAGTATAAAACATAGACATTACATCACTATCTGTTGTAATCAAGGTAAAGAGATGCCGGCACACACCTGATCCTCTGCCACAGGCGAGTTGTCCAACAGTGGTGGCTGGGTTGACGGCTGTGTCTGGGCCTGAGGGTGGGGCTGCATGGGGGGTCTGTTCTGTCCTCTGTGTCTCAGGGACGGAAACAACCTGGTCCACTGTAACAATCCAGGCTGCCCGCGCACAGACACATGACCACAGAAGCTTGATCAAGTATTTGCACACATGTAGAGGTAAAATTCATTCAGGGTCGGGCATTGCATAACAAGCAGTGACAAGCTGACGTACCTGTGGCTGGTGCGTGGCGTTCCTCCTGGCCTCATTGTACTGGGCCAGCAGCAGCTGCTGGTCAAGCATGTCCATCCTCTGCTGCCTCTGGATGTCCAGAGTGGCCCCCATCCCCAGAGGAGTCTCGCTGATTGGCTGGGAGCCTAAAAGACCAAAGATAAAAAACGTTAATGACATTCTCATCGCAGACTGATCACGGGAAAATAAACTCTGTCGCAACGGAAAGACTTTCAATGATCACGCAGAACATTTCAATATTAGAACGACAGAGCAAGTTAATGTTTCACTCTGTAGGAACAAAGTGATGTGTGCATTCAAATGGAAAAACCACATCCCCAATCATTACAGTACTTTCACTCACAACACTGCATGAGTTAATTCCACTTTTCTATAAAGACGTTACTGACCCATGAATTCCCTCCTTACAACAAACTGTGCAACATGATTTGTTTTGACAAGTAATTTCCTCTTTGTTAATATGTGATGTCTCAGACATGGGGAGTATGAGCTGCTTTAGCGCATTAGCCTCAGTAAGAATAACAAACGTTTCCCAAAGCAAAGTGGAGAACAGGCTTAAGTTTACCAGAAGTCTTTAAACAGATCCTCATTTCAATATTAGCTACTTGAATAGCAGACAGGATTCATTCAGCAAAGCAGCATTCAGATGCCTAAAGTTATTATGTTATTAGTCCTCAGACAGGGAAAGAGACTCGACATTGGTTTGCACAGCACTCATGAACTTGAACTGCAGGCTGGACTCACTTGAGAAGACCGGTTCCAAAATATACCGTCCAATACGAGCCATCCAAGCAGGTACGAAGAGGATCTTTTGTAAATGGAGAATGTTGGAGTAGTACAGTCCGCCTGAGATCTGGAAGGGTCATTCGCAAAAGTGTTCGCATTTAGTATGGGTGTACTGCATTAAATTCGCTGCAGGACAGGACCTGGTATGTCCAGATATATTAGGACCCAATTTAAGGAGAGAGATTGATTTATCTGCTAGTTCTTTAAAAAGTCATTACAGATAAATATATATCAGAACATGCTGATAGAAGTACTGTGTTGTTTAGTTTAGTGAAACAAAAAACAAGCTTGTGCTTTGACACTGATAATAGGATTGAATGAGATGTAGTAGCTCTTAACCTCAACATGTAGAAACAAACTCTGTATCTCAGTAGAGCTTTTTCCCCTTACATGAATTATCTGGCTGACAAGTGGCCAGTTTAAATATTGGGGCCATTCCTAGGTACCGAGTAAACAACAGGAGGAATTTGGCTACTCACCAGTCCACTGAGAGCAAGAAGCCACATGAATGGGCTGGATGTCAACAGCTGGAGAAGAGAGTTCAACAAAGAAACCATGAAGATCATAACTGGAGAAATACTCAAATCAACTAAAAACAACAGGAAAAGAAATACACACTTAGGGGTTACCTGTAAGCCAACTATGTAGACCAGAGTCTTGTTGGTGATGTGGATGTGGCCCAGCACCTGCGTGACTGGCGTCTTTGGGATGGAGAGGTAGAAAGGCACGAACAGAGAGAAGACTGGAGCAAGCCTGTGAGAGGAGAGAGGAACCATGACAGAGAAGAACAAAACAAGACAAGACTATTTCAAACTTTAACCTCAAAAGCATTGCTGTAATGATCAGACTGTGTTGCTTATTATACACCACAAATAAAAAAATAATATAAGACAGAGAAGCAACCATATTAGTGGAGATAGTTTATTGTCCAAGCTACTTACAGTCCTGCGGACAGTTCTTCCACTTCGTAGTCAAATAGAAACTGGAAAGCCTTCACCAACAAGGAGTCCATGAGCGCCGTCAAACACCACGTGCCAAACAGGAAGGACTTGAAGTAAGAAATGCAACATGTGATGGTTAGAAAACTACAAACATGATTCCAACCATTTCATCTCACAAACACAAAATCAGTGTCAAATTTTGGTTATGAAACCAGTTAGTTGGAACTGCTCTCCTCATCCCAGATAAGGAAGTCAAAGATTTATCTTCTAGGAAAGAGGAAGTTGCCGCACAAGTGAAAATTGTCTGTGACCGAGGCTGACAAAAGCAAATTGCTTCTGTTCATGAAGGTAACAGTCTTGTGTGTATACATTCAGATTTGGTACTCACAGCAAACTTCCTGGTGCCAAACCTCCTCTCAAAGATCCTGAAGTTGTAAATGAGCAGGCTGCTGCAAAAAGAGTCCTTCACATCTACACAGACGATCCGGCCACACAGCAACCTCCACACCTGCAGCACAAAGACAGAAGAGTTATACTGTATGCTTATATTGGTGTCTCAACCAGGACAGATAGTGGAGACGTACCTGGTGCTGCTGCAGGACAGCCGGGATGTTGTATACAAACAGTTCCTGGTACTGAGGCAGCAGGGTGAGCATCACAGTCAGCCCATTGAGAACCAGCAGGAGGCCTTTACACAGAGGGGCCATGTCTGCACAACAGTGAAATGTTAGAATACCCAAGTACTGCATTTAAACATATGTACTTCACTTGCTTCTTTTCATACTGATTAATTCATTAATAAACCTCCCGATGGAAACGAGTGAGGTATTGGTATGATCATATAACTATCAACGTTGGCATGAAGGAAGCTCCTAGAAGGTGAAAAGTGCTGCTTTAATATTGTTTAACCTATGAAATTTCGGAGATAAACCAGACAAATTAAAAACGTGGCTCCAGCTAATGGATATGTTGTTTCCTGGTAGTTTTCATTAATAATAGCTATCTGCTGCTGCTGTGTACAAGTGCAGCGGTATTTGTACTCAATCGAGGGATGTGAATACTTCCTCCACCACTAAAGAAAGAAGACCCACTGCCACCCATTGACTTAATTCTAATGGTAAAACCATAAACAGATCAGCGGTGTTGATGGTGGATGACTGGCACGGGATTAGCATTAACATCCAGTCGATAGTATTTCTGTATGAAACATTCAGCTCTTTAAAACACGGACTCCGCTGTTGTGTGAAGCAGCTCATCTAGAAAACAAATGTCGGGCTCTAAAATATTCTGTCGGAAACTGAAACAAACAGCCTGGAGTCAATGAATGGCGACGCGATGCTAGCGCCAGCTAGCCGAGCTAACCGTGTGGAAGTGACAGCAGCCGCCGGGGAGAGGGCAACGACAGCCCCGGCGCGGGCTTCACTCTGCAGCGGGGATACTCACACAGGCCCCGGGAGCCGGTGGTGGTGAACATGGCGTCTGGAGGGGAGGGGGATTCCGCAGAATCCAGACGAGCACCGCGAACCACCGAGACTGAGCGACGCTAACAGCGGAACACCGGAGTGAAGTTGGGGTGAGGGTCCATGCTGGGAGGGGAGGGAGGAGGAGGAGGAGGACGGGAGGTGTTCTACGGAAGCCTGACAAAACCATAACTGGCTGATTCGCAATCTTTCTGAACAAAACCGGAGGTGACCTGAGGAGGGCGCTGTTGCTCCGCATTGTAGATGTAAAATATGTTTTTGTTAAACTTCCACGAAGAACATATTTGCATCCGCGCCTGGTCCCTTGCAACGATACTAAACAACAATAATATATCCGCCTGATTGTTTATACATTTATAAACTTGTGCATTTATAAACACTCTCCCCCTCTGCTCAGATTTGACTGATTTTAAGATAAGATAATCCTTTATTAGTCCCACAATTTTACAGCAGCAGGAGTCAGTAAAGGGCATCAGTGAGTAATAATTAGTAACATGCAGTATTAAAGCAGAATGAATATAAAAATGGAATGGTAGATGGATTAAAGATAATATGTTCAGTGTAAAATCAGTGCACTATGTTAATATGATCAGTGATTGGATTGAACCACTGTATAGCATGACATAATTAAGTATTATTATTATTAATAATAATAATAATTGTTGTTGTTGCTGCTGTTGTTAATATTATTAATATTAGTATTTGTAGTATTGTGAATATGTTGAAATGTTGAAGGCTAGAAAAAATGATTAAGCTTTGTGGAAATCTGTGGTAATCTTGCAGCAAACAGATAGAGATGAAAACAATAATCTGTATTGAAAATCTATTGATCAAAATGCCCCATATCCTTTATTGAGGCCAAGTTTAAGTGGCAACATTTTCATATTTAGTATTTTTTGTATTCCTAAAAATGCCAGAAGTGAAAACCTGAAAACATGCGCTCAGTAAAATAAAATAAAACAGAATTTTGTAAGATTTAATTATAATAAGAGCTGGATTTCTGTGTACATTTCTTTAATGTTGCAGCTTGCAAAGGTTGGGCTAATTTCAATCACTTTGCATACTGCTGAGCACATAAAGAGATGTGCAGGGGGAGAGGGAGCGTCCAGAATCACCTGAATCTGAAGGAGCTGGTCTCACTGGATGCATTTAAAGTAGCCTCATTTTGAACAACTTGGAGACAGGCACATCTGGCTGTAGCTGTTTTGACTCATTTATTTTGTCCCTGTTTGATCCCTGATGTTTTGCAGTCACAAGGAATATTGGATGAATATTTTTTAATAAATCATGATTGTGGTCAATTTGATTTGAAATAGTTTTTAGCTTCATTTGAAACCAAATGAACACGTGCAACCCCTGTTTGGTGAGATGTTTTGTTCTGGGTGAAATAAAAACAGATTTTTTATCTCAATGAGTCTTTCCTGTTAAAATATAAATACCTATAGAAATTATTATAGCATATAGAATAACTGTTTGTTGTTTCAGTGTTCTATTTTATTTTGTGGTTGGACAGAAAGGTAATAATGGGAATACTAGTAAGAGAGTCACTATTTTAAGCAAATCTGCAAAATGGCTCATGACAGATTCCACAGAGTGATGAGAGCAGGATCATCTCCATCTGCGTTCTGTGGCTCCCTGGTGACCACCATGACGTGCAGGCTGGGAACCACTGATCTGACCCCTGCAGCTGGGTTTGATCAGTTGTTTCAGAAGAGTTGGACGTCAGAGCTGGAGGATCCTCCTGATGATGGGACCAGTGTCCCATGTAGTGAGGACATGTCCAGGCCCCGGAGCACCAGCATGTTTGACCTTCATGCTGAAGAAGGTGTGTGTGATGTGTGTTTATGCGTTTGTCGGATATATGCATACGAGCACCCCTTGAAGCCATGTGATCGTCTCTCTGACAGCGCACTAACTGTTAATTATCTTTGGGGCCTTGAGCAGGATGTGACTACACAAAGTCCAGATTAATGATTTTTTCTTCTGGTGCTCTGGCCTCATGCACACAGTGTCATATCTTGTCAAGGTCCAGACTTCCTTTGCAGAGGTCCTGCTTTGTCTTACACTACAGGCTGCCAGTTTTATTCACATCAAACGCCGTGTGTACCTTTGAGCCCGGCGTTGATTGGTCCTGAGCCATTAGATCCGATGCTTATGTTACGTCCAAGTACATTTGAAAAGATATGGCGAACAGCTGTCTAATAGTGTTGCATTTCCCAATCATCCGCAGATGCAGTGGCGTGTTAGTTCCCATTGGTTAGTTCCCACCCATTAGGTCTATTTGGCTGCCGGTGGTCAGATGTGAGTGCAAAGCAGAGCTCAGGAACAGCTTGCTAATTGTGTTTCAGACCTTCTCTGTCACTGATGTAGGAGTGAGGTCTAAAAAGGTTGCTTTGCCCCTGTTCTCAATCAAAGATAATAAGATTAAACAGCGCGGAGATGTGTGTTTGCATGTGTGTGTGTGTGTGTGTGTGTGTGTTTGTGTGCTTACCAATAAAGAGACTCCAGATTTGGAGACAGCCTTGACTCCTGCTGTTTGCTTTGTTCATTAAGAGGAGATGAGCAGATGGTTTGCTGGTCTGTTGTGCAGGGCACACATGCGGACACACAAGCACACACACACACACACACATAATGCAAATACACATGCATGCATGCTAGGCCCTGTCACCTTAGCTTTATCCTCCATTTATCTTTCCCATTACACATCTCTCAGCAGGACAATGCCACTCTGAATTGTGAGGGATGTTTGTCCATATGTGTGTGTTCGGGCATGTGTGTGTGGGAGAGAGGGAGGGGGGGGGGTGTCGCTGAATGAAGTCACAGGGGGGGGGGGGGGGGGGGGGGGGGGTGTCGCTGAATGAAGTCACAAACCTTTTTAGTGAACACTGCCTCTGAGGTGGTCAGAGAACTGATGACTCATTCACATGTTCATTTATGTGAATCATTGCTATTCACTTGTCAGCCGCTCTGAATTCAGGAAGAACTGCTTGTAGCAGAGCTATTGTTTTAGTCCTGCAACACAGCTTATCTGCCTATGTCCAGGAAATGGCACTCTGCACATTGAGACAGGGAGAATGAGCAAAAAGTCTTCTTTTTTTTCTTTCGGCTAAACAAAGGTATCCAAAACAATGTGAAATAAGAAAACTTAATTTTGCTTTCCACTGAGCAGCTGAGGATCCACCTCCTCTCCTGGAGGAAATCAGCTTTACACATGTTCACCAGCAATTTAATCATTGACCCCAGCACATCATTTATTACATATTCATCCTTTTGCCCTCTGCATTTGTTGAGGAGCACTCTGAGTGCTGTGGAATTTGCAGCTCCACTACTCAATTCAGTGTTGATGATTTCAATTATCTTATATATGAATAGCTTTTTTTTTTTTTTTTTGCAGATTTAAGTTGAGCCACAATCATTTTTTTATTATCAATGATTTAATCCTAAAGATGCAATAACATTATATCCACTCACTGAATTAGTTGAATAACCCCAAATTTACTGCAACTATATATTTTTTGTGTCTTTCTTATTTCCTGCAAATTACACATTAAAGTGAATCATTGCTGTCACAAGTTTTGCTTTTAAACTTTTCCCCTCTTCTCTGTCCTGTAGGGATACAAAGATTTAAGAGCAGCCATGGAGCTGCATCGTCAACATGTTTCGTTAAAGGACAGTTTACACGTGACCCTGCTCAGCACCTTCCTGTCTGTCTGTCAATACTTACGTGCATGTTTTTGGAGATGGAGCAAGAATCAATGTCATGCCACCATCACCACCCCCCCCCACATATATGTATAGACATGCATGCACACGGACCTTCTCCTCCTGCTCTTCCTCCGTATGCACGGCACAAATCTCAAGGGTTCACTGTATCACAGGATGCAGAACTGGCTTTTTTCTGTGTCACAAGACAGGATAAATAAATCAAACTATAAAGCCACATTCCATAGGGTCCAGCTGTGTGGTGTATTTCAGAGAAATCAATAAAGATATCTATTCACATGAAAACAAGAAAATAAATGAAACGTTGAGGAGAGAAAGGAAAGAAGCACTAACACAATTTAATAAAAAGGATTTGTATTGTTTGTATTGTCAAACTGCACTACTGCATAACATACACAATACAGGTCATTTACTGACTGTACACCATGCCATGGTCTTTTTTTAGATGATAATAAAAACAGAAATGATGACTATATATGTACACGACTCTGTTACAAGTAATACTCAGCACTTGTGTCCAGATAAACCGCACTGACAAAAAACAACTATGGTCGTCTGCATCTAGGATCTAAAAAAACCTCGATTGAAAGAAACACAGTGAAACACATCATCAGAGTAAAGTACTGTTTCCACTACAGCCAAGATTTGGTGATAACTGCAATAAATTAAAACGGGAGGATGATGGGAAAGTTCAAATTTCGCCGCTGAAACTTCAGGGAGTCGACGTGGAGACGTGATATCTCAGATGCCGCTGAGCATGCCTGTCGATTGTGTGTCTCATAAAGGAGGAATTTCGTAGCAGTTGTCTCCGTTCATCCTTTCATTCATCCATCCATCCATCCATCCATCCATCCATTCCAACTTCAGTACATCCCAGTGGTCTGCAGGAACACTCTGCCCTCTGAAATTCACAAAAAAGAACAACATAAATACATTGAAACAATTTTTAATTTCACTAGATTTTTATTTCATTTGGATCCAAACCCATGTCAAAATCAAAATTAAATACCACGTCCGCTGAACAAGTTTGTACCTGAGGTACAACTGTGACAGTTTGAGTACAACAGGATGTAAAATGTGGTGTACAACTCATTATTTCCTATAAATATTGAAGCTGACCCTATAAAGCCTTGACCTTACTAAAAGATCATGATTTGGTCGGAGTTGAAAATGTTTCGGCCCCTGATCCCTGTTTTTTGTGATAAAACTTCCTGGCACAAAGAGACCACATCCTGCCCCGCTGTCTGACAGACAATTCCCCTTTAAATGATTTATTACCGGGTGTTAATTATGCAAATGATGTCCAAACAAACTCGTCACGAGGACAATTAAGACAGCCGTTAATTAGTGGCCAGTTTTCTTCTTGCTTCACTGACATTCAATTAAAAACTGCCTTTGAACAAGCACGCCGGCTCGTGCGGCGGTCCTGGCACGGCGCGGGGCAGAGGTGGGCTCGAGCGGCGCACTCTCCTGATGAGGTCGGGGTCCAGAGACCACAGCCCTTTCTTTTTCTGTCTGTTTAAGATGTTACACGGGAGAAGTTCTTATTAATCTATCCCTGCGAGGACAATAACGTCGGCAAATATAAATATATTAAAACGCCAGAGTCCATTAAAATGGGAGCCCAGATGAACTGCCTCACGCTTCATTTAATTTTCTTCAATTTGTCAGGAGCCGTCTCGGTGTGAAATCTTTGAGAACCCTTCCAGTAGACTGGTCAGTTAAGCATCAAAAGCAGAGAGGAGGTGAAATAATGAAATCTCTTGTCAGGAGCAAAATAAATCCCCAGCAGCAGGTACATCAACATTGATTTCACAATTCTTGCAACGAAACTGAATCATTTACCATGCATGACAAGTCATGTCGAGCTACGGCTGCTAATTACCCACAAACTTGGTGCCGTGCCTTTAGAAATACAAGAAAAAACAAGAAATATGCAAGTCGTACCTTAGAGCTACACTCAAACAAAAATAAAATATTCCTGTTTTTACTTTATACAATCATTTCTATGTTATGCAGTAGGCCTAAAAAACATTTTTGTAACTCTACAGAAAAAAAAAAATATTTTGAAGAAAGAATCACAGCCACTTGGGGCAAAATTTATTAGTGGTCAACTTGATGCTTACTTCTTAATCTTTATTTTATTTAATCTGAAATTTTATTACTCCTTCTAATCAAATTAAGACATTAAGTCTCATTTAATTTACAATTTTACCATTGTAATATTACATCTTCAACATGGCCCTGATGCACTGTCATAACATCTCCCCCTCTCTACATCTGGTTTGTTTGTCCTAAGTTTCCTTGTTTCAGCAGCTTCTACTCAGCCTGAGGAGGCCGTCTGTTATTTGCACACCTGTACCTTGTACTGTTGCCTTGGTGTCCGGCCTGTTGTCGCCGTGGTTGCTCCCATCCACGTCCTGGGTCACGGGTTCTGTGTGAGGAGTCACCGCCGATGATTGATGGCCTGTTTTTTGGTCATTAATTAATAAAGACATTTAATTAGAGGCTAATGAACAGTCGAGGATATGTTCAGCTGACGGCTTGGTGACATTTAATATGAAAATGAGGAACGGGCGACAAAAACAGAGAAAAACAGAAACTGTAATACTTTTTATAAAAGTACCTGTGTGTGTGTTGGCAGTGTGCAGGAGGCTGTGCTCGGCCTGATCTCGGAGTTTGACCTCCTCCTCCAAAGCTTCCTGTAGTCTCCTCTTACTCCTCTTTTCCTTCTTCAGGCGCTTCTGGATCAGAACTACAGAGGACGATGAGGGACAGATGACAGGGTCGTTGCGTTTTTGTCTGGGGTTTTAATGACACATCAGTCGTGTCAACATATATGTGTGACACGGCTGCACTGACAGGTTTCGTCGAAAACGGATTTTCCACACGGGCAACAGGTCAACAGGATCATGTGACATATTTTCATCGGGCGCCTTCTACCAGCGTCTCCATCCCGCGTGACCTTATCAAGGAAACGACCTTTGACTGGCATTTGCTCTCACTGTGCTGGATTTGAAAGCAACACGCCAAACCTGATTTACTTTGTAGTTTACTGCCAACCTCAGGCTAATTCACCTCTGCAGATGCTTTAAGGCGGTAATATACGGTGGGTGTCCGCTCGTCCTGATCTGATTTTCGAGTTACTGGACGTCCCATCAGCTTTAGAAGTGGATTAGCCCAAACTGTTTTTGCTGTGCAGCACAATTTCCGGTGTTAAGATGTAAAAATCTGCAAATTAGAATAATCTCCATGGGAAGCTGTGCAGGTACTGCGTGGAATGCTACCTCTGTTCTTCTGCTCGATGCTAAGCTGCCGCTCTAAGGTTTCTCTGAGCTCCCGCTCCCGGACCAGCTCCAGCTTCAGCTCCGTCCTCTCCAGCTGGTCCTGCTTCTCCTGCGCCCGGGCGTTTTCTATGGCAACCCTCAGCAGACCCTGCTTGGAGACACACACGCACACATCAACAGGTTAGACACCGAACGGAAGCCAGGAGAACTCAAGCGCCTACAAATGCACCTGAGGGTAATCACCTCATGTTTCCCTTAATGGCAGTTTTGAAAAAGCTGCGGGCTTTCAAACATTCAGGATTAAAATAGATTAGTTATTCTAAGCAAAGAGGACGTAAAGTAGCGAATGTATGTAATGAGCAGGAAAGAGACACTTTGCTAGATGAAATCAACGCTGATCTTTTAACGCCACGTGAAAGACGGAGCCGATATCTCCTCAGGATCAAATGAGGTTAACAACATGTGTTTTTCTTCCCCGTGTAAACCGAACCGGCGAGCGCATTCACTGTGACTCTGCCGTAACAAAGACATGTAAAAATCTGAGAAGCAGGTCAGCACACGCCCATTCCAATTACTGCATATCTTACATGTCTGCCTTGTCTGCTACTTACCATTTCAGGAAATCCCACAGAGTGGCTCACCTCCCTCCCTATTCATCTCGGAGTATAATGACGATAATAAAGCCCCGGCAGAGCCTCACCTGGATGTTCGTGAGCAGGGTCTCTATGGAGGACAGGCCTTCGGGGAAGATGAAGGGAGCGTGGTGGAGACCTGCTGGGAGCTTCTGTCCTGCAGGGTAAGATACCCTCTCGCAGCCCTCCCTGCCTGATGGGGGTTTCTGGTAGACTTGTCTATCACAGCTCTCCCTCGTCGTCGGAGTGGCCATGGAGCTGCTATCTGGAGGGCAGAGAGACACTTTGATTTCCCCCCCAATATGCTCAATGCAAACGTTTATAATTCACGGCTTTACCAATGCATTTACTTAAGTTGTTGTTAAACATATCAAGGCCAAAATCAAATAGTCGTTTACACTAATTACTGTGCGCGCAAGTGCATGTACGTTTACACAGAAGTTCTGGTTTGGGGTTTTGAAAATGTGGTTACCCTTTATTAGATGGCACTCTGCCTATTGATAATTCATCACAGCTTGACATCTCACATAAAACAGCTAAGAAGCTGCATTATGGATGACCATCTGTTTGTAAACCTGAGAACTGCCTGTTCCCGTTTCCTGACGGCGAGGGACTTGACGATTAGCCGTCTCCTCTCCAGTCCCCCCCCCCCTACATCAGTCTGTTGCTCGCTCTGTGCGCGTGCTGTCATCCGAGCCACTGAGGACGGAGACGTCCTGGGAGTCCGGGGGCTTATTGGAGCAGAGACGAGTGCGAACGTGCGACGTGATATCTGGCACTTTTCTCTGTCTGTGACAAATGACAGTGTTTTCTCCACTTAGCTGACCACAGCATCTTCTGCTCCAAATCCACCCACCTCCCCTTCTCCGCCTCGGCCACACGTCTTGGCAACTGTCACATTCAAGGTGTTTCACAGATGAGAAGCAATACCCGCATCCCCCCCCCCCCCCCCCCCCCCCCCCCCCCCCCCCCCCCCCNNNNTTTCACAAAAAGGAAAAAAATCCCCCAACCCCCCCCCCCCCCCCCCACCCCACCCACGCCTCTCCTCCTTTCTCCCTCTTTCTTGCTAAAAGCATTGCTCTGTAGAGAAAGGTAATTAGCAGGTGCTGGCGAGCTCAGCGGAGGGCATCCAACTACACTCCTGTGGCTCACATACAGACACACACATTCATAGCCGCTGAAGTGCGCAGTCAGCAGCGTGGGCTCCCCAGGCTCCTTGGATGTGACTGATCCTTTATTGAGTTACTGTTTTACGCCTACTTTACCTCACGCTCACACACACTCACACACACACACACACACACACACACACGTTTGGCATAAATACGCACACATACACACAACTGCCAGCTCGTTTGATCATTTACCCATCTCCGTAACCAAGGTCACTGTCTGTTTTTCTCTTTTCTCCCAACTTCATCTCTCTTTGGCCCCCCCCATCCCTCTCCCACCCGTCCCCAGGGCTAATGAACTTCACCACGTGAAGACTGCCAGTCAGCGGAAGAGAATGGGGAGGGAGGGAAGGAGAGAGAGACAGAGAGAGAATAAAATTCTGCTGATGTTTGGTTAATGGGAGTGAGGTGTCAGGGATGGCCTCTGATCTCTGCTGCATGGATACGTTGTTCAAAGACCACCGAAACAGCACACACAGCCAAAACCGACCCGCGTACACACACACACCCGCTCGGAGATTATCATACAATGGATTGACAGAATGACAGCGCTGGAGTGCTCTTTGAAACTCTGTTCAATCCATGATAAACCTGTCCTGTGATGTTCTAGGTCAAATACAAAAGCCTGCAATCCGGCAAATGTACATGCGTTTCATTTGCATGCGGGAAAATCAATTGAAAATCAATTGCATAAATGTGATGTGTGATGCATGGCATTCACGTTGCTGGTGCCATCACTGTTTTATCAATACGTTCACAGACACCTGACAGCATCTGAAACCTTACCTGGGGGGCCTTTGTGTATTTTCAGATTCGATTACTGAATAATGTGATTCAGTATTAGAATACATTTACACGGGCGCGTGCACACACATACAAACTCCCGGTTCCACTCCTGCTCCCTCTCGCTGGAGATTTCTGCTGACTGTTTGTCCTTGAGCAGTCCTCATTAAGCTAATGCAAACCTCCCTGACAGAGAGAACCAAACAACTGACGTTGCAGTGCCGTGGCAACGCGGGCCCTAACGACAGGGAGGCAGTCGTTATGCAGATGAGGTCCAGCTGAGAGCAAGGGAGGCCGCCTGGCTCGTTAGGCCACGGCCCGGCAAATGGCTCGCTAATGTAACACCGCTTCCTGGTCTAATGGAGCCCTGTTTTGCAGAATTATTTGTCTTTGCTCTCCGCGGGACGCCAGGGGGGCCACCAGCGGCGAAGCGGAGAGGAGGAGGAGAGAAGGGGGCGCGACGGCGAATCTTTATCGACCTGTTAGCGAGACATTCTGCTCTTGTTGAGACTGTTGGAAAGCCTCCTGCTTGTAAATAAAGTGCTAAATAAACTGCCACGAGTGTTAAAATCCACAGTGGGAATGATGACAGAGATCGATGGGCTGGGTGGGAACCGAGTGCGTGCGGTATTATATCGACAATCTGTTCAAAGGGAATTGATTTACCAGAGAAATAATCATTACTAATCAATACGTGATTAAAGGCTGCGGACAATCCCCATAAAGCAACGAGAACTTGACCTTTTGAGTCAAATCGATGCTGTCATTCAATAAATCTCTAATTTAATGCATATTTAAAAAGAGACTGAACACATGGAAATACAGGAAGGTTAATTTAAATGCTGGTTGATGTTACACAAGCCCAACAAGGCACCTCACCTCTGTCAGTGTGGCTCCTCTTGCTCTCCTTGCTGTATTCCACTGGAGTCACATCTGTCTCCCTGGATCCCTGCACCACACCCGGAGAGTGTCCTAACACACTATGACTTGATGACAGGCCGTCATGGAGCGAGTCTGGAGAGGAGATATTAAAAGTCAAAAAGGCCATAAAGTCCCCCCCAGGCGCCATTGCAGTTACATACTCCCTGGTTTTTGTGAGGACATACGCAGAGCGCAGGTGACACGTAAGTACGTACGTGTGGGTTCAGCGATGCGTTCTGTGTGAGACGGGGAACTCGACACGCTGCTGCTGTGATTGGACGACATCTGGGCTTCGTCCAGTGAGGGAGAGGGCGAGGGGCTGTCACGCACGCGTTCCTACAAAACAAAAAACAATTATCAGAGAGTGAAAATGAAACTTCAAGTTCCGTTCCAAAAGACATAAACTTCAAATCCTCAAAACGAATTGTTCATATTTATTTTGGAAAATATTTTTGCCATTTTGCAGTTCGAATAAATTATTTGCCTTTAATCTTTTATGCTTCTCAATTTTTTGATTTAAAATTCAAATATATTTGAAAATGTCATTTGAGTGAGTTTAAAGTTTCATACTGAGATAGTCGTTGTTCTTATGTGAAATGCAAAGCTATTTTCATAGACTTTAAATACTTTGAGCCAGTCTTGTCATGGGAAAATGCAAAATGTAATAGCTGCATTTTGGCTGAATAAAGTCACCTCCACTTATCCTCCACACGATCATGTTCTCTGGGAAATGTTAAGGTCTGGAAAGGTAATATGGTATTGTTTGGTTCTTACATAGAAATGTTTTGTTCCATTTCAATAACACTCTTTTACTATCTCTGGAACC
This sequence comes from Pseudorhombus dupliciocellatus, assembly GCA_016785235.1. Lineage (NCBI taxonomy): Eukaryota > Metazoa > Chordata > Actinopteri > Pleuronectiformes > Paralichthyidae > Pseudorhombus > Pseudorhombus dupliciocellatus. The sequence continues at coordinate 1,509,160 of JAFBJW010000223.1, forward strand.
AGCCCAGTGTTTGAAAAACAATGGTCTGCATCGTTAAAATTACTTCCTGCCACTGATGAGGACGCGATGTGATAAAATACATTGTGAGGAGTGACGTCTGCAACAGGAAATCTAATTCCTCCAAACCTCCATTGCGAAGTCTGAAGAGTGAAACCAGTCGTACTATTTTTCAGCAAAGTGACCTGCTCGACTCTAAAGGTCACAGTCTCTGTCTGCAGGGAGGATATTTTAAAAAGTTTAAAAATAGATGTGGGACTGGCCTCAGGCCAAGGAACAAATGATGATATTCTGGTGGTGGTCCAGAACTTAGATAACCAACAGTGGATATTTTGTGGTTTTCAGACCAACTAGGGTTGTGAGAGAAGCAGAAATGTGTTTCTGAAATAAACCATGATATTCATTCATCTTGAAGTTAAAAGGGACCTTTGACATGACTTTAAATATTCAAAGCAAACTGGCATTTATTTAATTTAGTTGGGTATCTTGTTTTTCCAAAATTTAGATTAAAATTAAAATTCGATGGAACTAAAACTCTGATTTGCTTTCCATGGACTGTTACAAAGTGGCGGCACGATCCACCCGGGCCGATGGTCAGCAGGGTTCACCTTAATGACGGAGGTGGGAGCCCTGGCGGGGGGGTTGGCATGAAGATGTGCCACGTTGGCCATGCTGGCCAGCGTGCTCAATCGGTTCATCTGGCCCATCGCCATGGAAACGGAGGCTGGCGCCAGGCTGGCAGGGATCAGAGGATGTGACATCATCATGAAGGGCAACTGATCCAGAACTGAGGGAAAGAATAGAATAAAACAGAGTGAAACTCCAGATAAGGTACTGAAGGACAGTAAATTACAGTAGAGACTTTTGTTTGTCCTAAGAACCGGGAGCTGTGTTGAAACGCCTTCAAGGCTGCGGTTCCCGTGCATTTCACATGAAATCAGTCTCGTCTCCGTCGTGTTTCGTTTCTTTTTGTTTCTGTACGTCAGTTGTATTTATCCATCACGCCTCCCTCTGTTCGGTCCTGTGGTGTGTACTGAACTAAAAGCCCACGGCGCCTCAGCTTCTCTGATGACACGACTGAAACTGGACGCTGGTATCATTCATCTGTGATGTCAGTATTACCTGGATGACTGCTCTGCCTCCACAGCCCGACTAGTGTGTGTGTGTGTGTGTGTGTGTTGAGGATGCAGAGATGGAGACAGTGGCAAACAACGTGTGCAGGAGGAGAGATGATGAAAAGGCAGTAAAGTGGAAGAAGACATGATTGAAAAAAAACCCTTGTCCTGCTCTTTAACATGACACAGAGTTGCTGCTGTGAAGGCTTTTCAAAAAAACTCCAATTGAAACTAAGCCACGTTAAGGAAACCATTTCTTTCAACTCCGTCTTGTTTTCTGTGATTCAAACCAAACTCTTTTATTATCTCGGACCAATCTGTTGTGGGCTGCCCTGTCTTTAAGACAAATATCCACTATCTTTAAAGCATGTCCTTCCTCTCAAGTACACCCTCGTGGGTTGTTGCAGTCCCTCTATTCATGAAGCAAACAATCCTTTTGGGGGGTGGGGGGGCAGAAAATGACATAAATATTTATCATTTAATAAAAGGAAAAACAAAAACAAAAGAAACGCAGGGAGGAAGTAGAACAAAAGAAGCTGATGGCAGTCCTGGTGCCGGGCCAGCAATGCACGCTGGGTAATTATAAACACAAAGGAAAAAATCTTGGACTCTATTCCGCACAATTGTCACAAATAATGGAAGGAGTGCATGGAAACAAAAAAAAAGAGACTGATCCAAAGAGGAGAGATGAAATGGAACAAATAAAGGAGAGAAAGGAAATAAAAGAGAGAAAGAGGGGGAAAGAAAAGGCAAACTCAGAAATAAAGGGTGAGGCGTTGACTTTACGAGTCGGGCTCGCCGGACATATGTGCTGGGCTTTGTGCATTTGGCAGATTAGTCTCTCACTCGCCCAGAGCAGAAACCAATCCAAACAAAAGATCTGTCTGAATGGAGCTAAATAACCAGATGCTCCGACAATCAACCAGCAGCCAAATATTAAACCTTGGTTAGAAACCAACACTCCACTTTTGTCGCCCCCCCCCCATCCCCCACCCTCATAATTTCATTTTCATTCACCCTCCCTCTCCTTCTTAATTCTGTTTTTGCTCCCTCTCCCCTCCGCTCCCTGTGCCCTCCCATCACTCTCTCTTATGTTTCATTAAAAAACATCAAAAGTCAAAGTGCCTCTCTTATGTTTATCCAAACAAACCATTACTGTAAACAAACAGTTACTGTAAATTTCCCAGAAGATCTTGTTAAATGCAGAAATGGCTGCTCCCCTGCTCTTCCCTCGGCCCATAAGGTGTCACACTCAGCATTTGTGAGCGTGTGTGTAATCAGAGCTCAGCCTTTGTAGTGGTTAAAAGATCTGGTAGGGGTCTATCTTTCCCATAAGGCCGTGGGTGGCGGTATGGAAAAAACACACGGTGCTTGTATGTACGTGTATTTGTGTGTGTGTGTGTGTGTGTATGTGTGTGTTTCCACTTGACTCTATCATTAACAGTGATTAAGCTTTACAGGTTTATAATGGCTGGTGGTAACCATGCCGCCAAACTGTGCACAGATGCTGGCAATCGTAACCAAGTGTATACAATGGTAAACAATGCTTTAAGACTGGGAGTGTTTATGGACGCAGTCACGGACAAAAATGCGCTACACACACACACACACACACACAGACATGTGATTATTTTACTTTCGTCTCCTTGTAATTTCTGAAAGACACAAGGACGGTTTCTTTCTTTTTCATTTGTGCCCTAAAGCCTCTCGGTGCGCTCCACATGTTAAGTGTATCCCGGGTTGATAGTGTATTCCACACAGACCTCCATAAGCCCTGTCATCTGTCTAAACACACTGATGTCGCTTTAACCTGTCGATAACAGTGGGGGAGGTGCGTCCGATTTGTTTGTGAGTGTGTGTGTGTGACTGGTGTTTGGAGCGTGGCGTGCGTGAGCGTGCGTGTGTCCGTTCCGCCATCGATTGTCCAGCGTTTGTCGTTTGCATTCAGGATAGTGAATTAGAGAGAAGACTATTGATTTGGTTTCAGCCTCTCATCTTATTCATCTCTCTATCATCCCTGTGAGCTCGCTCTCGTCCGCTGCCGCTCCACCTCACTGCAGAGCCGGCCATCGGTGCAGTACAGGGAACAGTTTCTCAAAAAGCAGGACTAAAAATTACACTGGAACATAAACCAGGTACCTGGAAGGATTCACTCCCAAATATTAGCGCTTTCTAATAGATGGAAATCTACAAACAAAGTGCAAACAGGCACACACTTACTCAACTCTTTTTCCTGTAAACGCTGATCTCATATGACTTGATATAAGCAGACCGATGCCATGTTGTGCATGACTAACAGAGCTGGTTTAGGTTTAAACTCCATGTGATGACTAATATGTGCTAATGATTTACTGGCAACATTCAGAGGCCGCAGGGCGGATGACCAACCAGTATCTATTTCCTGAATCCCATTGAAGCCACAAAGTGTGCAAACAAATTCAAGCTGAGGGAAATATTTGCTTTTACAGGATTTAAAAAAAAAAAAAAAACAAAAGAAAAAGGAAAAAAAAAGACAAACCACACAGAAAGGGTTGATATGGGATAAATAGACAAAAGGTCTGCTGCGTGTGTTTTCATAGTTTGGATTATGTCACCCAGATGTTTATTTCTAATTCAACCGATTCACGGCTGCTGTCATTTGTTTTTCATTCCCTCTCTCAAAAAAAAAAAAAAGAAAAAGGAAAAAAAAAGACAAACCACACAGAAAGGGTTGATATGGGATAAATAGACAAAAGGTCTGCTGCGTGTGTTTTCATAGTTTGGATTATGTCACCCAGATGTTTATTTCTAATTCAACCGATTCACGGCTGCTGTCATTTGTTTTTCATTCCCTCTCTCTCAGAGGAAACGTACGTGCAGCAGAGGTGATGTCACATCCTGGCTTTAATCGCCCTGGTCCAGCAGCCTCACACAAACACAACTGCTGCAGTTGTATTGACTTGGCATCACAGATGTGTGCAGACAACAACCCGAGCAACATGTTATACGACCGTAATTATGTGACATTGTGTGTGTGTTTGTGCAGACGAGCAAACAGACGACTCTCACCGAGGTTGTGGTCACCGTTCTCCCCGTTTGGCCCGCCATGTTGGTGGTTACTGTGGTAACTGGCCATCGCCTCCAGCTTGATCTTCTTGGCCAGGGCAGACAGATCTGAGAGAAAGACAGATACAGAGAGGAGAGAGGAAAAAGAAAAAAGCAGGAAAGGAAGAAAGAGAAAGAATCAATAAGAGCCAGATCAATGGCCCCGGTGGAGGATTAGAGCAATGGGTAGGCAGGAGGTTGTCATGGGAAGACAGAGGCCGGCCATTCATTCTGACTGCACCGCTGCACCGGCCGTTTAGTCTGCCAGGGAATCAGCAGTGATAGGAACAAGCCAAGACATTCATCTCTCCCACACAGGGACATCACATCCCACAGCACACAGGACGAGACTCAGCGGTGGCGGCTGCGGCTCCACCTTTTAGCCGGAGAGTCCTTCTCTATCGGTACAAATGAGAAGCATTAAGGGACAGAAAAGTGGAGTTACTTTTTAATCGGGGTTGTGCACTTTTGGATTATATGAAATGGAGAGTGACAAAATGTAGCAGCAGGGCAGAGCCATAATTTAATTTGCGCCCTGAACCTCAGAAGGAGGTTTGACCCACGCAGCTACTCGACAGAAAATTAAATAGCGCTCGCACTAATGCGGACAAACACGGTGAATATTATTAAAGTTGGACAAACCCTGCTACTGAGCAAACAGCTCTGAAGAAACGCAAACAAACCATAAGTCTTCATTTCCTGAACTTGGATACATCGAAACAAACTGAACAGCCCAGTGCTGTTGTTTTATTTCTTCTTTGCACAATGAGGGGAATTGCATGTCTGTCCATGTATGACCGCAACGACCACAACAAATTGTTCCTTTCTCTCTCTCATCTCCTCTTCCTCTCCTTCCTGCCCTCTTCCCTGTTCTCCTCCCATCGCCTCTCCTTACTTTACCTTTTCAAATGTCAGCATCACAGCGGGACATAAGCCACCGTGTTGCGTGTGCGTGCGCGTGGGTGTGTGAGGGCGAGAAAGAGAGACTAAGGAGGATCACATCAAAGATTTTCCCTGCCTTTTACGCTCAAATGTCCTCCCTCTCTCTGTCTCTTTCCCTCCTCTCATGTGGCCAGTTCTAATCAGTGGCGCTGACATTGCCGCCGTGCCCTCTCCTTTGGTGGAAAAAGACTCTTTTCCCACTGAGAAAGATGCTCTTGAACGCTCACACACACACGCACACAGCACACTCGCGGACACACACACACACACACACACACACACACACACACACCCTCAAACACCTTTGAACAGTGAGAGGAAGTGGAGGCTAATAGAAAATGGCTTCTTTTGAGGTGGAGAATGAAAAGATCAGGTTGCAGTGAAGAGCACAAAGCCAAGGGCAACTTTGAGAGTGGTGAGGTGCCAACAATTACTTTTCCTCTGCCTTTCTCTGTGCTACACTCACACACACACACAATAGGGACTCAACTGTTTGTGACAAGAACAAACACAACTATAGTTATATTGACATATATTATATAAAATTAAACACAACAACACAAAGATCCACATATATTCATGACAAATGACAAATGTTCCTTCCTTTACATTTTTTGTAGATTATTGATAATCATTTACAAAAAGAGGACAGGTAATTTCAAGTTAGTGTTGCTCAACTTAACAGAGGACTTTGTGTACTTAGAAGTCAACAGAAATAAAACACCAAGCTTGCAAGTTATGCGTGGTTTCCCGTGTGTCAGCACTATCTATGCTAATTTTATTAATCAACACACAGGTTGCCTGATGATGTGATGTGGAAATGTGTCATTATGTTGATCTGCGGTTAGAGTAACACCCTGTACAACATCCTGTCCAAGACAAATTATGAACAGAACAAATGACCAGGATGAGAAAAACAGAATTTAAAACATGAAAGACAACAAGTCCCCGGTGAGTCAACAGTGTGAGCTGTGTGATGCGGTTTCCTAATGTACACGTATGCACTATATGTCCCGTGTGGCGAGGCCTGGGTGGTCACCTGCAGGGGGCATGATCCCAGCGTGCATCAGACCACTGTGGGACAGCATGTGGTGGGCCCCGCCCTCCGTCACACTTTGCAGCCTCTTGGGCGGTCGTCCCGGCCTCGAGCTGCGGGCAGAAAACACACGGGCCAACGTTAGTCATTAGGGAGTTTAATACTTTACTCACTCGCTCAGTCGGCTCTTCACGCTGGGCCTGAGATGGGTGGCCCCGGTTAGAGAAACTGTCCGTCACGTCTGTAAACCTCTGATCCTGCTGAAATGTCAACAAGCCATGCAGCGAAACCTGACCGGTTCCAGGAAGGCTGCTGTACAGCAAATCTGCACCTCCCTGTGGATGCGAGCAAGCAAAAAAGGAGTTTCCCTATGGCATCAATAAAGCACCTCATTACTGTTCAGCTTACTCATTCATTTGTTTGCTTATTAAATGTGTTTGCTGGCCTCCTACTCCCCTCCATCCCTCCCTCCACTCGTCTGGTCATTCACTCACTCTTTCTCCCCTCATGTCACAGATTTTCTGAATAAAGGCTGTGACTACAAGCAGATTCCCATGGTTTGATTGAGCCCGGCATGCTCAATCAATCCTGGAGGAGGTACGTGAAAAACTGTCAGACATCACTTTGGCTCTGACTAAACGGTGTGAATGTCCTGACAGGGGAAATGACACGGGCCACATCAGGCTTAATGACAAGCAGCGCAGCTCATCCCCTTTCATGCCAGCCTAACGTTGGATAACAGCAGTCTGTGGGCAAGTGTGTGTGTTTGTGTCTGTGTGAAGGGAGTGTCTGAGTGATATTAAAAGACAAAAAGGAAAGAGGACACGAAGGTGTGACAGAGAGCAGAAGACACCAAAAGAACAATAAACACGAAAAGGGAGACGGAGGGAATGACAAGGAGGTGTAAAGAGCCAGGAAAGAGATGAGAGGAGACAGAGAGGGAGAGTCCGAGAGGGTGAGAAAAGGTGGGAAAGGATAAAAAAAAAAAAAAAAAAAAAAAAAGGAGTGATAGACTAGCGGCGGCAGCAGCTTCCTAGCGTGGGGTGTCTTTGAGCAGATTTTAATTAGAATCTAATCCAGCCGTCATTAAGGCCCCATAAACGAAGCTGTCAGTCAGGAGATTAATGGCGCCTCATTTGCATATTGCATATAATTCATCAATTACCCAGCAGAAAGGACCAATCCCCTGTTGACACACCCACTGGCTGAGAGAGGGGGGAGATGGAGGGAGACAAAAAGACAGAGAGAAAGATTGTGTAGTCACTAACTGTGGGAGAAAAACAGGTAGCTTGTGTGTGTGTGTGTGTGTGTGTGTGTGTGTGTGTGTGTGTGTGTGTGTGTGTGTGTGTGTGTGTGTGCGGGGAGGAGAGAGAATGTGTGAGAGAGATTGAGAGAGAGCGCACACCTGTATCTCTGTGTGTGTGTGTGTGGTATGTGTGCGGATGAAGTGTTCAAAGGTTAATTTGATGAGCCGATGAGCTCCACAGTTCCTGCCCTCGGTTTTAATGAGTTGTTATTATTGTCTCTTATTATGGGCCCAGACCGACTGGGATGTGACAGCTGACATCAGATATCACACACACACACACACTCTCTCTCTCTCACACACACACAAGCACATATGTGACAGAGACCCACTCAGGTAGACGTATTGAAACACACACAACATGGCAGAAACATGCAGGAATGTGCGAGAGGGATGAAGCTGTAACAGTGTGTGTGAGGCACTGTGTGTATGTGTCTGTGGGGGAATGGATTCAGATCACACACACATTTTTTACAGTGCATATAGAGCAGCATACTGTGCTTGACAAAAGCAGGAAATGTATTTTTAGTTCTCAAGTATGAAGGTAAAGCAACACAGCTCCAGTGCAACTGAGGTTGGAACACCTAAAATGAAAACGCACGCACACAAACACACACACACACACACACACACACACACACACACACACACACACAAACACACAGGCAAACACCAGTGGGGGGAAATAAAATACACAGAGACCAAAGTCTGTGGTTGGTTTTTACTGCAGCCGCTTCCCTTTCCCTTACTACTGTTTATTTGCACTCACTAATTAATGGCCTGTGTATGTGTGCGTTGATGGGTGTGTGTTTTGTGTGTGAGCCTTTGTATATGTTGCATTTTGGGGGGTGTAAAAAACTGGAACCTAATTTTGTGTTTAGTCTGCAAGTGCGTTGATACATCAAAGTGACCCGTAGAGGGAGGTCTGTGTGTCTGCGTGTGCTCGCTCGTGTGTTTTGCATGTGTGTGTGTGCGTGCGTGTGTGTGTGTGTGTGTGTGTGAGGTTGGAGAGCACCGGTTCCCTGAGGTAGGATTAATGAAAAAGCCTTTCATGGAAAAGTCATCAAGCTGAGGGGATGGAATGAGAGAGAGGAGGGGGAAGAGAGAAAACAGTGCATTGTGTGTGTGTGTGTGTATAAATCGTGTGTGTGTGAGTGTGGAGGAGGGGGTGTATGGCTTATGACCTCTTTGTCTCAAACTTTAATTAAAATCTCACCCAGACGTCCTCCCTCATGCCAACGCTCTGACCACACACACACCACACACACACTGTTTGTCAAAAAAAAGGTTCCCTGCCCTCTAAACTTAGCGCGTGCACGTGTGTTACCTGAAACATGAAACGGCAAACATGGCAGCTGGAGCTTAGCGCAGGTGGAACAGAAACAAAACATAACAAAGATGACAGATCTCTCTCTTCCACGCTAACACGCTCGCACACACGGAGGGGGAAAGAGAAAAGTAATGAAAGAGGAGGAAGTGTTACAGTCAAAACAGTGGAACAGCTACTGGCTTGGAGGAACTGAGGTGCTGATAGGTAGCAGCTGTGTGTGTGTGTGTGTGTGTGTGCGTGTGTTTATGTGATTCTGTGTAGGAGAGGGAGAGAGAGAGAGAGAAAAAAAAAGAAAAAGAGAACTAGCTCAAACAAGATTTTGTTTGGAATATATTAGCGGCGGTTTACAGCTCCCATCCTTTCAATCTGTGTTTATCACACGGGGGTTTGTATTCACCGTCACGGTCCGGTTTGATAAATCATATCGTCGCTTCTGTACGCTGGAAATCTTATGCCGCTGGTTAGAGGAGGCAGGGAAAGATTGATGTTGTGATCTTCCTCTCAAATCGACGGCTGGAAAAAGCTTTATGTGCCGCTGTTATTAGGGAAAAGGCCTGTGTGATGATGTCATGAACAGAGCAGACAGGACAACAGTCACCGGGGCGCACACACACACACACACACACACAGCACGTTTGATCATCGCAAGAATCTGATCTCCTCAACTGATACCGCCTCACATTCCTCTCCCACATTCCAGGGTCAAGACGATGTCAAGACTGTGTGTGTGTGTGTGTGTGTGTGCATGCGTACTCCATTAAGACCTGTCATAGTTGAAGACATGGAGGCCCTCTCTATCTCATCATGCTCCTCTCTATAAATCATCAAAAGAGTGTGGAGGTTAAAGTTGAGCAAACCACCCAACCCTAACTCACACACACACACACAGAGCCCTCCTCCCCTTCATCGCTGCTCGCTCTGACAGTGAGTTATGGCATGGCAGTGGGGCTCAGCTTTGAGGAGTCCACCTTCCCATGCGAGTGCACACACACACCACAGTGGCTCTCCGCTGCCAGCTTGGCCGAGGTTTGCCACAGAGAAACACAAAGAGCCAGCTTTTGTTGCACTCCGCAGGCCGCCTCATTTCATTTATCAATCATAGTTTGATTTGACGTTGTAGTTTTTTTTTCTCACATCTTGTTGTGAGACCCGCGGAGAAAGATGTGTGAACTCTGATCTGAGTAAACGTTGAAATGTTGCTTCGACCTCCACTTCGATGAAAAGCAAGTGATGAAATTCTGTTTGTTTTCAACCATTTAGGAAGAGATTCCCATTCCAGGAAGAAAATCAATGCAACTTTTCGTTGGGACTATCAACAGGAGTAAGTGTATCTGGTCTGCTCTGCCCAGTATCATACACATGGTTTCTATGATTCCTGTTGTTTAACTTTTCAAACGTTATTGAAGGGTCACAAACAAAATTCAATTCACCTCCGGTTTATTAGGCTGGAGGCAGGAAAAAGAAAAAACGAAACCAGAACGGCAGCTATCAAGCGACTTTGAGAATTGAAAATACAGCACTGCTTTTGAGACGCACATTTTCTGCAACTCCTCTTTGTGTTTGAAAGATGTTTATGCACATAAATGGAGAAACCATGTGTTGTTATTAACAAATTCTTTGTTAATAAGTAACGGGAACTCCTGCTTCGCCGCGTTTCACTGCTTTTATGTAACACTGGCGAGTGGGGGGGGGGGGTTGGCATTTCTTTATGCCCCACAAAGTATGCATAATATATATGTACAATATATGCATGCACACACACACGCACAGTTTGACCTGAGCGAGCCGTTTGATGTGTGTTCCTAACCGAGAATGAAACTGTTCCTTTGTGCGGGAGAAAGAAAAGGACGGAGGATCAGGTTGCCTCCTACACACCATGTTCTCTCTGTGGAACTAATGTCATTTAGCAGCAAAGCCAGCAAACACACAGGCGTGACCATGAGAGTTTGTGTGTGTGTGTGTGTGTTGGGAGATGACAGAGAGCAGACAGTGTGTGTTTTTGTGCCACCTATGCATGAATTATAACCAGGCTTTGAGTGAGGGTAAACTGGGCCCTTTTCATGGTTTGATGAGTCAGTGGCTGGGGTGGGTGTTTGTGCAAGTGTGTGTGTGTGTGGCCCAGGTATTAGTCATGTGGTGGGGACCTACGTCTCACATTCACACAGTGGGGACGTTAAATATTAGGAAACAGGTAAAGGTGTAGTCGGCTTAGGTTGAGTTTAGGGCAAGGATCAGGATAATGCGCGGCTCTGTTAAGGTTCAGGTTGGCGTAGTTCTCCAGGAAATGAATGTAAGTCAACGCAACGTCCTCTGAAGTCACACGGTGTTTGTGTGTGTGTGTGTGTGTGTGTGTGTGCTTGTGTTTCTGCACAGCAGGAGCAAAGGGGTGAGACAAAGAGGAGAAGGAAAGACAATGATCACAGAGGACATTTTCATAACCTCTGCCTCACAAGGTTTAATTTTAATCTTAAAAGAGAACCGATGAATTAACAAACAGCCAAAGAGAATAAACAGCGTGAATCCCTGTAAAGCGATTCTGTTAGTCGTGTTAAACAATCCGACAGGGCTGTTATTCTTCCTCCGGCCTGTCTGACTGTACTGGACTGGAAAATAATAAGTGATGGCTGTCTTAATCAGTAACAAAAACCTCACTGAGCCCCGACACTGTCACACACGCCTAACGTCATATTCTGGAAGAAATACACGGAACCGTTAGGTCTACTCAGCTGCCCGTCTCGCTTTTAACGATCTTTAGTCCCCGTTTGTTTTTGTTTTACCCATGTTGCTCGCTGCACACTAGGGATTACTAAGTTACTCATGATGCATGGGGGCTGATACTAATGGCCACCACAGCACATTTGAAGCCTTCAGACAAAGAATCACAGAAGTCGTTTGAAGACTTCAGAAGAGTGATGTTTTTAGATCTCATTAACTAAAGGCTGTTTGAGTGTTGTGTGGATAATTAGAGACGGTGGAGGCAGTGGGTTGTATAACAACGTTCCCATTAACACCTGACATGGAAGAAATCCCAGAGCAGCCGGAAGATGTGTCTGGATTTCGTCTTGGTTGGAGGCCCCCTCAAATGCTTAGCGCAGGTGTTAATCCACTCACATGGAGCTGGAAGCTGATTCTTTCTTCTGCGGGAGTTTGTTTCAGTGCGCGAGTGTTTGAGGTTTTTAGCTCAACAAGTCGAAGCTTGTCTCCAAAACTAACACCTGGTTCTAGAATCAAAAAGCAGCTGATGGATAAAAATAGAGCCACGTTAAAAAAAAAGAAAAAAAAGGGCCTGGATGATTTGACCTACACCCAAGGAGCATTTACAAGAACAGGTTAAAAATAGTTTGGACTCGCTTAAATCGGTTTCTATCTGCTCACATCTTCATGCATCCTCACTCTGCATATAATGGCAGGTGTAAATTGGATCATTCATGCTCCAAGGAGCAGGGATTAACTATCAAACAATATAAATTCCCCAAACTGAGGCTAATCCATACTCCTCTGGATTCCAACCCATGCTGTTAGGAGCATGTGGTCCCCACAACAGCAGACTGAGGCACCAGGAAACCACAAATCCCATCCAATTTAGCCCCTTTATCCAAACATCTCTGTGGCGTATTGGATTGATGACCCATGTAGTTGGTCACCATCGGAGTTCTGCAAAACAGCCAATTTACATAATCGCATCATAAACACCGAGAATTCATTTAATCATCTCCTCTGTTCTGATGCTCAGGGCTAAAGAGTGTTGATATGATAAGACAGCGAGTTATTAAGGAAGGAGAGAGAGAGAGAGAGGCCGGCGGAGGGAAGGAGAGAGGAAGAGCGAAGGGATCAGTGAGAGAGCGAGTGAGTGAGCTTGTCCTGATTTAAGCTGCCGCTTGGGGCCAAATGAAAATTAATTAATTTCTGTGAAGAATCAATTTCTCAGAATGACAGTGTCAGATTCAATGTGTGTGTGTGTGTGTGAGTGAGGGAGCAAGGGACTGTGTGCATGTGTGTTCATGTCAGAGAGAGCGAGAGATCTCAGCCCATGATAACATGACAAACTTTAAAAGTGTGTGTGTGTGTGTGTGTGTGTTTTAATTAGGATTACTAAAATTCATTATCATCAACACCATCATCGCCACCACAGCGTTCATCGTCCGTTAGAACAGTGATTAGTAACAGGCCCTGCAGCAAGTTGAGTGGTAAATAAAAAACGAGGGGTGACTGGACCGCCAGTCAGTCACAGTGGAACAGTGTACCAACTCCAAAACAGGGAATAACAAATCAATATCCAGGACAGAATCAACAGGAACATTCCTTTTACGCTCATAAACTTCACGTGTGACACTGTCACCTTTCCATTTTGAGAAATATATCAGACATATCATGAATTAATTTTGTACACAAATCCATGAAACGTGGGACTTGCCCTGACCTGCAGAGAGTGAGGGGCAAGAGTTAAACTCTCTTAAAATCTGATTTAACAATCACCTGCTGCACCTGCTCCCACCACTCACACATGAATATAATTCTAGATACATGATTCTAACAATAGGCTGTTTGACCCCCCCTCCCCCCGGTCACCCCCTCTCACCTGGCGTTGGTACAGTCGCTGTAGAGCGTCTCGAAGTCCTGCCTGGAGATGAGCTTGCACCGGTTCACCCCGGGCTGGATGGCTCCGAGCCCCCGCAGCACCCGGACCTGCTCCACGTTGCACACCACCGGGGAGATGTCCAGGCGTTTGAGCTTGGTGTAGACGGTGTGGAGCCCGCCGACCAGGTGCTTGAGGAACACGTCGAACGCCTGCGGCAGGCAGATGAGCTCCGTGTCCTTCACGGTGAACGAGGCCAGCTTGGCACCTTTCACCTCCACCAGTTTGCACTCGTTGTTCTGCGGCGTGCTCTCCACGGGCGACGGGGTGGCGTACACGGGCTTGGCGCCGCCGGACACCGGGGCTCCTCCGGGCTTGAGCGCGGCGGCGCCGTTCGCCAGCAGGAGGTCCGCGCGGAACTGGTGCAGCAGCGCCGGGTGCGCCGCCGGAGGAGCCGGGGAGGACGCCGCGGAGGTGGCGGCGGGCGGCGGAGAGTTGGTGGCCGGGGAGACGGAACTCGGCGCCGGGTGGTGACCGAGCGGAGCCGCGGGCAGCAGAGCCAGCGCTGCCGCAGTTGCCATAGTGGTCATGTCCGATAATTTAAAAAAATATATATATATTTAAAACAAAAAAAAGTAAACTTCAGAGTGAACTGTTTAAAGTAACTTCCCCCGGAGAACGGCAGCTGCTGAACGGGGAGCGAGCATTGATTGAGCAGGAGATGAGGAGGAGGAGAGGGGGATGAGAGGAGGAGGAGGAGGAAGAAGAAGAAGAGAGGAGCAGTGTGGGAAAAACAGATCACATAGTTGAATAAGAGGAGGATTGTCTCCGAGCAGGGGATGCTACTGTCACATTAACATGGAAGGGAGGAGCCTGCTGGTGTTCTTAGAGAGAGAGAGAGACATCTCCACAGACAGGGAGAGAGAGGGAGGGAGGGAGGAGAGAAAGAGAGGGGGAGAGAGAGATTAGCCCACATAAACTTTGGATAAGCCTGTTTATGATAAACGCCTTTAACGAAATCACACTTCCTCATTAACACTTGTGATGAGACTTAGAGCACATGTGGACTTAATCATGTTTGTTGCATTTATTTAAAACCTTCACGGTGTCACTGTAATCGTTGCTTAACATCGTTTGGGCCTGATGGGTGTGTGGCTGTGGCCTGTAATCCTGACATGAGGAAACATGACGTTGTTTTTAATCATTATCAATCATTGTCAATCTGTAAATGCCAGTTAATAATATTACAGTTACAACATGACGCCGGAGGCTTTGCCCGAGAGGGAGCTTTAAATAAAGTTTACAGTGAAATACAAATTCAAAAAGTTTGCTTCATCATGCAAACATTTAAATGATTGTTTTGCCTCCTGAATATCACTTGAACTCTTGACATATTTTTGGGTCTGTGTGTGTGTGTGGTGCCTCTTTAGGACCTTCTCCTGTCTAAACATTGACCTTGGTGGACCAGTGGTTGTCATGGGGACCAAAGCCTGGTCCTAATGAGGCAAAACTTAATTTCTGAGGTCCTGGTCAAGGTTGGAGGTACGATGTGAGTTGTGGTTAATGTCATGGTTGAGGTGAGGGATTAAATTTTGTCTAGGCTATTGGGGAAATGGTCCTAATGATGATGTCTGCTCAAACCTGTGTGCGTGCGTCTGTTTGCTATTTATATGTTGTTTACTTTGTCATATACAGTCTTTACAATGAACATACTTTATCTCAACTTCCTGGTTAAAATGCAACCCAATTGTTTAGCTTAAATATTTTTAATATATTGATTTAGTTTGGTTTAGCCACAATTATACATACATTTACAATAAGATACAAAAGATCTTCACTTGGCATCTCTTCAAGACAAGATGAGAGAAAAGAGGCTCTTCATCCTTTCTTATGATGACTGGTATATTTTCATTTGAAGGTAAAACTTGTAGTGAAATACAACCAAAGGTTTCTGTTTAAGTACAAATATGGATGAGCCAAGACAAAAAAAACATGAAGCGTCTAGTGGGATTTATTCAAGTAATTTATGATGCACATCATCACCTGCTGCCGGCCATTGTTTTGTCATTAATTGAAGGTTTTTTGGGGGGGTTCGTACTTTTCTGGTCTTATATCAGCAAAACTGTGAATCTGAAGGATCTGGACAGACTCAGAGAGATGAGGTGCTGGGCAAAAGCTCATGAGGGGGCGGGGGGCAAATAACCTTGTCTTGACAAATTGACCCCTTTACCTGTTCCTTGTATCGCTTCTTCATGCACCACACACACACACACACAGACACACACTCCCATCATTTACATATGGAGCTTGCAGTCCTTTCAAAGTGGCTTTCACGGAACATTGTGCTGATAATGATCTCGGTCGTGAGGGAGAGACACAGATCTCCAGAGACCATCTCACCATAAGACAAGGGGGGAAAGAGGATAAAACTCCGACTGTACTCCAACTCAAAGGACTCGAACACTCTCTTTCCTCCCAACCAACCGCCCCCCAATCCACCCCTCTCTCTCCAATAAGCCCTCTTGTGTTTTTTAATTGGCAGAAATTAATCTTTAGGATGTAGATGGTAGATTTACATTCATTAAAAGTCAAGAGAGGAAGCCAGGCTTGATGCTAATCAAATCTGCTTAATTATGCTTAACATGAGTATCTCCAGGGGAAGAGAGAGAGGAAGAGAGAGAGATAGCTAACTCGAACTTTTTACTTTTTTGTCTTTGATAACTCCTGCTGAGTCTGGCCTTTTCCTTGCCAAAAAAGAAATGTCACGACTCTCTTTCTCCGTCTGTGGAAAATACACCGATAAAGCCATCAGCGTTGAGCCAAGCTGATTCATGTTGTAAATTCTCACCTTAAACTGTTACCAAGCAGAGAAACGTTCAGTCTCTAACCTCACAGGCCGCAGCTCTGCGACTTTTTTATTAAGGTCGTGGAATCGTCCTATAATAGATCTGATGATAGATTATATGAACCCAGGTAATCTACAAAAAAATGGCATAAACAAGGAGCTGGTGAGTAATACGCCGGCCGGAAGAAATGATTTGTGATTACAACCTTTCATCCGTTTTAGTTCATCCATCCACGGTGTTAAAGATAACCCTGGAGGTACTGGAGGTGGCAGGAGGCCCTGGTGGGAAGTGACTTTTTCTCACAACAGGAAGGTCACAGGTTTAATTCATGCAGCAGCTATTGTGCTTAAAATCCCCTGAAATGAAACAATGAGCTGATACTTGACATAAAAACTCTCCTGTGACTGAACTATAAAAACATAATATGCGATTCACAGGGGAAGAGAAAAACCAAGTCGTATTCATATTGCAGGGGAACTCCATTGAATTTGTTTGAGTGAATTAAACATAATATCTTGCTTATTTGCATCAATCTGGATTTCTGCCCATGTCACAATGTCCAACGCGAAATTGGCGGAGGTCCATTCTATGTCCTTTTCGTCAAATTTGCACACCATCCATGAGCTCTCCACCTGGAACAATTTCTCCTTCTCTAAATATTACCAAGTCAATTAATATTTCATATCTTCCCCAATTACTCTAATATCTTCATGACTATGTGATTCTTGTATTTTATCCTCGTTCACCTGACTGCTAGAATATTTCTGGAGGAAACAGATGATGTGTTGTATCAATTTCTCCTTTTTTTTTGGCGGGTTTTGATCTCAGGTACACAAATTAAATTAAGGATTCAGTGGGAAACAAGAGGTCAGATCTTTAGCCAGATGAATCCTTCCTCTTTGCCGTAGATTTAAATCTCATCTCAGACATCTTTTCTTTATCCTCTCCTCTGTCAAACAGACAGACAAACAGACACAATGTCCTTAAAGAAATCTGGCTGCCCCGCCCCCCCTATTCTTATTCATCTTGCCATATCATGCCACTGTGAGCCAAAGCGGCAAAGATATTGCTCACGTTGTGTTGCTGTTTGAAAGCCAAGCTCCGGTCCTTTCCACATGTCTGTTTTGGCCAGTGAGCAGCAGAAGCATGAGGGAAATGTGTAGGTGGCTAGATCAGCCGATGAAGTGTAAATACCACTCAATCTGTTCTCATTAGAGGAGTAAAAACATTCAAATCACTTCTCCTCTATTAAAAGTGCCCCAGGGCCCCTGGTTAAGTGTGCATGTGTGCCTGTGTGTGTGTGTGTGTGTGTGTGTGTGTGTGTGTGTGTGTGTGCATGAGTGGGAGGCCAAGAGGGGGGTCAGAGAGTGATGTTTTGGCATTTGTGTCTGCAGAGGGGATCTGAAATGCCACCACCATCAACGCTGCTTAATTCTCACAAACACACTGTTAATCTGAACAGACAATCTGTTCCGACAGCCACTGTTATGATTCAAATCAACTTGGAGTGAAGAGTGCATGCGTGTGTGTGTGCCGCTGTGAGTGAGAGAGGGTGTCATTGTGTTTTGGTATGTGATTAGGTGTCTTTGTGTGTGTATGACCAAGATATCACACATCCATTCCACATTCCCCTATGATAATGTGGATTGATTATGGATATGATAATGAGAGGCCGGCGCGGCGTCGCGACCTTCACAAGGTCTAATTGAAACAAGCGTTGGTCCTCCGAAGCACTTATCAAGTCACACAGCACATCATTAATCACGGGGAATACAAGCTGTCACTGTAACACGCACACACACTACATTTTTTTGTTTTTGTAACACACACTCTTCTCTCTTCTGTCTCCTTTCTCTCTCTCTCTCTCTCTCTCTCTCTCTCTCTCTCTCACACACACACACACACACACACATACATGCACAATGCAAGCTGTCACTACAATATGCCTGGCATTGTCTTCTTTTAGGCAGAGTGGACAGCTAGTCCACCCTCCATCTCTATCTTCTGCAAGAAAAGTTGAGGAACAGACTGTTGGAGTTAAACCTTGAAAAAGACAAACACACACACACACACACACACACACACACACACGAGAGAGAGGGAATGCTTAAACAATTCAACAAATATGAACAGCTGTTCCCTGCACCCAAACTCGACTGAAATTGAATTAGCTCAAGTTGTTTTACTACCTGCTTTTATTAGAACACAATTTAACAACCAAATGTGATTCCAATGTCTGATTAAGGCGGCATATGGTGCCTACCTGTTAAACACAACGTGTTCAATGGCAGCTTAACGCCTCAGTGAGCCACTCGAATAAACTAATAAGCCCAATATCATATTAGTCATTACATAGTCCAACACACAAAATTCCAATCTGATAAAAAAGTGGTTTCATTATCATCAAAGGGAAAACACAAGGGAGCTTGCGTGCGCGGCATCGATGCCATCACCAACTTTGTTAATTGTTATTCAATTAACTGCCTTTGTTAATGAAACCAATTAATGGCCTTAAAACAAGCAGGGAGATATACGATTATTATGCATCTATGCAGAAGACGGCTAATTGCAACTGTAAATCAATCAATTCTACGTTAATCTGCTTGGAAAACGTCCAAAAACAACAAAGTCACCAAAAGACTTTGGAAGTTTTTTTTCCTTAACATATTTTGATTGCCATGTCATTATCCTGTGTAATGATTGTTAACGATCCTGTAAAGAGTTTATGATCCAATTTCCTTGCTATGAATTTAATTGGGACCTAAATAGTATAATATTACAGTATAAAAGGGTGGTGTGTTGGAGTGCACCCCAGCAAGGTCACAGAACTCCTCTCAGGGCAAATGCAGTCAGTGGAGCTTCACATCACTGGAGGATGAGAGGTCA
The DNA here is from genome assembly GCA_016785235.1 of Pseudorhombus dupliciocellatus. Classification (NCBI taxonomy): domain Eukaryota; kingdom Metazoa; phylum Chordata; class Actinopteri; order Pleuronectiformes; family Paralichthyidae; genus Pseudorhombus; species Pseudorhombus dupliciocellatus. Next base: position 1,528,278 of record JAFBJW010000223.1, read on the forward strand.
CAGAAATATTCACCAGAATACCCATTGCATGGGATCTCTTTGTTCTAGAGAACCTGTTCAGATTCATTCAATTTCTTTAATTTTCTTCCTTATGATTAAAGCGGTCTTTACACTCAATACCACATAATCCATTATCCATGCTTCTTAATTTACGTGGGTTGCGAGTAGAGGAGCTGGAGCCCAGCTGACATGAGGCGAGGGGCGGGGTCCAACCTGGACGGGTCACCACAGAGACAAACACCCATTCACAATCGCATTCCTACAGTTTAGAGTCTCCTCTTAATCAAAGCTGCATGTCTTTTGGACTGTGGGAGAGAAGCCATGTCATCCACTAACCAGAAGGTCAACAGTCCGATCCCCAGCTTGCACCACTACCACAATGACAACATTAAGGTAGAAAACTTCAAATATCGCATTGTTTCATGACAAGAAATATCACATGTGTCTAAAACTGAAGCTTGCCTGACAAGGACACTGGGTGGAATATTTCCCTCACTCCCGATCAGAGCCGGAGCCGATCAAAACCCATGTCTGCTCCATAGTCATTCGACCCGGGATTGAACCCATTCCCATGGCAGACAAAAACCAGATGTTAGCAGGGGTTAGTGTTCATTAAGGTTCACTCTGCCATGGCCACCCCGCTCCAGGTCTGTGTCCTATCTTGGTCTCCACAATGAAAATGCCATGGATACACCGCTGGCTCTTGATCTTTCTTTGAGATGCTGATTTTGAAAGGCGCCTATTGTCCATTGTATTATTATCCAGTCTCACCTTCTCCAAACTTTTTTTCCTTTTGAAATAAATTTGCCAACATCTAGATTATCATGTTGCCTCTTTGGGTATTGGCTGAAGACTGATTTTGCTTTCAAGAGACAATGTTTAATTTAGGATTGTACAAACATCAACAGACCATCCTTCCTTATACATAAAGAACTTCTAATCAGTCCAGTCTAATTATTTTTGATGATATCCACTGCATACACCTGGGCGGTAATTGCAACACATAGATCTTTCACTTTTTAAATGAGACTGCCCTCATTTATCAGAAAAATAATCCGTGGCCTGGATAATTATCAGACGTACAAACATAAACACCCTCAGAAGTTGCCATGTGAGGACCTGCTTGCCTGTTAAGTTTATACAGTCATGTGACCTGACCAGTGCCCTAGTTGAACACCTCTTAGATGTTTATGCATATGTGGACGCTAATCTCTCAGTCAGGACTATGGGATTTGGGAATATTTTGTTTTACAGAGATCAAAGTAGCCAGTTTGGATCAGGAGAAACCCTTCAAACACATCAAACAGAGAGCAATGCATCCTAAATCTCACGCCCACAGTAGCCAATCAAGCCGTGCATAACTCTTACCCTTTGTAAAATAAAGGGATTCTCAATGTGGGTCTCCCACATCAACATCTCATGCAGCTCACCCCCCACAGAGGCCAGGGGTTGTTTAGGCTTATGGGCTATCAAGGAGAGCCACTGCACTGTATCTGTATGCCTTTCATACTTGGCTAACACGATGGTGGTATTGAGGAACAGAGAGATACTGTGTTAACAGATCAAAGCGGTCGTACAGAGACTTAGACTCGCAGGCTGTCAGTCAAGATGGCGAGACAAAGCAAGAGAAGACAGAAATGCTTACGCGCACACACTCTCCCGCTCACTCACCGGCTCTTACTGTGGTGTGCCTGCGAGGGGTGAAACGCTACTGTCAGATGGCTTAGGGGCTACTCATTTGTAGACATCTACGGCACTGCATGAACACACACACACACACACACACACACACACACACACACACACACACACACACACACACACACACACTGCTCATACAAGACTCACCGAGGAGAGGTCACATCCAGCCTTTATATTGGCCTGTGGAGGAATGTTCTGTGCTCTCAGCATTTTCCCTCGTCCAGAAGATGAATCGAGTTATTTTACAGATAGTGAAGGAACAAAACAATGCTGCTGTTAGATGTGTGATGTAGTGGCTTCATTTCTGGTTGATCAAAGATGGCTTTATTTTGTCAACTTTGCACTATACCTTAGATTTTTAGATAGAGTGCAAAAATAAGAAAAGCAAGGTTTCTGGGCACCCTACTGTAATAAATGAGCCTTGTTTATGTCTTGTGTTTTTGGATAGCATGTTGACTATAGATGGGATCACTGCTGTCTCTTTTTATTTTATTATTATATTACCTTCTATCAACTAGTTTGACTGGCTTGTTCTTTGTGTAACGTTACAGAAAATAGAAAGAATATCACCATTTAGTTGCATCCTAAAAATACACAAATGCAGACAAACAGTTTGTTTTTTTTTTAATTTCTGCATTGAATAGGTCTGAACAACATATGAAAACTCATGATAAGATCTTGGCCACAATCTCAAACCCACTGAAGATCTTTACCTCTGATTGGACTAAGGATGACAACTCCACCTGGTGGTCGTTGACTGCAACATTTTAATTTAGACGCTGTTCCACAGAACAACATGAAAAAGAGCACAATTTGGAAAAAAAAAATTGTGTTTACACAAAATAACAAAAACTCTTAAGACATTGACATAAAATACAATAAAAGAAAAGTTCTTGTGAAAAGTGCAAGTTCAGAAATTATTATAACTAAGGCAGGATGACAACACTGATACAACTCTGAACTCAGAATTTATAAATGTTGGTAGAAGAAACTCGGAGCCAGCCTAAATGTGAGGCAGAAAGGCTGAGTGTGCCCTAATGCTGGGAGATGGCTTATGTTCTTGAAGGACTGTGGCTTATACCGCTACACACAAACCCAGGCACGAGTCAATGCAAAGAACAGGGTGCATGTTTGTCGCTGTACTGTGGTAGTGCAGAAGACAGATGGCCCACACAAATGGCTGTAGAGGCCATGGTAGCTACAGACCCAGGAACAGGTTTTGATCCTATTTGAATGTCCCACATTATGGTTTTCACCTTCAGTTTGTGCAGTTTTCAGAAGCCTGGAAGAGAAAATATACAAAGATGATTATTATCTATTTTTATTTCTACCTATTTTTTTAATGGTGATGTTTTTTGAGATTACTAAGGGCAGGTTACATCGGTGCTCAAGACAGGAAAAATATTTGCAAGACGGAGGTGAAATATATGACAGGTGGGTGGGCTTGTCTGTAAGTTTCGTAAACGTGAAAACTCAACGAGCTTCACTACAACAAATTCCAGAGACTCACATTGAACAGTTTTGCTTTTGGGGAAGCCCTCTGTGATGATAACTCCCAGGACAACAAGACATTTCCCATTTAGTGATTTTCATTGATTTTAATTTGTATTTCACCTTGTGTCTCAAAAGACACATGTCACAAATAATAAACATTTTTTTCATGAATGAGGCAATCCAAACCGACACAAGAAGGGGCCTGATATGTACTAAGAATCTGTTGAGATGTGGTTCTAAAGCCAATCTTTTTACCTTGAGGGTCTCAGAAGCTTTCCGCAGCTCTTTGATGACAGCTGACAGGGCCTCAGGGTTGATACCCTGCTCACACAGTCTCACACATATGGACAGAGACTCCATGTCCAAACCAGTGTTCAGCAGCCTGGAGATCTCCAGCAGCACTGGGTGGGGAAACATGGGACACATGAGAAATACTTGCATTACATATCTGGTTACAAAACATGTTCTGCTGCAAGCTATGGGTTAGCAAAATAATCTATAAGCAAGTGGATTTAATCAATTTAATAGATACATTCAACAAAATGTGTAATTACCGTCCATTGTCTCCCGGACTGCGTTTAGGTTTGTATTGGCTGCACTTGCCATGGTTTGAAGGGGAGCAGTTAGCCGACGCTGGCTAACAAGTAACAGCTAAATATCTCTCTGACTCGATATAGGACTGAACTGTTATTGGAAACACCTCGCACCCTCTTGAAAGGCCTCGTGGCAGTTTCAGATAATAACCCCTGAGATTAGAAACCATTAAAATTAGGTAAAATTCGCAGCTAGTTAGCTAGTTAGCCACCTAGCCTGCTTAGCTCAAAAGCGGAACTGAATGAGGAAGTGACGATACCAATTCTTGCTCTGATTGGCTGGCGCCGACTTCCTGTGGCGCTGCCATTGGCGGACGGGCCCTTTTGGGCGAAATTGAAATAAACGTTTGAACCTCTCGCTGCTGTTTGCTCCCTGGCTCCTCGATGAAGGTCGATTTTTAACTGTATCTTTTCTGTTCCAGGTCCTTTAACAGCTGTAAGTACCACCATGTAATCCATAGCGTTAATCCGCACATACGCCGTTGTTATTTCTAGGTACTGTGGTGTGTACTGTAGTCAAACTGGTGTGTAACCTCGCTCTGCTTTCTCCGGGCCGGAGACTTTTTAACGCGTAATCATGTTGTCAACAAACAAAACTGATGCATATCAGGTTACTGTTTCTGTTGTTTCATGTTATAGCAATTGTGAACCACCAGTGTCCTCCTCCTCCCTGCTCCCAGCTAAGATGGGGGACCAAGTCGAGCTTCAGATCGCCCCAGAGACCCCAGGCAGACCTTCCATTAGAAACCCATTTGAGAGTCCTAATGACTACCACCACCTCCGTGAACCCCTGGTGCCAAGTCCGTCGGTCTTCAAGTCCAAGTCCTGTAAAGCTGTGAGTTTGACCACAACTAATACTTTGAGACACACCTTACTTGTCAGCAACATGTCAGCATCAATTTGTGCACAGCAGCGCTGTTAAAATTGGTTTGTGTTCAATTTAATCACTTCCTCTCCTGTCTCTCCCTCCAGACTCCACCCAAGTTTAACTGGTCTATTGATGAAATGGCCAGTCTTCTCCCAGTCCACATTGACCCGGAGGATATCCAGAGACAGTCGTTTTACCTCAGCCAGACAAGGTAAAAAAATTACAATCAATTCCATACCACTGAATGAGGATGATAAACTAATTCTTTGAGCTGCTGTACTTAACCTTTTTATAAATAGGATGGATTCTGACATTGAGGAAAAGCGACAGAATGCGATTGAGCAGGTATGAGATGTTGATTATATACACTATGTGATGATGTAAAAGTCAAACTTGTAATAATTTATAGATTGTTTTTGTAAATATGTCAATTATGTCTCCCAATGAAGTTTTTCACCAAAGAAGCCATCGTTCCTTCTCCATGGGCAGCACCAAACACTCGCAAAGCCCCTCAGAGCTTTAAAAAAGGTATTGTGTGTCTATCACTCCCAAAAGTCTTTGATAGCCACATTATACATTTGAGGTTGTATTGTTTCCTTTGTTTCATATTGCTATTCTGCATGTTTGTTATTTGTAGGTCCTGGGTCTGCAGTGATTGCAGAGGAACAAGAAAAAGTCTCTGGTATGTTTGTTTCACATTTCTGTTTGCATGACTTTCCCCGTCTCTTCTCTGTGATGAGTTTTCAATCCCTTTTTTGTTATGTTTGTTGCACAGTTGCCTGTCAAACAGCCCTGTCGCTACCTTTGGCATTTGATTTGGAGAAAGTACTAGGTAAGTCTCAAATGAACGTCAGTACACTCACATCCGATATGGTATGATAGAATGTTTCTCCATCAGGTCATGTTTGTCTGGTTCTTTCCCGTCCTCAGGGGAATATTACCGCAGCGATGAGGCATGTGATGCTGTGCAGGAGAGCCTGAGTACCTCCTCCTTAAGACGAAAGCTCTTCCTCGATGGTCAGGGCAGTTACAGTGGCTCTGACACCTCAAGCCCGCCGAGCCCAGAGAGATGTCATGCTGTACAGGGGAAGCCCCCTCTGGCCCGACAGGCAGATGGGGTTGACGATGCTGAGGGAGGAGAAGCCATGTCATCATCCCCGTTATCCTGCGGTCTGTCTGCTCCAACTCCCTCTACAGTGAGTCTGACGTGTTCAAATCACACAATGATTATTTCACCATATTCTTGGTACAGTTTGGCAAAGCACAATATAAGCAAAATGTAGTTTGAAATTGTATTTTCTGTGTTCGCATATGGTTAAAATGTCTTTTTCTGGCTTTCTTTGATTTCCTTTATGAAGTTTTTTTCAATACCTGGATGAAACCATTGATGTATACATGTCATTGTTTTAACTTTAGGGCCAGTTCTCGTCCAGCCCCATCCAACATGGCCGCTTCAGGGACTGCAGCCTTGGCAGCATCAACAGTCCACTGTTCCCTGACAGATCGTCTCCTGCAGGCCTAGTCTCCCCGACAATTTCTCCTATTGTCCCACATACAGCACGCACACCCATTGGCTCAGGTAGACCATGTGTTTTGTGAATTCTCCCCATTTCTGTTGATTCACTTTTTTTCTCTAACCACAGTTTAATCTAAATCTCTGATATTTTTTAAGATGAGAGGATCCAGTCGACCAATCTGACTCCACTCAGTGCTCCCCTGGATATGCACGTCACCACCTGCAACGAGAGCCCATTTGTCGAGGGCTGCTCTCCCATTCACAGCTGCTCTCCACAGCACCTGCGCTGCCACACTGAGCCCCAACAGAATGTCACAAATAAACCCAGGCCCAGGGTCCGCTGTTGGGCGTCCCCTCCCCTCATCTCCCCCATCCTCAACCCCAAGCTCTTAGACTATCATGAGGCTGAGGACCAACTCCCCTCTTGCTCCTTTTCTCTCCCATCAATGGAGCTAGATCCATCTTTACCACTGCCCCAGGAATCTCACCCTGCCGGCATTGGGCGAGCTATCCTGGATCCCATGGAACCTGTGAAAATGGAGGAAGGCAAGGAAGCTAGGATAGAAGAGAGACTGGACGAAGAGGAGGAAGCGGGGGGGCCTCTGGAACAGCTGACCAGCTCTCGCATGGGCAATGTATCGGCCACAGAAAGCTCTCACATGTTTGTATCTCTGGCAGAAGGAAGCAGCATACGCTACGATTCCAGCATGCAGGTTTGTCTGAGTGTCCTCTGCCACATCTGCCACAACTCTATGATTGCAGTATTGGTCTTCACATTGTCTAAGTGGTTTATCTGGGTGCATTCAGGTGGACAGTGGTTACAACACGACCTCAGCAGGCGCTGCCAGTCTGATTGATGGCCTCAGCTCCGACTGTCACAGTAAAGAGTCCTTTATATCAAACCTGACGGACGAAGCCTTCCAACTTAGCAGATACAGTAAAACAAAGGTAAAGTATATTTGAGACTTTTCTTTGTTTGTCTTTGAAAATTCTATTGTGAAAAATACATGCTAAAAAAATGCATTTTCATTTCAATCAAATGTTCTCATTTCCAGGCATTTTACCCCCACCACTGAGATGAGTGGATTTTAAAGAGACACTTCCTCAAAGATGAACATTTTACAATCAAATCCAAGTTTACACTTTAAGGCATTAATGGCTTACTTTTGGGTGAATGGGTTTACATCGTGGTTAAATGAACTGTGAACATATTTAAAGGAGTTGTTGGATTTTCTAAGCTATTGATTGCTATATGTGCCCGACTGAAAGAAAATGCTTTATCGTAGTCGTGGTTTATCACAGGTTAGAAGGGAGTTGATTTTAATAATCTATGATACTAAATAAAACCCAGTAGCTGGGTGGGATAAAGGCTGAGGAACAAATGTCAATCTTGTAACTTGCACATCATCCAACTTGAATGCTGAATCGATGCAAAAGCCGTTTTTTTAACATTTCCTTTGGTGCTGAGATGATCAACGTGGAAGACCCTGACTTATAACATCAGATTTGTACTGTGTTTTTGTAAAACTGTTAATTATGATTTATATGACAAAAGCTTTTTTTAAATGGAATGAGTAATTCAGGATGCTTGTGGATCTTATTTGGATTGTTAGACTATTTATTCCCAAGTAAGATGCACTGAATGATACCACTTGTGAATTAAAAGCTGAATGAGGTGATTATTTGCCTTTTTTTAAATGTTGAAGACTGGTCTGGATCATTGTTATTACAATAACTTGAATTCTCTGACCCATTTTTAACTGATTCACAATCATGATTAATTTACTTTGTCAAAACAGTTGAACATAATTAAAATAAAAAGTCAGGCCATGGAAAACAATGACCCTGGTCTGCAGTGTTACAACACACTTGGTACAAGTAGCTCAAGTTAATAGGTTCAAGAAAAACACCAACCTGTTTAAAAAAGCACTTTAATATGTCTTTTGTCCTCTTTGCTGTTAAAGTGCATTCATTACTTGTATTGTCAACACGGTAAATCATAAAAAATACTAGATTCAAAATAAGTTTGGCTATTTGATGTAAGTATTGATGCCAGTTATTGATGCCACTGCATCAAAGAACCCAAGGAGACTCTTATAGACTAGTTGGTTTTGTGTTCTGGAGCATTCTTCTCTTGCTTTCTGTCACTGTTCTAGTTTTGGTTTCTTGGTCTGTGGTTCAACATCTGGGGCGGGAACACTCACACCAGGGATCTGAAATAGAGACAGGGAACTTGTTAAACAAAAAAGAAATCTTCCTGAACCAATCTGTCTCTAATCTCAAGATAAATCTCTTTCTGGGACATTCTGAAAACAGTATGTTAACATTAACAATTATTATAAATAATTGTATGTACTGCAAATGAGCTGCTGAAGTACAAACTGGGGGGTGATCATTTCCTCTATCTTAAATTAAAGACATAAAGAAGTCATAAAGGCAGCAGAGGTAAAATTCCTGTCCAGTCCAGTCAGTCCTTACCAGAGGGTCGATCAGAGACATGCGGATCTTCTGGTGCTGAATGTTGGAGTCGTCCAGGCTGATAGTGACCTTCACCTTGTCAAATATGTGGAAGGTGTGCTGCTCTACAGTCAGAGAGGGGCCCTGAACACATTGACAGAAGATTTAAACACATTGTGGAGTATCAAACAGTTAGCTAATATTTTCATCACATCCAAATGCCATAAAATGAAATTAATTTAAAGGTTTATACCTCTTCATCAAAAACAAGGTTTGGAGCAGCTTTGTTTTTGCTGTCAAAGAAAACTGTTCCCTCGAGGCCAAACTTAGGGATGAGTACGATGATTGCGTTTTTCCTCACAAACAGAACGAATCCCTCTTCGTTGAGAATTCCTCGACTCTTGAAGAACAACTGCAAAGAGATCATTTGTATTAAACGCCTGAATTGTGCAGTGTGGTGTGTTGTAGTTTCTCTTCTCACACCAGTGTGTACCTGTGTGTGGAAGGCCACAGACGCTCTCTGAGCGTACTGAGACATCTTGTGTCTGTAGTTGAGGTTGTTGCAAAGGGCTGACTGCTTGTGTTTGTCCATTAAATCTGGGTACGTGCTGTCTGCTCCGATGGCCACTGCCAGCAGGCGGTGAACTATTATATCTGCGTATCTGTGTGGTGGAGGGTAGAGTGACGACAGAACTATGGTTAGTTAGTAGGTAATTGTGCACGTTTCTGTGTCTGACAAACCAAGACCTGTTGCCATACCTTCTAATAGGTGATGTGAAGTGTGTGTAAATGGGTGAAGCAAGGCCGTAGTGGTGGAAGTCGCTGTCCATGCCAGAACAGAAATAGACGGCCTGCATCATGCAGCGAGTGGCCAAGATGCGCAGTAGCGTGTTGAAATATGGGAAGCCGTCCACTTTGGCCACGTCAAGGGAGTCAGCCAGCGCCTTGGCTGAGTCTGTGTGGATCTCCACATCCTGAGAGGAGAAGGAAACTAAGTGTTTATCAAACTGCATTGACCAACACTTCTCCAGGACCATCGGTCTTCACTCACCATGGACTTTGCAGCCTTGAGCAGGACGTCATAGTTGGACGGAGGCGGCGCTGGATGTTTCCTCAGCAGAGCGCACTCTGAAAATTCATCAAAAATCTTCTGGGCGACTGAGATGTTGGCCAGCAGCATGAACTCCTCCACCATGGAGTTAGTCTCCCTAATATCCAAGAGACAAGCTTCCTTGCGGTCAAATCCAAAACACAGCATGACACAAAGAGTAAAACTGAAGGTTTTACTGGAGGAGATGGTTTCAAAAAGGATTCTTCCTTTTCAAAGTTACCTACATGAGTTCTTTGGTCTGGAGGTCAATGGGGTCGTGGGTTTCACTGTCGATGTGGAAACGGACCTCTAAGGACGACAGCGTCAACGCCCTGGTCATCGAAAAACAAATCATGTTCAATACAGCCAGGTTAACTACCACAGACTTATTGGCATCGTGATGAAATAAACTCAGACACAAGCCAACAGTATGTGCCATCCCAAATCGATCCTTCTGCTTCCTTGTGTCCCTACCCTTTTTCTATCCTCTGCCTCTTGAGGATTTTGGCTAGTTTGTTGAGACCCCTAAGACTCTTGGTTATATCATCATTCTTGCTGTCGTCGTCGATTCTCATCTGGGCCTCAGCGTAGGTCAGAGATGCCTGGACCAGGTCATAAGATAAAGTTAGGATGGCAGCTTAAAATTGCAAATTCTATAATCGTCTGATATTGTAACGTCTCTGGTGGTACATCTGTGTATTTGTACTGTACCTTGGAGTTGATGACACTTTTTGTGAACCGTGTCTTCAGAATGTCAGACTTGTGGTTCATCTCCCAGATGCATGAGAAAGCGAGCCTTGTAAAAGAGAAGTGACCGGAATGAAACGGTCTGAAAAATAGCAGTTTGACCTTAGAACCAGAAATCTTCGGTCCTCACCTCTCCACGTTGGAGCGTAGTGAACACAGATTGGAGCTGAGCAGCTCAGGGACCATGTCTATCCTCTGTGAGACACAACATCAAACGCATTTACACAAGATTTTTTAAAATAGAGTTTAAATTAATAATGTTCTGAAAGCAACAAAATCTAAAATCTGAAAACGTTTTTCAAACTTACTTACTTGTAAGTAAACAGTCAGAAAATGTTTAACAATGACAACATTTATTAAGTGAACAGCTGCGGGGCTTTCTGATCAATTAGTTTCACATTAGGATTCAGTGTGTGTGTGTCTCTGTACCTTCCCACACAAGTAGACAGTGGTGCCACGGTTGGCAGCCTCTTTGTCCAGAGCGTTACCAGGTCTGATGAAGTGACTGACATCAGCGATGTGGACCCCCACCTACAGCAAACAAATAATTCCAGAAACTCAAATTAAAATGTCCACACAGAGAAGTGACTCGTCTTTATTAAATTTGTGCGTTTAGAGGTTCTGTACCTCGAGGTTTCCATTTTCCAGCTCTCTGCAATGCAGGGCGTCGTCTATATCTGTACACCCCGGAGGATCCACGCTGCACACCGACAGATGCCTCAGGTCCTCCCTCTTCTTCATGTCCTGAACCACACATCCATGCTCATTTACTGTTTACACGCTGACCTATAGATAAAGTGCTTTCAAACTACAGGCTGATCAATGCTTGGTAACAGAGTGTGTCCTATTCAGTCTATGGGTACCTCTGGTGTGATGGACCACGGCATCTTGGGAAGGAAGCTGAGCACAGCCTGAGAGAAGGCCTGGTGGGGAACATCGTGCTCCAGCAGCAGCACCTCCTGCTCCGTGTCCTTATCCCCTGCATTACCCAGGCTGCGCACAAAGTGACCCTAAAAAAAAAAAAAAAAGAATACGTATTGTAGTTGTGCATGTGTGAGGGGAAAAATGAAAGCATTTCAAATTCATTTCAAACTAAACCCTGACAGTCAATGATCGAAAAGATTTGACAGTCAAAAGAGGTTTCAGCTCACATTTGGATATCTGGAGTCTTTGGGCCAGCCATCGATGGCCACCATGATCCTCTGGCCGGCTAGAGTGGACGCCTGGCGCGTTTCAATACGAATGCGCGGGATGCGGCGGTCTGCTGGGGTGAAAAGGTGACGGGTTGACTGTGAAAAGAAAAAGAAAAGGTCAGTACTGTGGCTAAGACACAGGAGAGTCCTGGACAACTTGTACATATGGTATGCAGAGTTTAATCTAATCTTAACAGTCTCAAAGGGAAATGTGTAGCACATCTGACACTACACCAAAACAATAGTAATGACTATATGACATACAGATTGAGGACAGCTTCAATCGTTAAACAAGCAAAAACATACCTCTTTAATGTGGGAGACATTAAGCATGCCACAGAAAGGCCTCCAATTCCTTTTGATGATGCCCACTACTTTGCCTGTGGGTTTCCTGGCTGCTTCAGCGGCAGATATCCTCAACTGCTCAAACACACAGAAAAAGGACCACACTGAAATACAGCTCATTTGGGACGCACTGCAATGCCTTCACAGAAACACTGGTTCTCTTTCTGTGTATGCTTCCAGAAAATATAAACACTGAGCGTAAACAAAACCAGTGTAATTGCGCTCCAATCAACTAAAAACCCAACTTACAGCTTTGTCCTCCGACTCTTCTTCAACATCATCATCCTTTGCCGCACCGTCATCCTGGAGCACGACTGACGAGGGCGCCACCCACTGATCTCGCGGCAGCAACTGCACAGCGACCACATCTTGGTACACTGCTCTGTTGAGGTGCTGGAGACCCTGAAGGAGAACCTGACAGCACATAACTTTAATTATGTGCAAGAACTTTACTGTCATAGTAGAGATTCCTCTTCCATTTGACCAACATCTCAACACAAAGAAAATCTCCCAATCCCTCAGGTCTAAGAGATTTACAAACACAGACACACACCTCTGTGGTATCGTCCCCTTCTCCCTGAACAAAAACTGTGGCTTCCAGGTAGTTGTCTCTGCTGGCTCTGAAGGTGCCTTGGAGGAAGGTGCCACTCTTAATTCCTGCTTGGATCTTTGACAGAGGGAGGTGCTCTGGGAATAATACCTTACTATTTGTGATTTCATTCTGTGGGAGGAAAGAGAAAAGATGTCATATTTGGGTAAAAATGAAAGCCAACAGCATAAACAAGAGGTAGAGATGCAAATATCAATATCTCCTGGGCCCTGAATTTGACACAGATTAATCTCTGTACTTTAATGTCTTTAAGTTGTGTGCCTTTACCTTGTCATCATTGGACAATGCTAGACGATCCACAAGCTCAGGGTTTGCTATCAGACTCTTGATGTACTGTTCACCTGAAATATGAATGAATAAAATACACAAAGGGTTTAAATACAGCTGATGCTTTCTGAAAACATGCTCTTGTATACAGCAGAATGAGCAGTGGTTGAATCAGAGTGTGAACGACAGTGACAAATGTGATGGACCGCTCTGTAGCAAATTACATTTGAACACCAGCAGGCCGCTCTCCTCTGCCTTCTGCCTGTTTTCTTCATCATTGGTGAGGAGGACCACCTTGAGTCCGTCCGTGTCAGACTCAAACTTCTTCAAGTGCTGGCTGTACCACTTGGCTGCCACGCGGATTGCACGGTCATTGCGGTCGTTGGCGCTCTCCCCCGGTTCCCTTTCAATAAATGTTTCTCTGAAGGGGAAAAAAGACAGACAAAAGTATAAATGTGCTTGTGGAACAAGAATATCAGAGGTGACATCTAATAAAGAGATCTTCCTGTGAGGGAGCATAGGGGTGGTACCTGTGGTGTTCGTTGGTAAATGTGTAGACGTGTTTCTCTTTATCATGAATGATGTCCTTCAGGCGTTTATAGATGGGTGCGCTGCGGTGTCGAACCTCCTGCAGGACAGTCTGAAGGACAATCACATTGCGAATCACAGGGTCCTCCAACACGTCAATCTGCAGGATACAGAAAATACACGTAAAAACTGGAGTATACGTGCAAGGAAGTGTGCAAATATTTGAGCACGCGTGTAAAATGAAAATGTCAAACTCTGCTTTTATACCTGGTGCAGCACCACGTTCGTGTCAGGAATCAGATAGTGTGGATACGAGCACAGGTTGCTCTCTATGCACGCGTCTGTCTGCAGCTCCGTGGACTCCTGTTTGCATTCAGTGCAAGCTTCGCTCCCGCACCATATATCATCCCGCAGATAATGCTCCCGCACGATCTTCACCACCCCACCCGACCTCGTTTTCTTCACGAAGGTTTTAGACTTCAGCATGATGACGGCGAGGAGCTCAACAGGTTGTGTCCTGGTGTTTTTAGCTCCGACACAAGCGAGGAGCTAGCTAGCTGCCCATGTGTACACGGAGGGAGGGGGCCGAACAAAACCTTCCCGGAGTAAAAAAACAAAACAATGAAAATTATCCAGTAGGCTTGTCTACTATCACCTAAAATCCCCTTTGGAGTTTAAATTTGAAAAGATTTTAAATTACTTAAATAAACAATTTATCTGTTACAATAAACAATTTTAAAATCCGTGTTCAAGTTTTGGTCGACCATCTAATTCTTGCTCCATGAAAACAGACAGAACAAGAGGCGGTTGGCCGGTTCCATGTGCAAGTGCTTAATTTAGCAGCGCCCCTGTGTTTGGGAGGAGGTACTGCATGGCCGCCCCGGGTCATGTGTATTGAGCGAGTTGCCGTGCGTGTGATTGACCACAGGGGGCGCTGTAGTTTCAGAAACCGCTCTCGTCTCGAACAGATGGCGGTTATCAGGCGGCTCCGAGCGGGACCCTTGAAAATCACAACAGCCGCCGTGGACGTCTGTCAGCTCCGGGGTGCAGCGGGAGTAATGTTTGTGGCTTCGTTTGTTTTATTTTCTCCACGCTAGAGTGAGTGTGTTGCCTGCTGTAAGCGAAGGAGGCAGCCATATTGTTACTCGGCCGTTGTTTTCGTTTCTCCTCGATGTAAACTCGCGACTGCGCGACGTTTGTAGATTTATTTTTCTCAAACTCACCTTGGCCGCTTCGACGAATAACCCCAAAACAACCCCTCAACATGCCTCCCAAGAAGCACCAGTTCAAGCCGACAGTCGCCAACGTCTCCAGCTCCCTGGACCTGGAGTCGGAGGACATCAGCCTGGAGACCACGGTGCCCACCACCGAAGACGTGTCCTCGTCCGACGAGCAGCGGGGCGGCTCGCAGAAGGTGACCCGCCAGCTGATCGAGAGGAAGGAGCTGCTGCACCACGTCCAGCTGCTGAAGATCGAGCTGTCCCAGAAGAGCCTCGCCATAGACAATATGAAGGCCGACCACATGTCCAAGGTAGAGGGATGCTGCACAGTCTGAGGGACCGTGTTCATTCTCATGAGCACTGGACCTGAGTGTGGGCTGTGGTGTCTGTTTCAGGTGGAGGATCTGGAGGAGAGGCTGAATGACGCGCTACACCAGAAACAAGTGTTGACCATGAGGCTGGATAGTCAGCTGAAACTGGCTCAGGAGGAGAACAGGTTAGAAAGTTTTACCTCCATGTACTGTGGAAAACTCTTGATTTTCACAATGAAACTTCTCATTGTGAGGGCGTTTCCTTAATAAATTCATATGATGATAAAGGAACCCAATGAGCATCTTTCACATGCTTGGTGTGGTTTTTCTTTTGTTGTCTTATTATCGGTTCAGGGTTAATGGCAGCTTTGCTAAATGTGGGATAATGAAAAATGATATATACTTACTAGCCCATCTCCTCTCTATGCCTTAGTTTGTTAAGTTTCCTACTATGAACTGTCCTCACCAGGAAGCAGCAGACTCTGCGTAAGCAGGAGATGGATGCCATCCTGCTCAGGCAGCAGCAGCTTGAGGAGACCAACCGGCAGCTGTGTGAAAAGGCCGGAGAGCTGCGCAGGTCGCTCAGGGACCTGGACATCTCTCAGGACAGATACCAGGAGCTTCGTGATCTCCCAGAGGACAAACTGTCCATTCAGGAATACGTCGCTGTAAGTATGAGGGTGATCTCTCTGACCTCAAGTGCCCCTGTTGAGCCACGCAGATGGATACTGAAGGCACGAGAGCTTTTATGACTTTTTGTTCATGTTTAGGTGCGTTTCTATGACGTGGTGACACCTCTGAGAACACAGCTGGCAGAGCTCAGTGCTAAGAAAGGCAGTTTGACTGAAGAGGTGGAGACACACAGGACCCAGATGAAAACCTTGATGGAGGTACCACACATATCTAGAAGCCTGTGTGTTGCAGTCCCTCATTCTTCCTCATGAGCGTGTATGTTTTGAAGATGTAACAAACACGCTCATGAGGAAGCGTGTTTGTTGTATGTTTTGAAGATGTAACAAAATGAACCCTGTATATAATTTTGTGTATGAATCTGCAGAGCTATGAGGAGGAACGGCGGCTCCGTGCTGAGTTGGAGTTGAGGAGCCAGAGACTGACCCTAGAGCTGGCTGATACCAAACTGATGATCCATGAAGGGGACTACCGCAGAGAAAACTATCCAAACGTCAAACGGTAATCAATTGTTTATGAATACAATGAGTGGAATATAATACATTCTTATTTCCGAGTATATTAAAATCATGCATATTTTATTGGTGGTAAAGTTCGGATGCATGTTTACCCTCTATGCTGTGGTCTACAGAGACCGCGACAACTGTGAAGCAGAACTGAAGGTGTTAAAAAGGAAATTTGAGACACTGGACTTGAGTCATGCTGCAGTGACCAGAGAACGGGATACACTCAGCAAAGAGGTGCTTTACACTTACCTTCACACTCATCATCTATTAAGTTCTCAGTTTACCCATCATAGTCTCTTCAGGTGTGTCATTGCTTTTCATCCTATTCATCATGGCCTCCAGGTGGCAGCGTTGCAGCAGTCTGTGACTCTCCTACAGAAAGACAAGGAGTACCTCCACAGGCAGAATATGGAGCTGAGTGTTCGATGTGCACATGAAGAGGACCGTCTGGAGAGGCTGCAGGTCCACACAGCAGATTAATCAGGCTGCTTCACCTACATCAAAGCTGTTCAGCAGCAGGATGGAGTCCTCTAACATGCTTTCACATCTTGTTTCTATTGTCCAGGTACAATTAGAAGACACAAAGAAGGCCAGAGAGAACACCTATGAAAAATACGTAGCATCCAGGTAGAGCTATCACCAGTGCTCGTAACGTTTTAATATAACCAACTGCAGCTATTCCTGAAATACCATGTCTCTTGAAAAAAAAAAATGATTTTAACACTGATGATTTCAACAGAGACCACTATAAGTCAGAGTACGAGAACAAGTTAAGAGAGGAGCTGGAGAACATCAGACTGAAAACGGGTCAGGAGATAGACAACCTGCAGAGAACGTCCCGGGAGATGTACGAGAGGGAAAACAGGTATTTAAGCCAGAGAATTTAATCTAAAAACATCGTCATGCTCGCCACTTTTCAGAAATGATTTTACAGTGTTCATTTTGTAGCTTGTTCATAATTTACAATAAGTTTTAAGTTGAAGATATTTTTGTTTTAACTTGTACAAACTGTGATGGAGAAGTGACATCCTTATTAGTCAAGATAACAGCTTCAGTACAAGTCAACTGAATTGTTTCATGCACATGCAAATAGTTAATGGAAAGAGCGTTGACCACAGATACATCACGGGCCTATCAAAACAGCTGGGACAAACACATGAAGGCCCTAATTTACGACTGATCTTGCAACAGAACAAGGTGAATCATTTCTAGGGATTTCCAACTTTGAACCATCTATGTTTTTTTTTTTTTTTCACCAGGAACCTGCGAGAGACCAGAGACAATGCTGTGCTGGAGAAAGACAGAGCAGTGGCAGCAGAGAGAGACGCTCAATCCAGATATGATCAGCTGCTGGAACAGTGAGTTTTGCCGTCCATCACACACACAAAGACCGACGCAGTAAACAAAGAGACATCCCTGAAAACATGGTCAAACAAAACAAGCATGGCTTGATACCCCCTATTATTTTTCTTCTTGATGGAGGCTCTTAGTGTCCTGTGGATGTCCAAACATGTATTTACAAGAGTAGATCAATAATCAAGAGGGATTGTGTCATCAGTCTATAGCTGTGGGAGAGACGTAATGTAAACAAACACCATGTTCAGCAGCCCTGAATGTCTCGTCGCATTTAAACACTCCTACTACGACTGTTGCTTTTAAATATGGATTGCTCTCTGTTAATGCTCTAAAGTTAATCAAGGACACTCAAGGAGGTTCACCTGAGGGCAACAGTTCAACCGTCACGGAAAACCAGGCCAACTAGAACAGTGCGTGATATGTCTTTGATGCAGTTAACCACATCATATTTTGAATTCATTCAACAACTTTGTTGGCCAGGTATCAGATGTCAGCATATTGTGTGCCAGGTTGTCATTAGAAAAACGACTGTGTCTCCAGACGTCTGCAGACCTGACTGGCAGACAGATGTAGGATGTGATGTATTAATTCTGCTGATTAGGTCATGTGACCCTGACACCCTCATTAGCTCGGTCACCAGGAGATATTTGTATTTGAATTGTCGTGTCTGTGACGCTTTAGAAGCATCATCAACTCCGATTAAAATGTTCATTCAGTGTAAATTGAGCCAATTGTTATAACAGCAGGCTGCGGGCGTTAGCAGGACTTTGATAACTTACCATCTCCTACCAAAGATATTGCATCTGGGGAATATTTGACTTTAAGGAGGTTAAGGGGGTCAGGAGGTCATGTGGAAGTTCACAAGCACCAACTGGTGTAGCTGGCCTGGCTGCCTGCTTCTCATGTGTGGAAATCTTTCAAGCTCAAGTTGCTAAATAGGAGACAGGCTCTCACTGTAAATGACTGAAGACAGAAAGTCCTGTTACTGGTGATGGTCAGTGAATGATTTTGACACTTAAGTTCTCAACAAGGCTTTTGCATTGACAGAGAACTCAGCTGTAATTGTTCTTGTTCACTTCCCGCTCTCTTGTACTCATTTGTATTCAAGTTGCCAGTCACTGTCTTTCTGCTCCCGACAACACTGCTCATCTCAGTATAGCCTGGAAAGGTGCCTCTGGGTTGTGGCCTTATAGGAAGTTTCAAATCTTGCATGGAAATTGCAACAGATAAAACTGAGTCCTGCTACACACGCACACAACCACACACTAAAAGGGGAGATGTTGCAGTTGCCTGTTTTTGTACTTAATTGCTGCTGCCCATCTTCCTTTTGATGTCTGTCATGAATACACTGACATCCCTAACCATGAGTGATGCATGCCTTACCTTAACCACAGCTTACATTTTACCACAAACCTAAACCAGGACCTCAGCAATGCTGTATTATCTCATTAGGACTGAGCTTTGGTCCCCATGCGGCCTACTGCTACTGACAAGGTCAGTGTGAATACAGGAAACAGTCCTAAAGAGGCAACAGAAAAACAAGTACACACACACACACACACACACACACACATGCACACTGGAGCAGCAGTAATGTTCTTGTCCTGGGTTACTACTACATGCCAGTCATTTCTCCAGATCCAAGCCACCAGCTGTTGGACTTTCCATACACACACACTCTTCACTCTCCCTTGCTCTCCCTCCCTCTCCATCTCTCCGTCTCTGCTGCGATCACATTGCCTCTTTGCGTCGCATCACAAGCCAGCAACGACAGATGCTCGCCTCAAGCCCTTAACACCTAACACCACGCATTGCCCCTATTTCTGGGGCAAAGAATGAGGCAGACGAGCTTGAAATGGCGTCAGATGATCGTGGCATAGAGAGCCGGCTTGAATCTCAGCGGTCTCATTCAGAATGCCACTTATGGCGATCATCTCGTCCTAAACAAAGTATTGAGTTTTTCTTTTCCACCTCTCCCAGGGACATAAACAAAATGGCAAGGGGAATCCACAAGTAAACTGTAAATTATCCCACTGGCGTTTGAAGGAGAGAGATAGTGAAGTTTCATTTTGTGACGAACACGGTGCCCCTTTTTTTAAATCTAGACTGCAGCCCCCATTAATGAAAGGACGAATAACATGTCCGCCATGTGTTCATGTGTGTCACTGTGAGCACACAGCTCAGGCCTCTATGGATGATGAAATCCTATCAGGTCAGCTGTAATCGAGAGTTATTAATATTATCCAGCGAACCTCCAGGGCTGGTCTGTGTGTACATGCCTGAAAGCTGAAAAGAGCTGAAAAAAATTCTTAATTTTTTTTTTTTTTAGCCCTGTTGACTTTTCTATAAATGAAACAATAAAATTGTGCCCATAAATTATGTGAAATAGCATTTTCTGATTTGATATTTGAATTGAGGGATCTTTTATCAGACGATTGCCTGCCTTATTATCCTGTGCTTTTTCTACACTTTGTTGATTTGGGTTAATCAGATTCTATTAGTATTTTTAAAGTCAAGTGTTTCCATCTGTTGCCAAGTTGTTTGTGAGCATGCTTGTTCGCTCACGCATCTATAATGTGACAAGGCTTTGACAGAGTCCTCATCTTAAAACTGAAACTGCCAAAAATGTTCTGTCCCTCTCTTTTTTCTTCTGCAATTACCACACATTTAAGTGGGATCAGCATCCTCTTGCTGCCAGCTAGAATCACGGAACATCAAATGAGCCCACACTTTGCTGCAAGCGCCATTGAGAAACACTTTTCTGTCACCACATGATTTAAGACTTGGCTCTCGTCCTGCGTGACTTAGTGTAATGCTGTAGTTATCGAGCTATTAGGTGCTACCGAAGATCAAGAGTTGTTCTTTGCACAAGGCAAGACAAGGAATCACCGTGCCATGTTCAGACGAAGCAGGTTATTATGCACAAAATGTAACTGTATCTGTATGAAAGACGACATTGTCAAATATGTTTTGAAACCCCCAGTCTTGTATCTGTGCTCAGCCAGGAGTCCAGAGCTGAGGCTGCAGTCTGTGTGAGATACAGCCACTTTATTAGGCCGACATGTCTACATCTCCGTCTGCACCGAAACACATGATCTCACTTACACACCTACTCATGTTCAGCTGTACTGAGGTGTGTGTGTGTCTCCATCTGTGCGTCTCCATCCTCGCAGGTTTCGTCAGCTCCAGCTGGGTACTGACAGCCGGGTGGCGGAGCTGTCTAACCAGGCCAAGCTGCACTCCTTCGAAGCCGAGCGCGCTCAGATGGTCAAGGAGGAGACGGCCAAGGCCCTGGCCCAGTGCCAGGTGGAGTGTGAGAAACAGCAGAAGAAACTGGAGGTATTTGAAACTTTGAGGCAAAAAGAGGAGGCAAGGTTTTACTCACACGTTCCCAGTCTGTCATCGTCCAGATCGTGGTTTGCAGTTCAGACAGATTCACGGTCCGTCTTGTGAACTCCGTTATCCCCAGAAGTGGGTGAAAAATACAAAGGTTCTTTATTTGTACAAAAGAATCCCCTACAATGCACCTGTTGCTGTGTGTTCAACCCCTAACCACTGAGGAAGATATATGGATTTATATGGAAAAACATCAATGATTTTGAGATGGCACAATTTTAGTCCCCATTTGCCACATTGTTCAATTATAATTCACAGATAATTGAAGATAATAAGTACGCAACTGTCATCATCTATCATGGTATTAAAATACCATATTGTGACATTGGCACTATTCCTCAGTGAGGTCATTTTGTTGTTACGCTGAGCACAGATATCTTTGCCGCTCCTCTCTTTCATCTATCTCCTCTCCTCCTGTCCCCCAGCTCCTCACTCAGGAGTTTTACAGGCTGCAGACGTCATCAGAGAAGCGGGCGGCGGAGCTGCAAGCTCAGAATGCCGAGCAGGCCTCTCGCCTGGAGACATACGAAAACCTTGAGCAAGAGTTGGACCAAGTGACCATGCAGGCTGCTGAAAGTATGAACATAGCATTGGCTCTGTCAGTAGCCCCCATTACAAAACTTACTCTAAATTCAGAAAAAAACACTGTGATCCTTTTTGGATGCACTGAGCAAGATGAGGGACAGTGTGGCGGTTTAAGCAGGGCTTTGTGAAACTGAACAGAACAAATTGTTTTTGATGATTAAATGAAATCAGAAACAGATTTCGTTTGTCTGTTGTCAGTTGAGAATGAAGAGGAGGCAGAGAGGGTTTTGTTCTCGTACGGGTACGGAGCCAATGTTCCCACCACGGCCAAGAGGAGACTAAAACAGAGGTACAGGTCACAATTTCTTTTTCATCTTTTTAAATCAAATCCATTCATGCATTATTTATTTATTTATTGATTTATTTTTTCATTATTAGTAGCATGTCTCTCAGTAGGTTTGCATGACAGTCCTCTCCGGTTGGCCAGTGTTGGGCCAAATACGTCTTTTGACCCTTTGTGCACTTCATGGTCTACCTTCTAAACTCACCTTTGAAAGCTGCGTGCACTTTCTGTCACCCACATTTGGTTTTCTTTTGTCCATGCATCAATCTGCCCCAGATCTGTTTATAGGGCTCCACAAATTGTGTTATAAGTGTCCCCTTGTTTGTGATGGCATGTTTTGGGAGTTTCCACAACTGCGTCTGTGTGGTTGTCTTGCAGCGTTCACCTGGCCCGCAGGGTTTTGCAGCTGGAGAGGCAAAACACGTCACTGAGGAGGGAGTTGGATAAACAGAAGTCACAGTCAGGACACATATCTGACGAGGTAAACACACAGTCAACATCCAGGCGTGGTTCTGCTTGTCGGTCTTTCATCAATCGAAATAATTTTACGAAAACAAAAATAAAACAGCAATTATTACTTCTATTAAATATTGATTTATCTTACCTGGCATTACCCCTCTCTCTCTCTCTCTCTCTTATGATATCTGAGTCATCATAGCAGAGCCAAGGCCATTAGCTCCTCTCCCATCATCCACCGTTCACCTTCTCACACTCTCACACATGACTCCTCTGCGGTAGAGAAGTATGTGATAACAGTACATCTAATTGCTCTTCAACAGCAAACGTCATTTGTGGTTGATTTTCTGTCTGATAGTAAAATAAATTAACTCAAAAGAGTTTCATATTGATATTTACAAATTGTAAGAGTGTGCAGAGGAAGTCACGACCTGTGCACACGTTCTAATTTGTAAAGATAACATCCTCAGCTCAGCATGCAAGCCAATAACTGAAATGATAAATGCAAATGTAAGGGAGGAATATAAAGGAGAGGAAGAGCTGCAGAGTCTTCACAGGATGAACATGGTAAAATTAATTAAGTATAGTATAAGGTGAATTATTTTTACAGGGCATTCATTTGAATCTGATTTAATTTGAGGTTTTAAAACAAATACTTCTACTCTTGTATTTACTTTGCCTGTTTCTACAATCGTACATCATTCTTCTCTGACAACTGTAATTACGTTTTTTTTATTAAACCATCAGAACACATTTAAAACGTCCAAGTTTAACAGTGGTCCCGTCAGATTTCTAGCCTTTGAGCTGGTGTCGGGGAAATGACAAGCTGCTTTAGACTTGTTTAAGGCGTGAGACATGAGAGTACTGAGAAGTTTCAGTACCTGCCACACTTGTTGACAAAATGCTGAACAGAGCCAAAGAGCGTGACGGCCACGCTCTTTACTCTCCCAACAGCTCACCGCGCAAATCACAGAGGCTTTTGTTGGGTTTGGCACACGTGTGTATGTATGCAATTGTGTGTGTGTTCCCTCATAGCTAAGACTTTAATTTTGGGTGTGTGTATTTTGTCTGTGTGCACAAAGTCACGTTTCCACAACTCGTGCTCTGATGTTCAGAAACCATCCAGTGAGGTTTGACATCGTGAGACGGACAGCTCGAGTAGCCAGTGTTTTGGCAGAATCTCAATGAGAGGAGAGACTTTGCGAGACAGAATGACGAGGCCGGGCGACGTGAGACTAAATAAGCCAGCCATTCAACTGTCAGAGCGTGAGTGACTGGTACTCGTGTGGAATATCTCATGATTCATCGAGTATGAAAGCAAAGGGTGAAAAATTATACTTCCCATTCACTGAAAACAGCAAGGGTGTTAACCACTTAACCACCCACACAGACGCCCTGACTAACTAACTATTGTCCTCAACCCCCCCCACCCTGCTCTACTCACTGTGGACAGGCTGTAAAAGTGGTTTAATGTGTAACACCCTAACTCTATCTGTTGTTCCACAGGTTTTAAGCATGACACTGTCTAGGCTGTTACTGCATGAGGCACAGAGTGTGCGTCCTCAAAACTCTGTAAAGGTGGTTTATGTGACATTTACAAAAAGACGATAAGATTATTCTTTTTCATTGCATTTCACATTATATCGTCCTCTGTAATATGAGTGCACTATTGCTTTTAATAAAAATTATACAGCTAAGATACTGCTTCATTAAAAGTTGCATGTATGGCCACTGAAGTCGCAGAGAAGAATGAGTTCCTTGTAAAGTTCTTCACAAATATTGACAGAATTGCAAAATTTTATGATAATATAACAATGCAAGG
This sequence comes from Pseudorhombus dupliciocellatus, assembly GCA_016785235.1. Classification (NCBI taxonomy): domain Eukaryota; kingdom Metazoa; phylum Chordata; class Actinopteri; order Pleuronectiformes; family Paralichthyidae; genus Pseudorhombus; species Pseudorhombus dupliciocellatus. The sequence goes on from JAFBJW010000223.1 coordinate 1,552,312, forward strand.
ACAGTTTTAAAATCGGAGATGAATATCCCTTTATCGCTAACATCAGCTTTTACAGGTGTACGTTGTTAAAATCCTGTCCAGCACAGTGAGCCTCATGGGGACACACACGGCGTCCAGGTCGTACGGTGCGGAGCTCGAGATGCTCGACTACATGCAGTCTGATTCAAGTTGCCGGTGTGTTGTTGAAGTATTTGTTCCTAAAATGGCTTAAGTATGCACGTCTGTGTTTGATTCCTCAGCTGTTGGCAGCCAACCATCTGTTACAGCAGACGCAGCAGCCGTACAGCTACCTGATTGAGACGGTGCGGCAGAGGGATGCACAGATCAGCTCGCTGAAGGAACGCGTTGCCTCGCTAGAGGACGACGTCAGGTACACGCACCAAACACACTTTTACAAATCCAAATATACTCCTGAACTCCTGCATCTGCTCGTCCTGGCAGCAGGCCCTCCTTCCCCGACCTTAAGAACTTTTAATCTTCATTTCCTCTTGTTGTCTTCTCTTGCTATCACGCTTGATTTATAATGACACTGTGTAAACCTCCGCTTAGTCCCTCTCTGTATTGAAACCTGATAATACTCAAACTGGCTGACTGCAGGTTTTCTCTTGCCGCTCACCACCACTGACCCCTCACCTGGGCCGGGCTTCTCAAACCAGGTCACCTGAGCGAGATGTGGCAGTTCCACAGCAGGAAACACAGCTCCCAGAGGAGTCTCACGACACGTGTTAAATTCATTTCCCCAAGTGAAACTGGCCTATGTCAGTGACTCAGCAAAAAAGCTGGTGAGGCTACTGAGCTCTTTCAAGATTTGCAGGATGGTTTGCTTTAAAGCACCGCCGTTACAAGCTCCTGCTTGTATGTCCCACAGCCTCGGGAAAGAATACTCTTCGACAGTCCTGTTCAGTTTCTCAAGCGATGGGATGAGCTAACTCAGATTTAGATTAGATTTATTGTTTAGCTCTTGGTGGTTTTAAACCTGTGATTTATGCTCTCAGTGCAAGTAAACCTGTCTGCTGGCATTTTGACTGACTGCTTTATAGATTTATTTTTTTTCTTCAACTTTCCTCTCTTCAAACACAACACATCTAAACATAACTTTAAACAGACATAAAACAGATCTCAAACCACAGCCTGACACTTCTGCAAACAACTTTATTACATGTTTTATTACTTGAAATATACATATGTTTTAAAGGGCCACATAATCTTCACATGACTAGAGGTAACCACAATAATGCAGTATGATTTCCTGATGCCTGGTACAGTGATGTGTATATCTGTTAACACAAGAACCGCTCTCTCCGCCTGTGTTTGGGTGTAACCTCAGTTCCCTGAGAAAAGAACGGACCGCCCTGCAGCAGGTGAAGAACAACATGGCTGCGGACCTGGAGAGACTCCTCAACCATGGAGAGGTGCTCATCATGATCATATAGCTGTGTGTTATGTAGAACTGTTTAAAGATTTCTCCTCACGTGACTTGAACATCTACATTCTAGTTCGGTTTATTGGGTCATTTTACAACTGTGAAAATCAAGTTATTCCAGAAAAGGCTTGTAAAAAAAATCCAAAGTTGTAAAACCATCATGTTTTAGATTGTCCAGCTAACTTTTGTCTAAAACATTAGCAGATCAGAATGTCCTTAGTCTGAAATAGTTTTTGTTGCCTTTTTGTCTGAACAAAACCTAATTGTGTTTCAAAGTAATTTCAGACAAGAAAAAACAAATTCTCACACACAATTCTTAAGTCGTGCTTTATTTTCTGTTGACCGTCCAATCGCTGCCGTTCTTTATTCTGCACTTCAGATAAAAGGGCTTTGAGAGTCATTGCACAGTGTTGCAATGTTTCCTTCAAGATTGCGTGTATTTGTATGTGATGCACGTGGGAGTGTGTGCGCCAACCCCCAACTACCCCCCCCCCCGCCTTCTGCAGCCAGCCGTTTGCTGTATGAAGTATGTGCCCTGTCACAGACAGCTGTTCCTCTGCTTGGCTGTTTGGGGCGCCAACCCCCAACTCCCCCCCCCCCCGCCTTCTGCAGCCAGCCGTTTGCTGTATGAAGTATGTGCCCTGTCACAGACAGCTGTTCCTCTGCTTGGCTGTTTGGGATGCCACCAGGGTGCGTGTGCGTGCTCGTGCATGTGTGACATGCCAGGGCTCATGTCCTCAGGGGTGATAAATAGAACCGTGAAATGGCCCAGAGTCCTCCCCTCCTGCCCTGCTGCCACCCCTGCGGACCCTTGGGCTCGTTGAGCGAGTTGTCTCAGGAATTGAGCTTCAGGAGTTCAGCTGCACCGGCCTGTGGCTTCAGACAAATCCGTCGCCAGAGAGCAGCACAAAATCTTAACAAAGTCTTGAGAATACACTAGTGTCAGCTATATGTGAGGGTAATATTACATATGTTTGAATTTAGGCGATTAAGAAAAGCCTAAAGATAGCTGCCTTTTTTATCTTACTCTCTCTCTCTCATAAGAGACTGGAAAGACGAAAACATCTTCCACAAATGTTCTGACCACTGCACGAAACTGGTTTTAATAAAAGCCAGTGAAGCAGATGTTTTTAATGATATATCTACTTTATGTAGTGGGTTGCTGCTGCTGCTGATAATTATGATTGGCTTTGGTATTTATTATTCTTGTCTTTTTAAGCGTTCAGATTTGATTGGTTTCACTCTATGATGTAGTTTGTGTGTGTGGGTAATTTTCATACTGATGTTTTGAAACATTTTTAATTCGTCCCTGATAAAATACTTGTGACATAATTCGAGCCATTTTACCTTCATTTTACCTGAACCTTCTGGCCTCCAGTGACTCAGCCCTCTTTTGTTTGTTTTACAGATTCATCTTTGTATTTTTTTACCCTCGTGTTCACCTCCCTGTTTGTATGAATCATGTGATTCTCCAGGAGTTAGCGGTGATGAAGCAGGTCCTGATCAGCATGCAGTCCAGACCGGGAGACGCTCCGGACCTGTTGGGAACAGACCAAGCTGGTGTCATGGTGTCCGCTGTGGCAAAACAGAGGTTTAAACGAATTAACAGGACGACGGAGGAAGACTCAGCAGACAAACCCAAACCCACTGTGTTTGTAAGTGTCTCACCAGGCAACACCCTTGTATGAGTCACAGCAGCACCTGAGCCTGCCTGGGCAGAGGAAGGGGTTAATGAAGATTGACAGGAAATAAGGAATAGCTCTGCTGACATTTGGTTTGATGTTTTTAGTGCAATCAGCATGTTTATTCTTGGATCATGAAAATAGTGGAATCCAAGCAGCGGCTCCTCATTATTTTCTCTTTCTCTCTTTCATTTGCAGACAAAAAAAGATGTTCCTGGCTGGTGCCAAAAGCAGAAGCAGAAGCCCAAATGAAAAATTCATTAATTACCACTCAGGGCTTCGGATATTTTAGGTTTTATCAGGGTGTTTATATTTTAAACTTGTAAATTTGATTGAGGTTCAAGAAAAAAGAGAAACCTTTTTCCTCGTGTTTGGGTGTTTTGTTGTTCTCATCCTTGGTTACGTGTAATAAATTCTCCGTGTACTGGTCCAGTACCAGAGGTAGTACCTTCCACGGGGTACACATTCCTCGCTAACTGACTGCCCAAAAATTCCTCTGTCTTGGCAGTGGTGAGTTTTATTAGGTCTGTCTATCATTATTTCCTCATCTTTCCCAGGTTTTTGCAGATAGTGGTGGCCACATACAAACAGCGTTGCAGGAACATTAGCCTTTGATTTGCACAAGCCGAGGCTCCTTTGGCTTTAAATATAGACATAGCCGGCATAGCTTTATCATTTCAGACCATGGTCTTATTGGTGTCATATTAAACTTGGCCAGAGGTCTGACTGCTGGGAAGCTGGTTTGTCACTTTCCATCAGTTTTTATAATACTTAACAATACACCAACTGATTATCTTGTTATACAAACAATACTCTCGCTCAAACAGCGCTTGTCAGTTTTATCCATTTGTGTAAACACTGAAATGTGTGTCGCATATTTACAGTGCACTTTTATCCCTGAGCTGCTCTCGTCAAACAGGTGATTTCTGTGCTGTGTGAATAATGTGTGCAGAGCAGGGAGCCGGAAAGAAGTTTAGATTTAGGAAATATTCAGTTCTGTCTAGCCTTAAATTTGCAAATAAAAAAATCAAATAATCTGAAGTAATCCATTCTAAACATGATTTTCATATTTCATGTTCGATTTACATTACACATAAAGTTTATTTAAACTACAATATAGGACACAATTACCTTTTTGACAACTCTGTCATAAAGGTATAATAAAACATGTTCGGCATCTATGCCGTTTTCAGGCTTTGTTAATTTCCCTTACAACATTTGAAATATAATTTTAAAAAAAAGTGATGTCTTTAATTTAAATCATTTTTTCTGTATTGAAGAAGTCGTGCTTAGAACGTGTTGACCCTTCACCTGCTCCAGGGATGCGTGTTGTGGTAGTACGTGTTGTGCACGGCTCGTGTGTGTGTGCGGGGCGTAGGGCGGTGGCCGTTGAATGAATGATCAAAGCCTTTTAAATGGTCGATGGGCGGTGCGTGTGCTCTATTTACCCGGGGCGCCCCGCCCTACGACACGGATAGAAAAGTGACTGAGGGCCGGTGGAAGGATGAAACAAGTGGAGGGAGATGTAGCAGACAGGCGCACGAACACCACCACCGACACCCCCACACGCGCTCCACCTTGTCGGCTTCGTCGCTCTCCCTCTCCGCTGTAGCATCCTCCGCGTTGAGGTGATTCATTCTCTCAGCCCCAGCAGCTCCGGAGAGGTTCGATCTGCGGCGGTGCGCCCGGAGCTTCATGGCCGCGACACTCGCGATGAGCGGCGGCGGGCAGGAGGATCCCTTCTACCCGCTGCAGAAGGCGAGCCTCCCCGCTGTGTTCCCCCTGGAGGACTCGGCGCTGTTCGGCTTGGACTGTAAGATCCCGGAGGAGAAACCCGGACACATCGACTACACGCAGGTAAACCGAGCCATGACACGATTACACTGGTGTTCCATTGAATGGGCGTGGCAGACTGGTGTGTGTGGACCCCGCTGGTGCATGTGCTGGGGACGTTTTTGCTATGTCTTGGGCCTCCACGTTGCCATCGAGCGAATATCCGCTCCCTCATCCCCACGGAGCGAGCAGGCAGCTGGACGCGGATCCGAGTCCGCGGACGCAGTCGCCGCATGTTTGCTGCGCCGTGTGCCGGCCAGTTGGTCACCAGTTGTCCCCCCTCCCCTCCCCTCCCCTCCTGTCCCCCTCACCATCACACCACCCCGACAACAACTGACTCCAGCCCCGGTCAGAAAAAGGTCCCGGCAACTCCTGTCCTCCCTCCGAGCTGGAGAACTTGCAGATGAGAGAGGTCTCTGTAACAGCTGGTGGGATCAGGAGCCCAGAAATAGACAGCCCATCCCCAGACTACCGCTGCTGCTGCTGCTGCTGCTGCTGCAGAGCACAGTGAGCCATGGGTGTTTCCCCCCCCCCCCCCCCCCCCCCCCCCCCCCCCCCCCCCCCCCCCATTCCCTTTCATGTTGCTGTTTCATCCTCTGCTGCACGGCTCCTCCAACTTTCACGGCCCTCAAAGCCCACAGGTTTATGGGGGTTCAGAAGCACCAGTGATGAGGAGGCTGTCTGACACTGGGTTGTTTACCTGTGTGAACAGCTGTGATGTGCTGCTATCACATGCACCCATGTGCCAATTATACTCAGGTTGCACGGGGTCTCTGTCTGATTCCGAATTTCCACCAGCACACTGCCTGGTCCTCAGCTGCTGGCCCCCGTGCAGCCTGATGGGTGATTTGAGTTCAGCCTTGCAGGCAGAGAGGGAATGTGGCAAGCGCCTATTGATGACTACTTGATAAATGTTTTAGTGGTGACTGTGCTATCAAACCTTTTGTCTTCTCAAAATAGCGCCACCCCGGAATAGTTTCGCGGTGGCTCACGAGATGCGCTCGCTGAAGCTGGATGCATTTTATTCAGCCAGTATTTGACTTTAAATGCAAATTCTTTTCTTCTTCTCGTGTTTCCTCCGCAGGTAAAAAGTGAGATGGACAGATATCTCTCGCCTCAGCCGCTTTCCCTCCCGCCTCCTGCAGACGGCCAGCAGAAGTCGCAGAGAGACGTGGATCAGTTCTTCACCGACGACCACGCTGGCGCCCCCTACACGCTGAACATGAATCTTTACCTGCCCGAGGTGGCCTACCTGAGGATGGGCCTGTGTCAGCAGGTGCGGGCCCCTCAGCACCAGAGCCAGGCGGGTCTCGCCCACATCAAAACAGAGTCCGTCTCCCCGTGTTTCTCCCCCAGCCTGCAGCCGCACTGCCCCAACACTTCACCCTCCGGTGGCTGCGGCACATCCAGCCACGGCCCCAGCGGCGTCTCGATGGAGACCTCGGCCATAAACATGACGATAACAGGGTTACCAGACTTCACCAGTGTTTTCAACCAGTCGGGGGGTGGCCATTGTGGCGATTCCGTGCCAGAGGTGTTCGTCAAACAGGAAATGCCGTCGCAGTTCGAGCCGCACGCCCTGCACCAACACAACGACGGCTCGCTGTTCCAGCTCCTTAACTCCGGCTTGGATCATCCCCATGGCGGCGGCATGGAGGCCCAGCATCAGCAGCATCAGCGGCAGCAGCAGATACAACACACTTCCACTTCCACAATCCACACGCCTTTCCATAATTTGCCGGTAGCGTCTTCTGCGTCTCAGCAGGAGCAAACCGCCAAGCCCGTCTACTGTGGCCTGGGAGGGGAGGCGTACACGCACCCTCATTATCTCCAGCAAAAGGTGCCCTACCTGCCGCCCTCCCCGCCCAGCTCCGAGCCCGGCAGCCCCGACAGGCACAAGGAGCTGCTCCACACCATGTCCCCTCCTCCCTCATATGCGGCCACCATCGCCTCCAAAATGGCCGGCAGCACCCCCGGGCTCGGACCCAGCCCTGGACCCGGCAGCTTGGCCATGCCCCTAAACACGGGTCCCGCACCGGCCCCAGGCCAGGCTGTAGTCCTTCCCCAAACCCCTGCAATAACCCCGGCCCCGACCCCAGCTCAGACCACCGTGACGGTCCGCTACAGCCGGAGGAACAACCCCGACCTGGAGAAACGCCGCATCCACCATTGTGATTACCCAGGTTAGAAGAATAACACCCCTGCCACTGTACGTGCGTGATGGTTCTTGTCACCACTGTGTTGTTTTTACACTCGGCTGCGGTCAGGTGAATCTCTGGTCACTCACATGGGTCGGCTTTCACGAAAACCCAGCGTTATTTTAAGACACCCCTGCATATTTTTGAAATTATATGCTGTGTTCTGAAGGACTTTTCCTGGCCCATGAGTCACGCTACGCACCGGAGCCACAGCCGAGAATGTGCTGCTTTGGAATCCGAGTATTTTGGCAAAGGAGTCCATCTGTCAGTGTCTTGGCAATTATTATTATTATCTGCATCCATGCACATTTAATAATCACACATCCACCAGCCCCGAGCACTTGGACATTGTTGTGGCTTTAAAGTCGATGCTTGTGGAATGTGTGTGTGGGTGTTTTTAATTACATCAGTTTTCTGATTAAGTAATTTGATTTGTTGTTCCACACACACACACGCCCACACACACGCCCTCGCACTCACAGTATTTGCATATAGTCACAAATTGTTGGCACTGACATTTTTTTGATCTTGCTCACGCACGCACACACACACACACACACACAGACGCGCTCTGTAGCGGCACGATGTGCAGCTACTTGTAGGATATGTAACGTCAACTCGCCTGTGGCAGCGTGTAAAATGGGCTTAAGCGGAGCCTCCTACAGCGTGTTAGCACAAGTCTAATTTCTTTAGTCAATTTCTTGTGTCACATCCACACAAGGACAGATCCACACTCCACCCAGAGTGTGGAAGAGTTTCTCCTCCCGACAATTCTCTCAATTCATTCCAAATCTCTTTTTTCATTTAAAAAAAAAAAAAAAAAAAACTCTTCCACCTCTGCATCGTGCTAACAGGTGCAGTGAGCCTCTCTCCAAAGAAGCACAAATTCTTTTTTTAGTAAGTAAACTTCACCGGATTTAATATGAAATCAAACTGCGTTGGCCGCTTTCCAGCCCAGTCACATGAACCTTCTCAAAATGAGAAGATGTGTTAGACCCGTTTTAGTTTTTCCACAAAACAAACATTTGCCGAGCGTCTTTCCAAACAGCCTCTGTTCTCCATTAGCTCACATTTCTAGCATACCGCAGCTCAGTTTATTGGGCAAATACATATCTGGCACATGTGAATTATTTGGATTTGGATTGAGCCCTCTGTTTGTGTTTATCTCCCTGTCTGTCGTCAGGCTGCAAGAAAGTCTACACCAAGTCGTCCCATCTGAAAGCCCACCTCCGAACCCACACGGGTAAGTTCCCCTTCATTGATGCGGCTTTTCCCAAACAGGACCCCGGTCAAAAAGGAAGAAAACGACGCTGCCCACGCGACTCATGTTTCGGTATCTGTGCTGGCACCGTGTTGCTAGGCAGGGTGTTGTGTTCTTGGCATGTGCGTGTAAATGTATCCCACCCCGTTCCCATCCTCTGCCCAATATACTATTCCATCAAAACAGGTGGAAGTGACACACTTCTGCCAGGGGATGACTCCCGCACTATGTGGTCAGGGCAAGACATGTGGTGCCATCTCTCCCCGGATCTCGTTGCCTGGTTAGACATCGCTATTTAGATGCTTCGATGCGCGGCCGGGCTTGTTCGACACCTTAAATATGTACGAGATCTGTCTGAGACAGAAATATCTTCGATCCTCTTCTCCGTGGGATCATCGCTTCATTGCTTCAGTCACCCTGCGATCTTTGAAAACATAAGGGAACAGATATGTGAGTGTGGGAACTGCGGTGCAGCTTGACTGAATTTAGGAGGACCGTTGCTGGAGGTATTCTTTCTTTTCAGTCTCTCCTCCCCTCACGTTGGCTGTGGACAGGCATAGTCAACAAACAAGCGTTTGGGTGTCGGAGCCCCACCTCGCTCCAGCTAACAAAACAAGGCTTCTGTTGATACCCATCTATCAATCCCTCGCTCACCTCCAGAATCTGTTCCATCCAAATGAATCCGAACAGCTCACTCGCAGCATTTTTGTGGGTGTGATTGCCGTGCGTTCTGGCACTGAGAACATGATACGACAATTAGATCTGGCGTCATTCATGCTGCAGGCCCATTGTGGTTATTGCAGTTATTACACACCGCAAAACGGGAACGCAGCGTGTAAAGGGAGCGATGTCGCAGCAGCTTCCGTATCCTTTCTGCTTTTTGTGCGTAGCACTTTGTTATTTTCTTCCCGTTTTTTTTTTTTTTTCCCCCGTCACTTTCATCCATCTAATCGTCTACTTTTTGTGCCACTCTTCCTGCTCCCACCCTCATTTCTGTCTTTGTCAGTTACTCATTGTACTTCTTCTTATTCAGCTGCTTAAATGCACACTCACACACACACACACACACACTCACACACACACCTGTCAGTAATCTGTATGAGATGATTCCTAATGCGTTTGGGCCCCAGTGGGAGTTCCCACTCTAATCTCCATCAACATCCATTACCCTGATTGTGTGTGTGTGTGTGTGTGTGTGTGTGTGTGTGTGTGTGTGTGTGTGTGTGTGTGTGTGTGTGTGTGTGTGTGTGTGTGTGTGTGTGTGTGTGTGTGTTTTGTGAGAAACTGAACACTCCTCTCAGTTGACTCTCTTCTTTTTCCCCTCCGCGTATTTTCATTGTCTGTCATTGTTTCAGGTGTGTCTGCGTTCGGTGGCTCACGGTGTTTGTTTTACTGACGCTGTTTGTTTAAGGCTTGTTTCCACACAAATAACCAAACAGATCCTGTTTTTCTTTGTTGACTCATTGTTTCAAGGCATCCGTGTTGTGATCATCTTAAGCCTCTAGATACGAAATTTTAACAGATTTTCTTTCCCCGGGAAACAAACATGTAATTTGTCTTGGTAACCAAACACATTCTTTTTTTAAGATTTGATTAAATATTCAAGAAGCCGGAGCCAGAACCGGAGTTTCCTTTAGATTCCTTTGTATGTCATGTCTCACATTTAAGGCACAGAAGCAAAAGAAATGACTTAAACAGAAGAACTTTTAAAGATGCAGATATTGTTTCCAGACCAAGCATGATTTGCACAGAGAGAGAGAGATGAGATTTAAGCACACATTTTTAACAGATCTTTTTGGAACACAGTCCCGGGGGATGTGGGCAGGTGGTTGTGCAGGTTTAGGGCCTGTGACAGAGACCTGTGAGGAGCTGGTACAGAACCAGACAGGTCGCAATAGTTTTCACACAGTGCCTGAAGCTGAGTGTTCCTGGAATGTGACAAAGAAACTTATTTCGTCTTTCAGAGACACACACACACACACACAAAAGCAAAGGCAAACAATGCAGACGACTTGTCCGTGGGAAACTTGTGCAGGCTTCGTGCTTGATGAATGTCTGACAATCTTATGAGTGTTTATGTTGATAGACAACTGGACTTTTCTGTAAAGCCTGTTTTCCCAGTCACTCCACCCAACTGCATGAATCATGTATCTCGGGGAATTAGTGAGAGTATGAATAACGATCAGTGCAATCGCAGCCCGATTGCTCCTGCTCTGACTGCAGTGCTCACCCTCTGTCTTTCTCTGTCCCCTCCGTGCAGGTGAGAAGCCGTACAGGTGCACGTGGGACAGCTGCGACTGGCGCTTCGCACGTTCAGACGAGCTGACGCGCCACTATCGGAAGCACACGGGCGCCAAACCCTTCCAGTGCGTGGTGTGCTCGCGCGCCTTCTCCCGGTCCGACCACCTCGCCCTGCACATGAAGCGACACCAGAACTAGTAGCATTTCCACAGGAAACACGAGCACTGCCCCTGACACGCGCAAAACACTCGATCCATCTCCGACAACTCCGACGCCACGGGCTGCGTGGCGCGGGGCTCGCCGACGCCGCGGCTCTTCCTGGTGCTGCTATCGCACGCTGAAACGCTGCGATGGCCTGACAAACGTGTTGCTCTGGAGGTTTTAACGTAGAAATTTGTGGGACGGATGAAGTTCCTGGTTCTTTCACCTCCAGATACACTTATTTTAGAAAAAAAAAATGGTAGCTCCCAAAACGTGTCTCCAGTCCCTTTGGACTGTTTTATGTGACTGGAACAAAAGCACTTACCACTCGAATCTTGTACATGTTTTTCTCTGTTCTAACCTAGAACTGGCTCCGTTTGTTTTTTATATAAAGGAGAAGCTTTTGTTTGCAAAACTAGTCAAACCAAAATCTTTGTTTACTCCGTGGTTGGTTAGTTTGTTGTTTTATGTACCTGGAATAGCCAGATTAATTTTTTTACCAAATCGTTTGATTTGCACTAGAATTGGTGTTCAACGTCGGAGACACGTCTCTACATCACCACTGGAACAATCATTATCACTACTAGACTGAATCCCGCCAATCATTACTGTTCAGATATTAAAAATTGAAGGCATTTATTACTCCGGAGAGAGGGAAGATAGTAGAGGGGGGAAAAAAACGAGGGAGGGGTGCAGATGTAGGGATTGAAAGACTTTTTTGATTTTAGAGAGAGAGAGAGAGAGAGAGAGAGAGGAGGGAGATCTGAGGACGGCGGAGAGGTGGATGGTTGCTAAAGAGCAGCAATTAGGTGATGAATTATTCAGATTGTGTTTGGATGGATTTCCAGCCAGAGAAATCTAAGCAGGGACACATCCTAGAAATCATTCAGTTAAACAGAATTGACTGTATTTGATGCACACGCTTGAATTAAGCGCTTCTGAAACTCGATTCGCCTGGATTTCTCCCCATTTTACTCCGGTTTAACCAAAGCATAATCTTCATCAACACCTTATTAAGTGCCTCCTCCTCTGGCTGTATGTGTTTCTGTTTAGTGGTTGCAGAGCTGTGAGCAACGTAGACAGTCCTTCAAACACACGGTGCTGTTTTTATTTGTAATAAAAAAAAATTAAAAAAAATAGGAAACATATTCAATTACAAGGTTTACCCATCGGTTGTTGTAATTTTAACAGCTCAGTTCAGGCCACTTCACAGACATCCTGGATTTATGTGTCTCTAAAAATCAGTCGGAACTTTCTCTGAGGGTTTTTACGCTCTTGAACTCTGTAGACAGCTAACTTGCAAACGCAGCTCGACCAGTCGAACGTGGACTCGTGGTTTGTTAAAGGGTGGTTTCACATTTTAATGCTGTCATGCTCATATGTACATTGCAAATGTGTTTATCTCAACCACACTGGCCTCGATGCCTTTGAACAGAGAGAACAGAGTTTGAGCATTCCTGTTTGAGCAGAATTTATCCACAGAATCAAACTTCCCCGTTTCAGTGAACACGTAAACAGAAGCAAAGCCAATGTTTTACTCGCTTCATTACCAGCACTGATTGGTATTCAACTGAAAGTGAAATATTTCTGTGACCCGGCCCTCAAATAATAAGACAGGGCTTCATGTGAATCAGATTATGTGACACTTTTAATCTTATGGAGGTGAAAATCTATATTTGAACTTCCTCAAAAAGCACGAACAGTGAAGACAACCCCACGTTAATGTGCATGTGAGCGTGAACACGTGTAGATAAATGTAGCCCCGCCCTTTGATGCAACCCTCCCTGATGTGGCGTAGCCTGAACTCATAACTGTACTTGTTCATTCACTGCAGGTAACGTTGAGATAATATAGCACTGTAATGTATCATGGTAAATCTATTTATTTGATTGTGTAGAAGTGGGGGTTGTGTCAGATCCGCCATCTTCCTCCCCAGCAAAAAATGCCTTAATGTAAATATATGCACTGTAAATAACTTGATTTAGTTTGTTTTATTTTTCCTCTTTTTTTTTTTTTTTTTTTTTTCATTTTGTAAAGGGCAAAACGAGGAAAAGGCCCCGCCTCCAAAAATGTTTGAGCCTTTTTTTCTTTTTTGTTTCTTTTTCCTGTTTAAAAAGATGTTTTGATGCCATTGTTTTATATATTGTCCTTCCAGCAGCTTATTTTATACATTTTTTTTGTTCCGTAGTAAACGTTCCAAAGACAAAAGTTGTTTTTTCTTCAACTGAGTGAAGCCGATCCTAATAAAGTCAACTGACACTTTTACAGAGACGTGTTGACATTAATGTGGATTTTTTTTTTTTCCTTTGACTTCTTTCAATGGCAGAATTTCATGGCTGAGGAAGTATGTGTTGCATACTGCGTTTTATTTTGCATTTTGTTTTTTTGCAAGCGTGAGCCATGCTGTGCAGACAGTGTGGCATCTGTGCGGCATTAAAACGCGCCTTGTCAGGGCCTAAATGAAACAAATGAGACATAACCGCACATAATCTTTTAAAAATCTAGGCGAGGGGTTTTATGTGGAAGTGCTGATCCTCTGTGACTGGGATTTTCTCTGGTTGATCCGAAATGCTCAGAATTTAAGTTTCGGGGGGCAAAAAACTGTAGAAGACGAGAGGGAAGGGAGGCTAGGGGAGGGGAGGCGCTCATGTCCAGAACCTGCGAGTAACCTGCAGCACCCTCGCTGATCAACAAACAATAGTTCTTTGATATCCCAGCAAGACACAATGGACAAGAAAATAAATCTGACCACCACTCGGGGACCAGAGGGGGAATCCCACTGCATTGAAATGGACGTACAAACATGCGTACACACTCGCACCATATGTTCTTGGTTTGAGTCATAAATGTGACCCGGGGTCTCTGTTGTAATCTACCTCAGATGTCAGAAAAGAGGGAGGTGAGGGAGAGAGAGTGAAAGAAGCGAAATGCAGAACAATCTAAACAGAAGGATCTCTGGGGGGACCCAATCAACCACTTCCGTCCTCCTACATCTCCTCTCTTTCTCCTCCTCCTCCAGTTTTCTTATTTAATTTCATTTTTTTTCTCTCTCTTTGTCTTTCCGTGCACCGTAACCCCCCCCCACCTCCCCTCACCTCGTCCTCCTCCTCCTCCTCCGCGGTGGAACGTATTGTATGAAAGTCCAGGGGCGCTGCTCTGTGGGTCAGAGTGGAGGCTGTTCTCATAACCTGCTAAGCTCCTCATCTTCTCCCAGTTTTTAATCATGCACCTCGTCTCCCTTAAGTCCTCCCTGCTCCATCTTCTCCTCCTCCTCCTCCTCAAACTCAGGAGGAGAAATTTCATTTCTTCTTTCTTCCTCTTTAACTCAGCTCTCTCTGTCTTTCTCGCCAAGTCTACTAAATTATACAGAATGTGTGAATCATGTGTAGACCCATACTGTTGGAGGAGTAAAGAACTCACACACACGCGCACATGCACATGCACGCGCCCACACACACATAGTGGTGATGAGTGAGTGGGAGCTACCGGTTCATGTTTTGGATCAACTAAATTAATGTCACACATCTGGAAGAAGGCTTCTGCTCCACCCTCTGCTGTGCTGCGTTGGTGTGATTCCCAGTTTCCCTTTGTGTGTGTGTGTGTGCGTGTGTGTGTGCGTGCGTGTGTGTAGGTGTAATGTTTCCAGTGCTCCTCTCTTGGAACAGACCACCCACTCAGAAGACCAATACAGTGACCACAGGGAGCCTGGACAGACACACACACAGACACACATACACACTCCCTCCAAAGTCAACCCTTCCCAATATTCTCAGAATAGAACATGTTGTTATCAGAGATTGAAGAGGTACCGCAACAGCTGACGCGCTATCACAAAGTTAAAGATAATATCAGAAATCGAGGAGGGTTTCATTCCAAGACATCGCATTTATTTTAAAAATGTTGTTACGAATCGTGAGAGGTCTGACCTCAGATATCAGGGCCAGGGTTCCTGCTCAATCAGGTCTGTTTGCATTCTGTTCCGTACCACTGTGCAGGGAAAACATGCAACAAAGGGAATCTCTTACAAGATTCATGAGGTGACCGTGACCTTTGACCCTGAACAATATTTGACACAATTCCTTTAAGGCACATTTGAGAAATTGTGCTCAAAAGGTCAAAAAACATGTTTTCTGAATCAAACCCTGTTCCTCAGCCCGCTGCAGCGTGTGTGTGTGTGTGTGTGTGTGTGAATGGGTCAGTTTGAAGCAAGTACCGAAGCACTTTGGGTAAAGTGCAACACAAACGCAGGCCATTTTACTATTTCACTCAGCCCAACATTAGCCTCGACTTAAGATCAATTATTAACTGGAAGTCAGACCCCCTGAGGCCCCAGGATCACTTACCCTGTGGTTTGATTAATTGCAGATTTGTTTGGCAGTATGCACCAATAAACATAAAGTCCACTGATTTGAGTCTAAAGGTGACCCCTGCATTTTTGGCTGATCACAATCTTCCCTGAAGCACTCGGCTGTTAGGAAGCTGTGAGTTATTTACTTTATTGACAATTTTAGAAAATACATATATATATTTTTTAATGAAACCCACGCTACCAGAATTTCAATTCTATCATCACTCTCTACGCTGGGCTTACTGTCGGTTTGTTCTGGGACATTTTTGTAGCTGGGAATCAAACCACCAACCTTCTGCTTTGTGGCCAACCCACGCAACCTGCTGAATCACAGCCGCTCTTTATCCCTTTTTATTGACAACTCCTAATCAACACAATACACCACTTCACGTCAGTGATCTAATCTCGGCTGAAATAAACTCTCAGTACACATAAACAGTTCGAGTCACCCTTTGAATGGAAGTCAAATGTCATTTCCCTCAGTAAGATAATGAAGGAGGAACAGTTTAAGACTCCAGTCGTCATTTATTTCTCTGTTTTTTTCAATTCCAATTTAAAAAAATACTTAAATTGAATAGTGACCTGAGCGGCCAAATTCTCCTAAGCAGTTTCAGCTGCTGGGCCTTGTTTTATTCACAGTCACAAGTTGTTTTATTAATCTTTTCGGTCACCGCCTCGCCACGCGAAGCATAACAGCGTCGTCTCAGCTGTCAAGGAGTTTCAACATTACACCACAGTGACTAATAAGAAAAAGATGACGAGTCCCATAAACTGTAAACCGGCGTAATAGTCCTAGATCAACACGGTTCCTGATAAAGAACTCAGAGGAACCATTAGGGCCCAACTCTGGCAGACGTGCATTCAGATAACCTCCAGCCACACTGAGTATAATATTCCCTGGGTGGGTGCCTCCACATGTCAAATGAGTTCAAAGGTCAAACCCATTAGACTTCTCTCCCTATCAGGCAAATATCTTTGCACCTGCAGCCCCTCGCGGTGACACCCTGAGTGGGCCTTCAGCGGATACAACGACGTGTGGAGGCGGAGGCCTTTCTGTGACTTCTTATCGTGGTTTGAAGAGAGAGAGGTGGGCGTCTACAGGCTGTGTTTCATCCACACGCACACACACACACACACGAGTTGTTTGCTCACTCCTCACATCCTCAGCTGTGACTGAACGCCTCCCTGACCAAACAGCTAATAGTTTCCTCTTGTTTTCTCAGCGTTATGGTTTTGCAGATTAGAGCCGGTGAGGCACATTGTTGTTTGTTTAGTCAGAGTTTATTAACACAGTGATGTCACAGCTTCGGCCCGGCGTGATGGTCAGATGTATATAAAAACTGTGTATATGCAGAATCTGTAGATGAGGTGCAAGATATTGGGGCCTTCTGGTTTGACCAATCGCGTCAGCAGGCTGTGGTTCCCCTGCGGTGAACAGCAAAGAGCAAAGGAGGGGGAACACCATGACACAATGAGCATTCACATGCTGATTAGAATTATACTTACGTTTCCACCCAACCCTCATCAGTTCTTTGAACAAGATCAAGGTTTATTAAACTGTCTGTTGTGCCTTGAATTCATGCTTTTGCGACTTCTACGAACAACTTATCTTGATTTGAAAATGTTGAGTAATCAGACTGATCTCGACCTTTGCAGGCACAGCGCCACATGTGGCTCCGCTTAACCCTCGAAGTGTGTTTCCTCCTCCGAAAAAAAGTACCTTAAACCCACATCGGTTATTCATTCGATTAATCAGAAACATGTCGTGTGTGGAAGGAAGGACGTTGTGTTGTTTCATGCAGTAGAAGGTCAATGACCTGTCACTCAGTATGAGCACAGTTGACTTGAACCGGTGTCGAGCGTCTAGAGTTTCATCCCGAGGAATCGGTTTTGTTACGTTCAAACTTAAAGCTCCATGGGGAAACTTTTACTTCTTGTCATAACAAAAAAAAAAAAAAACTCTACGGAAAAGATAAAATACAGAGGTTATTGTTGAGTTTGATACTTCCCTGTAAGACATGCATATTTCCAAGGTCCAGATGAGAGAGGAACTGTTTAGAATAATGCACCAAAGAGACATGAGCGGGGAAACAGATCCATTTTAATGATGGGAGAGTTGAAGGGTCAGAAGAACACACTGTTTTTTTGGGAGTTATTAACCCTCACCAGAACAGTAATGAGCCATTGTGTTCCAGGGAGAAGAAAATATTTGGATTTTCAATATCCCAAAAAAAACAGTAATAAAGTCATAAAAGTATTTATCAAATTATTTTATCAGTTTAAAAACGAGTCTTTGTTTTGATTCTTGAGATGAGAGGGAAACATCTTGCCATGTCAAAGGCCAATAAATCCTTTTTTAATTCGAAATCTACCTGCACGAGCTGCGTCGGGTAAACCACAGCTCGACGCCTCGCCGTGAACCCACCTCTCCCGGAAACAGACGGTGCGTTCGCCCACTTTATGTGAGGCCTGAGGTGAAGGTGAGGCTTCCTCCCACGGTTCAGACACAGTTGAGGTGTATTACAGGGAAGCTGGCGTCTTCATCCGCGCTGAGATGATAAACAAAATGTTTTTTCTATTAAATCCTGGCCTCCGCCGAGGTAGTTTCAGCTGTTCAAGTGTTCACCCAGCGAACTAGTAGAAGAATTTATTACACATCCAAAAAAATTTTTTTTTTTTTTTAAAAAAGAAGAAGAAGAGAGGGAAAATTTTGCGCTGGCAGTGATCACTTGTTTAAAACTTTCACTGAAATAAATTCTTCTCATATCTGAAGAGCCTCCTCTGGGTATTTCCCCCCCCGTCAGCCCGGTGACACACAGCAGTGTTCCCCCGGACGCACGTTTCCCTGCAGCCAGAACACACAGAGCGAATGTAGAATCATCGCGTCTGCTGAGTGCTGCTGAGGACTCACGAGCCAAAGACTTCAGGACCCACTGGCATCGACCGCAGGCGACAGGAATGCCACCTGAGAACGCTTCATATTTCTATAGCGCGTGCATTTCATACTTTTACTTTTACTGGAGCACAAACTACTTCAAACCGGCGGAGAACACTTTGTTACGTTCGACTCTGCCCTGGAGGAGTGTTTGCAGTGGGTGAGAGAGGTGCATCCAGGACCTGTCCAGCGTCCAACACGCGCTGCTTTAAATCCAGCGGCTCTGTGTACTGGAACACACACGTGTGTTCAACCTGTCATTCAGAATACGAAGCAGCTTGACAGCGGTGACACCGACTTCAATCGCAGGGGCAGAAGAACTGTGGGAACTGTGCACACATGTCCACCACTCCGACAGACATGTAGTCTCTTGTAGCACAAGGATAAGCACATCATTCTAAACATAGATGTTACATAATGGGAACAAACCTGTTTGAACCTGTCTGACCAGATAGTAACCTGTGTAAATAATAATCTGTGTGTGTGTGTGTGTGTGTGCGCAGCAGGTTGTAGAGTTTAGTGGGTGGACCGCCAGATCTGCTTTATGAAAAGAATCAGCCTCTCTCTCTTCCCCTTCTCATTACCACCCCCCCTTCCCTCCTCCTTTCTTCCGATGAGATAAAACATTATCCTATTATATGACGAGGGCCTCTCTCATGCCTGAATCCCCCCGCTGCAGCCAAAATATCCCCTAACACCTACACACGGTCACTGAACACATGGCTCACACACACGTCAAGAGGCTAAGAATCACACATCCCCTAACTCTCGGCCCCCTCCTCCCACCTCTTCTCCCTCTCCTTTCTTCTTTGGCAGCTGCGCGTCATTTTAACTGCGTCCTATGAAACCTGGTATTCATAACCGCCGCTCATGATTCCACCCTCGAGTCCCGCTAACATCATAATGGTAATAGTTTAATCTGTATGGTCCTGACCCCGTCCTGTTGTTTAGACGTGACCTGAGTGGGAGCAGAGAGGAGAGAGGCTCCCTCAGCGCACGTACACACACACACACACGCACTCAGTACAGCTGGCAGCCATTGTCTCCATGAGAAAGCAACACCCACCTCTTTATCTATCTATCTATCTATCTATCTATCTATCTATCTATCTATCTATCTATCTATCTATCCATTCATTCTGTGGATGATCTAGAGTAGTTGTGCTCCAACCAGAGGGTTGGCAGTGCAACTCCAAAGTGTTGTTGGGCAAGATAATGAACTTTATTAATGTGTGTGTGACACACACACACACACACACACACACACACAATCCCTCCTTCTATTCCTCTGTCCACATCTCTCCAGTCTGCAGAATGGTCGAGTGTCTCAGAGGGAGAATGGTGAGTCAGGGCGGAGCAGCAAGCGTCAGGAAATATGACGGACAAGTGTTAGATCCCCTCACACACATGATGCCACCTGACTGGAAAACGGCTAGACGAGGCCCGGGGAGAGTTTCTCCTCACGCTCGTGTCAAGAATAACTCACTGCTGCCGAGGACTAATGAGCATTTTCTCTTCCTGCGGTGTCAGAGGTCCAGCAGCCTGCAGCTCTTATCGGCACAGGTTCCTTCTCGGTGCAATGAAGCCTGTGTTTGTTCAAGTCATATTTCATGTCAAAAATACCGGCTGACGTTCACCAAACATTTTTTTTCTTGAGGCACGTGGAAGTGTGTCGCAACCTGGAAGCAGCCGCAGCGTGAAAAGAAACGCACAGGTCGAGGTTAATCATTGTAGATCAACTAGCATCGACTCCTTTATTTGGTAAATACATATAGAACCACCCACACACACAAAATAAAGGCCCATTGATAAAAATGAGATTTCACTCAAAAGCGTACGATGGTGCAGGTGACACATCGTGACATGACCCTGACCTGCAAGAGAACCATAAATATGATTACTGCTCACTTGTTCCACTGATTACAGCGTAATGCATACAGTAGTGCGTCTGTGTGTGTGTGTGTGTGTGTGTGTGCGTGTGCGTGTGCAGCGTTAAGAGCTTGATTGAAAGAGTGTGGGCTGAGAATGTCATAACCTTGCACACATAAGATGGGTGGAGACTGCAGACATTGTGGAGACAGAGGTTATAAACTTGGGAAAGACTTGGGTAATGTTTTACAGTATCGTTGTGCGAAAACGTTGTTTACATTGAGTGATGCGCTTATGAATAAAAATATTTACTCCCAGCCTTATCTTTGCAAACGTTAAACACAGCAGTGTGACGTGACGTGTCCTCATTTAGATTTGTTTTTGTTTTCTGAATGTTTTTTTTTTTTTTTTTTTTTTTTTTTTCTTGGTGGGTTTTTTTTTTTTTTTTTGCTGAGTGGCTGATTCAAACTGCCTCTTACTCAGCAGATGAATGTTTTTTCCTGTGTTCATTATGAGAAAATGTACAAGCGCGATTAAAGCTGCGCGCTGCAACACGTCGCTCTTGCGATACAATACTTTGTTCTTCAAACAGCAAAGTATTTCTGGAGTCTCGACTCCGAGTAGTAAATCAATGTCACCTCTGTCAGTTGCTTCATAAAGCAACAACAACCACAACAAAAAAAAAAACTCTGTCCTAGAATAAGTGGGACACGAGGAAATGCATTTTGTGATTCCATTCAAGCCGAGCTGCACTTTTCACACAACAGTAAAAATTCTTCACAGCAAAACAACAACACAGGCTGTTAGTTGGTTGCTATAATTCGTTGTGGTCGTCTTGGTTTAAGGAATTTTAAGTATAAATTAAAGTATAAAATTATGCTTTATTCTTGTCGATTCGTTAGTCTACTCAAGTACATTTTTGAGGTACTTGTATCCTACTGGACAAATTCAATGTAGTGCATTACATTTGACTTCTACTCCACAATATCTTTCCTGCAATACTTTTTAAATCTGTAATCCAGAGCATTTCACTGTGAGAGCAGGGATTTAGTTCACACATCTATACTTGTGCTTAATAATATCGATAAATTCCCAAATTGGGATAAATAAAGTCTGTCTATCTAAACAGCTCCTGCCTGTGCTTAGAATCACTGACTGAGCTCTAACTCTTCACTTGCACTCACTTATTTTGTTTCCTGGCTTCCTGCTCTCACAGCTCCAGCTCTTAGCGGAGAAGGAAAAAGCAAGAACATAATTCATCTGACACTCAACATTTGTTGTTATGGATGAGCCCTTGTCTCTACGCTGTGCTCAAAACTTGGTTCTATAAGTTTGACGTTTGCAACCAAATCAGCATGCAAAATTTTACAGCAACACAAACACTGCAATGCAAAACAGTGAGGCCTCAAGTGAAGAGAATCTGACACTAAAATGATATCATGATTTATTTTATATGATCATGAACTTGCTTATCTTGTGTCCGGGGTATTTCTACTGCTCGCACACTCACTGAAGGATCTGATCTCTCCCTGGGTCGTTCCTCCCGTCCCCGCCGACTCATGCTTCTCCCTCTGACACACAAACACACTCCTGCTCCAGCACACACAGTCAGAGGCAGAGATAATATTTTCACTGTGAGCTTCTTGAACTCTGCAGATGGGAGAAAGGCCTCTTCCCAGAGTTGGCTGTTTGAGTTACCTCCAGTCTGAGGAAGTTGGCCCGTCGTTGTGTTACGGAGCACGTCGTCAATAAGTGCAAAAGCAATTCAATTACACAGCCTCGCTTCGGTGCCTGGACCCATTCTCATGCATTCACCCAGAGAGGATGACCAGTGAGCGCATGGGGTCAGAGGGACCGAGAGAGTTGGGATGTGCTGCCCTCCACTGGTGCTGTCTGCGAATTACATCCACCCTGGAACAGGCTGCCGAACAACCCCGTGTACTTACATCTGGTTTATTGATTCGCTAATGGATGCGATGACTTCTCAAACTGATCATATCGCCAGTTGCAATGAAATTAAAATGAAAGAAATGAAATGCAGTCGATCAAAATACAATATGAACTCTTCTTTCGATGCAGGTAATATGTAAATAACAGTCTTGATTTTAAATGTAATCAACAAAATAATAAATACTAACGCAAAAAAAAAAAAAAAAACCCCACAAAGTTCAACATTTGGGTGAGAACACATATCAGGTTTCAAAAACAATGAACACAGCATTGATCCCAGGACACAATCGGCCCTCCCTCAAACACTGCCAGACTTGGTGCCTTCCCCCGGGACACCCCTGCTCATGAGCCGATGGGACCCTCCGGCTCCGTTTCCTCCAGCCCCGCCCCCGGGTCAGGCAGATGGGAGAGGAAGCAGGTGACTCGCGTTTCAACGTCTCTGACAAACAACTTTTAACAATGAATATCGACGCCTGTCTCCGTGTCTTCACTTTAAAATGACCACCGTGTGTTCAATGGCTTCTAAGATTGTGCTGCTCTGTCGGAGAAGCCTGGACACTGAGGAGCTGTTTTATATTTCACCTGCTTCAGGTGTTTGACAAAATGGCGGCGTACACCTGTTTAGCTAAGGACACAGACTTAATTCAACTTGTTTGCCATTTAACCATGTCCCTGTTTTAAAAGGACTTCAATAAGGAAAGTTGTCACATGATTAGTAGTAGTGGCAGTGTAATGATGCCATATATACTGTATGTGTGCTGTATAACTATACACCTGACTGTGGTGATGTACTGCATCATGCCTCAATATGTATAATTCCAACCTGGTTCTGTTCTGCCAATCAGATTCTGCTCTGGACTGATCCCGCCTCAAACTTTGTGAAATGATGATGATGGCACTAGCAGCAGAACATGAGGCCTGGTGCTGCAGGTGAGTCGCCTCAGATCCTCCTCCTCACTTTTCTTGTAGTAAAAGTTGGTTGAAGTCTCTGAAACACTGAATCGTGAATTCTTCAAATTGTTTTAGATTCTCTGTAAAAAAAAAAATTTGGCAGATAAAATGACCAGGTATGCAGAGTCTGGATCTGTGCCGTTGAGATGTGTTAAAAACTAGCAAACCAGCTGCAGCAGAAATGAGTCATTGCAGCAGAGCAAAGTCTGTATGAAACCTCCTCAGTATCTTAATCTCCATGGAGGCACTGATTTATGCCTCCAGCCTCGATTATTCACAGCATGCACGGCGGCAGTTTACCGTATTAATTTTGTTATGGCCTGTTTTCATAATCTAATCTGTTCTATAATCATATAAACTAAAAACCTCAGATGAACATTAAAGGATGGAGCGACCCTGAAGTATAGCTCTGCTCTGGACGAAGCCTCACAGGAGGGAACTTTTGTCCTTGTGTTACATGTAGATAATTAAGCAGAGCCCTGTAGAAGCCCCTCAGCCTCCTCTCCAGTTGGAGTGATAGCAGCTTCACCTTATCACCAGCAAAACTTCAAACACCTTTTTTCCTTCTCTCTCTCGCTCACGAAATTTGTTGCTAAGAAACCGTGGCCTTGCAGATTCCCTCGCATATTTTCTTTTCATTTGTGATCTGAGTGTTGGAAGCACTGGAGAAACTGCAGAGGACACACACACACACACACACACACACACACACACTTGGTTTCCATCCAAAGGTGTGTGTGTGTGTGAGACACCTGCAGACATTTTTATTCAAGCATGACTGGACAAATTCACTCTTTTATCGGTGGTAGCTGTACGTGCAGTTCAGGCGTCGTTTTGCATCCTTTTTAGACACATTTCTTACGTCAGCGTCTTTCTGATGAAAGCATCTATGGCCCCGACTCAGACTGCAACGCCCAGCTGCACGAGCATCCGCCAAGGTCTCACATGGAGAAACTGGATTTCCCCCTACGTGAAAAGTAAATGTTGATGTCAGTTGTGGAAACTGGTGAAACCAAATGGAAAATTGACCTGGGCACTGTCACAGGCATCTGTAGATATGTTAGCAGTCTCCTAAGTATCTCAACATTTTGATGAAACCTATTTTCCTTCACAGTTTGTATGTTTGTAAAAACATAAAAAATACAGGACAGATTATCATGAATCTCAGTGGATGGATGTGATATGGGTTATGGAAGACGATACTAATTTATTTCAACATTTGTCTTGATTTTCTAAGGAAATCATTCATAGATATTGATTTAAAATTTTAACAAATTCCATTAATATGTATATGATATGATATGACCCAATCAATTTAAAACAGCGCATGTTTGTTGGCATCAAATAAGTGTATTAAAATCATTAGTTTACAAATACGTGACATAACAGGGAGTGTCTTTTAAGACAGTGTTACATCAAGGTGATTAGACACACACACACACGCTCACATACATACGCACGCACGAGAGCAACAGCAACAACAACAATGCTTTGGATTAGTGAAAAAGTAAAAAAAAGAAAAAAATCACAATCTTGAGTCTCAGTGACAAAGTGATAATGGACAGACACTCACAGTTCTAACAAAACATTCACAGACATTCTCGACCTTAGACTCTAATCCTACAGTGGAGATCTTTTCTGTTTTGGTTATAGTCATTAATGTTCAGTTTTATTTCATTGGTCACTTTATGTAATCCATCTCATTTATCTACGTACAGTTATATTTTCTCTATTCTTCTGAGAGCAGTGGAGACTATCATCATCGGATTCAAAACAAAACGGGAAGGGATCATCTAAGAGAGACATGTCGCCAACTTTACAAATCTCAAAAGTGCAAGACTGTGATGTGGGAAAGTGCATGAGTCCTGCCAACTAATCACTCAACAGCAGGGCTCTGCCAGCGTGGAGACCGTCGCCTTACTGCAACACGGATTCACACGTCGAACCATGCCGACGGAGCAAGCGCACATCGATACCTTGATTCCAGCGTCATGTCGACAGCATGACAAAGCAAAGTGGACTGAAATCCTCTTGAAAGCTGCAGACAGCAGTGTGGGCCCAGGGCCGGGAGGGAGGTTTCTCTCACACTCCAGCCTGTCAAGAGCCGGGAAGATTAAATTTGTTATGTGGAAACAAATGTGTTATTGGAAGAAGACGTTTTCAATAAACGTCTAAAATGAATTCATGCTTCCATTTGACAGTTCCATTCCTTATCAGAAGTCCATCAGTCTCTGTTTGACTTCTTTTAAATGTGCTGATAAAATAACTGCATGTTTTTAATCATTGAATAATGATATTTTTTGATGACATCACAGGCAAGGAAGCAAATCACTGAATGCTGCTAGGGCCCCAAATCCTTTTCTTTCCCTAAGTTATGATTTGTGGCTTTCCTGGGTCATCTGATAATCCACCGGGGATTCAGTTTTAAGTCTTTTTTTTGGGCCAAGCAATGCTGCCCACTGGCCAAGATATGCACTTGTTGCCTAGCAACGCAGGCTCACAGAGCATCCAATCAAGTAGATTGTGAACGTGTTGCGACCTGCAAAGCCAGAGCGCAGTTAGCTTGCACAGCGACAAGTCCTGAAACAGGGAAATTCAAGTTCAAGTTCAAGTTTATCTGGCAAGAAAAGTGGTGTTGGTACAAAAGTTTCTAACTCAACGCTAAAAATCTTTTTGTTTTGCCTGTGATGAAGAGTCAGATTTTGATTAACAAATGAAACTGGTCCTTATTTTAGAGAAATGATCTTTGCAGGGGCTTCACGACAAACAAAATGTTTTTTTTTTCCTTTTGAATCTGTGAATTGGCGGCACACTGCTGTATGTGGCTTTACGTCACCTGACAGTCTTCCTCTAGCGTGCACGTTAGCGCAGCAACACGACACATTAAGGTCACAATAGCCGTACAAATACATCCCCAGGCTCAAGGTTCGCACACACGAATGGCAGTTCCGACTTGCTGAATAAATACACACGAACCAAAAGAAAAAGAAAAACCCCACCTGGAGCAGAAATCATTTTTCACATCGAACAAGAGAACATCACAATCCAGATTCTTTATGCATGCAGCATGTGAACACACCATTGTCCTGTTGTACTAAGCTTTGTTGCCGGGTCGCGTGTGTTTTTGCAGAGTGTAAATAACGAGTGGCCGCTCAGCCCGATGTGTTTAAGGCTCACACGGGAGATTCAGGCTCACCCCCAATCATTTAAATCGTTGGATGAGAGTTCGAACTTGATGCTGACATCATTTAACGGTGAATTCTTCCCGGTGTCTGTATCTGCCCTCGTCTGCTCGTCAAACTGCTCCTGCTGATGAATCCTCAGTGAATGTTTGTGTTGGAAAGTTGCAGCTGAGGCGAGTGTCCCATGGCTCATCATTCTGTGTGACTGTGTAGCTGTGAGTTAATGAATATTCGCAGTACCACGAAAAAACGACTAGGGGAGAGAGACACGGGCTTGGCACTGCTTCAGTATTATCACATAGACACAGACAGTAGAGTCTGTACAACCGTAATGAAGAGTGTAAATACATGTGTGGAGATCTGGTTAGTGTGTGTGTTTGTGTTTTCTTCGCACTCCTGTTGTTTTCCTCCTCTTCCTCCTCTTCACTGTGTGGGGGAGCAGTCGTCAAGATCCAGCAGCTCCCTGACCAGTCTCTCTCCAAACTGTGCTCGGCTGTAGCGCTCCACAGCATAGGCGTCCGACATCTTGTAGAGGATGTATGCGTTATTGATGGCGATGCTGATGCTCAACCAGAAGACCTGCTGCCAGGTCTTGTTGGGCTTGTGGAAGATAAAGTACCTGTGGGGCAAAGACGCACTTAAAATGATACACTATGCTACCTGGTCACAAACGTTATCATTGGAGCTTGAACATGCCAGAAAATAATAAATTATTAAGTTCAAGGTAAAATATTTTTAAAGATTGTGTGTTATTACTTAAGAGATAATCAAATATACGAACACAGGTTCAAAAAAATGACAGGTGAAGTAAATAGAGCGAGTGTGTAAACATGAACTTTGTGCGGGGCTGAGTCTGAGTCAGTCACAAGGTGTGTATAGCCCCGAACCATCAGATGCGAAAGGTTTCACATACTTGCTGTACTTGTCGTCGTATTTGCAGATGTAGCTGAGGTGCGCAGCGAAGGCCTCGACCGCCAGAGGACATGGGATCTCCCCACTTTTCCTCTTAATGATCAGACCTGGCAGGAAGCACACGAACAGAGTGAGAGAGACGCAGAATGCAGAACCTCTCGGTTCCCCTGGTGTGAGGATCAACACCACTTCACCATATCTTTCTAGGAGCTGTACGCGAGAACACAAATGTCTGAGTAATGTGAGGACACAGCAGGAAAATGCCCGGAGGATCCAAGTGATAGTGATGCCATAGACGTGTGGCGCCGACACAGATGTTAACTTGGAAAGACAAGAGCCTGATTGGCTTTCTTTATGGTCTTTATAACTTCCTATTCTCCTTTAAATTCAGTGGTACCACTCTATTTCCACAGGCGCGCATACGGAGGGGAAAGGAAATCAATAGTGGGTAAAACCGGTTTAATGGATCTGAGGCTTCACTGGCGTGCTCCTCATTCAGAGGAGCTCAGGCTCACGCTGTGGTCCTTCAACTGGTTTAACACCTAACAAAACCGATTCATCCAGAGTGGATTATGCTGCGGGAGGAAGTGATGCTGCTGGCTCCCTGGAATGGGATTATCATGGATTAGAAGCGCTGGATGATTCACTGGGATGCAGATGCTTAGAGATGAGCTCATTTCACGGTAATGGTCATTTGGATTTATTAATCACAGACCAACTATCTCTGAGACGGCTCACCTCTGACCACCTCCTGTCGGCACACACATTCTTTCAAGCATTTCTAATTTCGACAACATGTACTTTTACATACTATGGCCAATCAGCGTGTACTAGCCTCTTCCTTGTTTTCTCGTTTACCTTGTTTAGTTGGCGAGTAGGCGTTGCTGAGGAACCTGAAGTGTCCCTTGTTGTACCAGCTGATCAGGGACATGCCGCCCTTCATCATGACTCGCGATTGGCCGCGCTGCGCTGGCGTGGAGCCGCAGATCAGCATGCTCTGTGGTAAGCCTGTGCAGTCGCTCTTCCTGGTGCTCAGCAGGCCACAGCAGAAGATGTCTGGAGGGAGATTCATGGAAAAAATAAGTCAAGTTTTTGTTGTAGTTTTTTTTTTTAAACATGAAATTATCTGCAGATAATTACTATTTGAAGCTTTCAAAGACTAAAATCATGTTGTTTAAGGGTGAAGATCAGTTAATAGATAAAATGATTTATTGGAATAAGAAGAAATATTTCCAGCTCTGTAGTGTCCTTTAGCCCAGCGCCTGTCTCTCCTCCGCTGAAATCTTTGTGACAAGTTGTTTCTGTCCCTTCAGCCATTTCACTTCTTCTTTTCTTCCACGGCCGAGAGATGAAACAATCCTGTGGCCAAATGCTGCTGATTCTTAATGCCCTCAATTCGGAGAATTATCTCTCAGTGTTGTACGTGTGTGTGTGCGTATAGCACAGGGTAATTAAGTCTGTTAATTAACCCAGCGTGATAACTTTAAAAGGAAAATGTCAGACAATGTCTTTGCAGGCTAAGAGCCCAGTTTGTTCAGCTGAAAGCCTCCTGGTAACTTCACCCAATTAGCACGACTGAATATTGATTACATCTCTGGACTTCTTGTGTTTCTTTCACTGCTGCACTTCAGCTCTGTTGAAGCTAAAACTGCTCTTTTGTTTGGGTGTAGTCAAAGAGCATTTCTGATAAGGGGGAATGTAAAACGCTGAGATGATATCATCAGAGGAGCCTTGTCTCATATAAATCTCTAATATTTGCCGTCAGCCTTCCCTGGGTCCCTCTCTTGTCCCACATCCACTCTTATGAAGAATGAAGGAAGCAGCTCACTAAACTAGACTAGACTTCTAATATCACTCATCCTTCCAGCTTAATGGGATTTAGCTTCCACGGTAAAAGATGCCTTCGGTATAATGAGCATGAAGACTACGGAGGAAATCAAAGATAATTTATCTGCATAAATATCACAATTTCATGCAAATCTTCGGCAACGCCTTCGTATAAAGTTGAAAATAATCAGAGTAGTTGTGAGCCATTAACAGTTCAACCAATTCAGAACTTTTACTTGTCGGACGTTGAAGTAAAAGTCTGACTGAGACCAGGGGTCCACAGGTGTACTTTAAAAGGTTTTGCTTGGAGGGTGAAAATAGATTTTATCGTCCTGTCTGGGGATGCTATCATCAAAACATGATAATAAAGTGAGAGCAAACGATGAGAGGGGAAACAACGTGGAAGAATGGAGGGAGGGGGCGACGGTGTCAGCACATCAGTACCTTGTTTGCTGAATTCGGTGAAGAGGCTGAGGCTTGTGATGGACGGCCCGGTGAAGATGATGGTGTTTCTGCCGGAGATGTTCTGGCAGAGCTGCTTGGCCACGAGGCTGTGCAGCTGAGGCTTGTTCTTCAAGGTGGCCAGACCGTCAGTGCCCTGGCCGTCCTTCAGATGGACTGAGATCTGTCAGCGACAGACGGAGAGAGACAGAGAGAGAGAGAGAGAGAGAGAGAGAGAGAGAGAGAGAGAGAGAGAGAGAGAGAGAGAGAGCATTTTGTTGAGAATTGATATTGTGATGGATTCTAATGAATGTTATAAGTGAGGAATATTAGATTTAGACCGGTATTAATGGAAACAGGTTTGATTACATCTCTCTATGGATTTTGTTTTATTATCCATGGAATAAAAAAAAAAGAAACGTGAGTAAGAGGTTGACCACCAAGGAGAGCCAGAGTGAAAATACACAAACATGCATTTAAACCCACAAACAGCCCAGTGTCGCTCCTCCACATCCGGCTGTTGTTCACGAGCTGAACGGCATTAGTCTGATTAACATCTGCAGTACTTCAGACCTGCGTGTGCTGCACTAATGGAACCACATTGATTCACTCCATTAACTTGTTACATTTCTTAGATTTTTTATTTTTTTTTTCACCTTCAACACAGTTCATTGAAAGAGCGCAGATGTCAGTGCCACCGCACGTCAGCTGACCAGCACCGACTGAGTGGCTATTTATTGAAGACAAGGATCAATTATTTTATATCATAAAAAAATAAAAGCTATCACTTTCAAGCACCAAACCAGTGATTGCTCGAAGAAGAGGAGGAGGAGGAGGCCAGCGAGGGGGCGTCTTCCTCCTCAGTGTAGCAGTGATCTCAGTTACTCCTCCAGCCGACAGCGGAAAGTAGTGAGGGCTGATGTGTTGAACTGGATCTGTATTTCACGCCACAGTTTCTCTTCCTCTGACAACACTGAGGTCTATAAAAAACCGGGACACGATTTCTGAAAAGAAATGTTGACGGTGAATTTTTAATGGGACTATTCATCGCCATGGACACCGCTCCATTCACCCCCACTGACGGAGCAGGAATCTCCGAGACAGACTCATGTAAATCAGGATCAGTACAAAAACAAGGGGTTTCTGTCTGCACAGCCAGATACGATGCAGCTGAAATTAAATGCATTGTGTCCTGCAGCAGGCTGGAATGAAATGTGATTTTATTCTTTAATGTCATCAAGAAATTAGCTGAACGGTGAAGCTTAAAGTTTCTGATTCCCTCATTTAAGTTTTCCTGACTTCAGGCAGATGGATGGCCTTTCCTGACATAACCAATATAAAACATTTCTGTCACCCCGTTTGACACTTGTGTTTGGTGATGCTACCTGACAGATGAATCCGGTGGAGGTGCACTGTCGAACCCAGAGGCTGAACTTCCTCTTCTTCCTCTTCCTCAGCTCCCTCTCCGTGCAGGTGGTGATGAACACCGGATCCTCGTCTATCAAGGGCTCGTGAAGAACCTGGAGACACACAGACAGCGTTCCCGCCCACCTGAGTTTGTATCCGTGGATTTTTACATAACAGCAGGTGAAGAGGTGAAATGCATTTTGTGTGAGGCTGCGTGCGAGAGAGAGAGAGAGAGAGAGAGAGAGACGGCAGCAAATCAAACATCCTCACATGTCCTGCATGTGCTGGAGAAAGATATTGCAGAGACAAAATGTGACTCAACAGAGACCAGTGTTCAGCTTGGTCTGTAAAACCTTTCAGAAGAATCTCTGCTCCCTCGTCAGTTGTTTCAGTTGTTGGACAAACCCACGACTCCAAAACTACTTTGATCTGGACTGAGACTTTCACACATGTTATTTTGGTTCAGGCTAAACTGAAATGTCAGCTGTTCCAGACAAACAAGGAATGTGTGAAATTTAAAACGGTCCAGCAAATCTGATGCATTGGAGAAGATGGTTTCGATGTGTTGAATGAGCACAGGTGATGACACCGTTTTGTTTTGTGGTCTGAACGAAGGATGGAAAAAAAAAAAAGGTCCAGAGTAGAGGTGGAATAAAGAGATTAAAGCAGCTGGCTCTCTGGAGTTGAGAGCCAGGCAGCTGACCAGCCTTCTATTGCTGCGAGACCAACAGCAACAAATGATTTCACAGTCAAATAGGCAGCTGAACTGAATGAGGCTCTGCAGCTGATGGATTGATGACATCACTCAAACCATAATGGCCTTTTAAGAAATACATCATCCTGTAGCTGCCACACATTAGCGCAGCGCTATCGGCTGCAGCTCGCCCGTGTATTTCGCTCATCGTGAATTCAGTTGAAGTCCCAGGGACCAGATGATCGAGATGATCGACAGTAATGAAAACTCCTGAGTTCCAGTCCAGATTGGAACTATGATATCGCCCTCTTCCTTCCAGCATCACACATTAAACGGGCAGATTATTTTTCCACCGTCTGTGCCACTCTCACAATCTGAGCCCTCTCTCTGCCCCTGGCACTGAAAGGCAACAGATAAAACAAGCTGGCCTAGATACACACACACGGTCTGCCCTCTTTTTGGCTTCACTTTTACCTCTAGATGAATAGAGACACCATTTTACCAAACCGCCAATTACACCGGCTTTGACACGTTCACTCTTTTACGTTGCTGAGTGCGATGTGGCTGTGATGAGGATCTGTTTTTCTAAACACAGAGCGACGCAGATGTTGCACTGTAAAGCAATTTAATCGTTTCCTTCCCAGAAATACATTGCCAGAGCTCGACAGTGGCTCCAGGGGCCCGCAGCAATATGGCTATCCACCCCTGCTGCTCTCATACGAACCAGCCTCTGAATACCATGGTGATTTGATCGCTGCTGCGATGGAAGAACGTTCACACTTTTTTGCAAGTCGCTGGTTTTCAAGTCAGTCGAAATGAATTGCGCTTATCTGATCTGCTTATCTGATCTGCAGAAAACCATGTGATTGATATTTGTTAAGTACCTGCTGACTGCTGTTATGCCGTCCACCAAGGGGGTTATGTTCCCATCTGTTTGAGGCGAAACGATGTTTTGGAAGAGCTGATCTGAACCATATTGTTTATGATCGAGTTAAAACCAGCAGAACTGATCATATAAAGAAGAAAGTGAAATAGGAGTTGAATGAACTCCTGCTCACCCTAAAATAGAATAGCGATCTGGAGCGCGCTGCCCTAGTTGCATAAATTCAGATGTAACTCACACAGGACAACTGAGAACAAGTGGAAGTTAAGTCTTCTGGAGGCAAGTCTGTTTGAAAATGTGTTGCCTAAAGACTTGCTGCATAAACGGTTTCCAAAGTCGGCCTCTGGTAGACGTCACAAGTACATTGCTTTACCAGAAATTAATTTATATCACATGTTCTTGAAACACCGTGATGTAAAAACTATTAAGCTAAATATCAACTGTTGTTAAACGCCAGTGAGTGAAGCAGCTCCAAATCATTACCAGGTGCCTGAGGGTTGAACAAACCTGCGTCTGAGAGGGTCTGAACGTGCAGCCGAACGACTGCTGCAGCGAGTCCAGGAAAGGCTGGATCTTGTACAGGCCCTGGTTGCTTCCTTGCGACGGCCGGAACGCCACGATGTGGAAGTACTTGAGGATCTTCTCAAAGCGCGCCTGGCTCATCTTCAGGGCGATGCTGCTGTTGCTGAAGAAGCCCGAGCTCCAAATGCTGAGCACAGACTCGCAGCGGTGCACGCTGGTGGAGGTGACGAAGCCCAGGAAGGCCTTCATCTCCTGAGCCGTGACGGAACGCCAGCCTTCGTCTGAGCCGAAGCGCTCCTGAAACTTCTTGGCGTACATGTTGGTCTGGGTGACCATGTTTTGGATGCAATTGTCCGGCACGAAGAGCTGGAAAAAGTCCAAGGCTGTGGCGCTGGCCGGCATCTTCTGAGCAGGGCCTGGAGGAGGACAGACAAAACAACGGGTGAAAAGTTCCGACGGAGAAAAATCGGACAGATGGAGAGTTACATATGGGCTAACTCCCAGACACAACTGCCACTCAATTCCAGCTTTTGAACTCTGGCAGCGATGCTTCAGTTTAGAAGACATTTAGATGCCTTTGCTGAAGTAAAGGTTTCTGTAGAATGTAGTAATTGAATACATTAAATACACAGAGAGCACATCTCTTAGCTGCCACATGTTCTCTTAGAAACATCGCACATTCACATGCAATCACGGGGCCTTTTCATGAATCAGCCACGACAGCCCTTGGTGTGAGTGTCATCGGCCCACGGCAACGTTCAGGAAGTTTACACAACATGACAGCCATCACACTCTGGTGCTTGTCACAGCGCGATGATTCTCTCGCGCGCTCGCTGAAAGGTTTGCGTGTCTTGCTGCCTCAGTGTGACCACGAGCGATGAATCAAAAATGATGCTCTGATGTAGGAGGGACCGCAGGGGGCGTGGAATGAAAGGTGTCCGAAGTCAAACTGTCAGTAAAGAATCTGCCAATGAGCAACGCTGTTTAAACAAACAGTAGCTATGAAACCCGACGTCATCATTCCGTTCTATCATCACGTCCATTCCAGGGGACCTGCCCTTGGAGGGGGGGGGCTCCTCCTGGTGCACGAGGGACATGGAGACATTTGTCAAGCTACGATCAAGCTACACCGTGATAATGGATATATCGTCCTTCACAGTGGACACAGTCAGTGCAGGGACTGGCTCCATGTGTCTGTTTTATTAAATTAAGCATCTTCTCCAAGGCTGTCGGGTCCACGAGAGAAATTTGGACGTTAAGCAGAACAACTTCAGGCTCAATTTAACAGCACAATCTCATTATCTCTGCATAACAGCGAGCAATTTCAGTCCCTATCCGCCTGTCCGCTCTGAGTGGACGACCTAAAATAATGCTTCAGCACTTTAATGCCGAGTTAAAGATAACACGTACAAGATCAGATTAAAGGCAACATGTGGAGGAGGAGATGGAAACGGACTAGAGTAGCAGCAGGCCCACACAGATGATGCTCGCTGCCAAGACGGCAGCAGGAGCTGGGCACGACTCGGAATCCTCTCATTTGCATTCCATTAGACTTAAAAGCTAAATGTAAAATCCAGCGTAGCTTCCCATGAGCGAGCCACTCCTTGGTAGAAAAGAAAAGAAAATCAGACATTCAGATGGAGCATCCACCGAAGGACGAGTGACTCACCTCGTCTCATTTCATCTCAGGAGCGAAGCCAAAGAATACATAACCTGAGGATGGCCTTTCTAATTTTCTTAATGAATTGACTGATCTGCTCCAGAGCAAATACCACAGATTGGTCTCTTTGTGCGCCTTGGTCAGCAGTCCCGCCTGTTTCACTCAGATTAAACTGGATCATTGCAGATTCCTGTCAACCAGGGAAACCTCGAAACATCAGTAACCCACATTTACTCATCACAAAACTCAGAGTACAGACGGAATAATCCCTGCTGGTTATCGGCTGTTAAAGCGTTTCTGTTGTTACAGGACAAACATCTGTGAGCTTTTAGAGCCGTGGATTTAAGAAAGAGAGATTATGCGCGTGTGCAGGAGACTCTTTGCATGTCCAGGTCTGCACTTTGCTTTGTTTTGTGATTATATTATTTGGAAAAGAATGACAACTGCGACATAGAACTTGCAGAACTTATGATGTTTAGAAATGAGAAACACAGAGTGACATATGGAGCGCAGTCATCTCAGCAGAGTGAGTGAATAAACAGGTCTGTAATTCCCCTCGACATCACGATAAGGTGGTTATGTAATATCAGATGTGCATGTATGCTACATAATCCTTGGCTTGGTCCTTTGCCACCACTCTGCACTGCAGGGCAAACTCACATAGAGTAAAAGATAATCAACATCATCTAAGGCACCGCCTTGCATCTGTAAATCACGGTATCGTTCCAGTGTGGCTGCAAAAACCCTGCACCTGTTTCACAAACGGAGACGTGTCGCTGCTGTAACTGTGAGAAAAAACCTCCGAACAGAAACCCAGCTGGAGTCTCAGTTGGAGCGTTTGAATGAGGTACACTTGATGTTTCCTGACGGCGACTGATGATTTATGTACGGCGTGCACCGTCTCTGAGGAGCAGAGCTGTCACACCAACGATGTGTCTGTGTCAGCACCGTCACAGCCGGACACTGAGGCGCAGAGAGACCAAGAGGAAGGTGGTAAAAAAATAAAATAATAGACAGACAGACAGACAGACAGGTGAAGCCATAGATGGAGAAAATCCAGACATGAGTTCAACAGACTTAGTAGAGACTGGCTTAAGCAGCTTTCTGTCCCATTCCATTAGAATCTGCGGAGAAACGTATTTATGCTGATCCTCGGGATGCACTCTGACTGTTGCATCCATCCAGTCGTACGAGTCTAAATCATCTGACGGCAGGACCACGCCCTCGCTGGCTGTGCTTGTGCAAACAAACGTTACAGAGCAGACCAGACTGTACCAAGCAGGCAGACACACCTGCTGCTAGAGTCAACAGAGCAGGACAGAGCCGGATGTGAGTGCTCAGAACATCCTCTAACACGTCTCTCACCAGAGGACCTCTTGTGTTGCCCCGGCTTGGCTCACTTTGGTTCAGATTTTTTTGGATAAGTGAAACAGGCACCGCTCCGTATCTGGGCCCTGTTGCACAGAGCAGGATTAATGAAGTTAGCTGGATAACTGCAGAACAAATCCAAGCAAAGCCTGACCGTGCACTGCAAACTCTGAACGTGACTCTTTGGTTTTTGAGGTGAGGCACAGAGCTGCCGGGGGTTTTGCTGGCTGTCGTGCTCAGGGCTTTCAGAAGCAGCCCGGTGGACTTTGATTTGGGGAGCAGGGGATTCAATATTAATAACTTTTGGTTTACAAGACACTCATTATGCTTTTGGTATTAAAGTGTTTAGCAAAACAGATTCCATTTGCCTGCAACTTGTGCAGTTTTTTTTTTGCTGCGAAGGGGCGTATAGGGTAATTTCAGTTTCTTTAAAATTGTGAAATCAGGCTTTTCCAGCAAAATTAGGCTCATTTAGGAAGCTGATATCTATGAGTGTGTTCCAGTTGGTGCAGTCTTATTTGATTCAAGGGAACTGTTGGGTCTTAGTGGATGTTTAAGCTCTACTCAGTGCAATAGATTCCTGTGACTTTGTGTGAAGGCTGTTATGCATGACTGTGTGTGACTGGACTGAGGCCTGGTCCATATCTACTGAAGCCATATGCTGGTTGTCCTCCAAGGGTGCAATGGAGCAGCTCCTTAAATCGTCTTTGCTTCGGCTCAGGGGGAAGAAGGAGATGGGAGCAGAGAAGGAACCCAAACAAAGCCTGGCTATAGGCGCTGCACGATAAAGCAGAACCTCAGGCAAACCCTGATGTTTACAGGACAGAGTACAGCGTGGAACACATCGACACAGCATTAGAACCATTACTAAGAGACGGAGATGTGTGGGTGCATGGTGCTGTTTAACTGTCACGCTTCACCTCAATGGACAGCTGCAGTGAAAGTGGGAATCATGCATCTCTTATTGCTAACAAGCTGGTCTACACTGCCAATGAAAGCTGCAGGAACACGCACACACACATAGTCCTGCTGAATGTGTGTGGAACCAGGGGAGACATCATGCTTTCACAAGATTAAAGTGTCCACCTCCCCTGAAACACACACTACACACGCTCTGCTGTTTCACAACCAGGTTCAAATACACACACACACACACACCGGTATATCCCTGCATGTCTCCATCCTCACCATTTGACCTTATTCATGCTGTGGTGCATCACGTCTCTCACCGTAGGTGTCTTTGTACGGCGGCACCGTGACATCCTGCAGACCCTCCGTCCAGCCCTCCTCCTCCGCCTGGCTCCGGGA
The DNA here is from genome assembly GCA_016785235.1 of Pseudorhombus dupliciocellatus. Taxonomy (NCBI): domain Eukaryota; kingdom Metazoa; phylum Chordata; class Actinopteri; order Pleuronectiformes; family Paralichthyidae; genus Pseudorhombus; species Pseudorhombus dupliciocellatus. The sequence goes on from JAFBJW010000223.1 coordinate 1,589,408, forward strand.
CAGAGACCCCGGGGGACCGGCTCCGCTGCTCCCCGTTCCCCCGCCGTGGCCGCTCTCTCTGTCGCCCCGCTTGTGGTGGTGGAGATGGTGCTGCTGCTGCTGCGGCTGCTCCTCCTCGCCCACTTCGGCGATGTAGTTGTCGGAGTCGGAGTCTCCGGAGGTGCTGTAGAAGGGGTTGTCGCTGCTGTCGTCCCCGGACTCGCCGAACACATCGTCGGATATCTGCAGGCTCTCGTACCGGGACCGGGCCGCCTCCAGGAGGGACAGCGCCTTCCGGCCGCACTCCGCCATCTCCTCCTCTCGGTGCTGATGCTCTCCCCCTTCCTCCCCCTGTCTTCCACTACGGCGGCGTGCGGGTGGTCACGATTTTGCCAGAGCAGGGAGGTGTTGGCTTTATCGTAGCGGGTGCACCCTCCCCTGTCTCGGATGTGTGACTCAGGATCCCCCCGCGCTGCCCTCCAGGCTCGGATGCGGAGCCCGGCGGTCAGGAGCGTGTGGATCCGGGGAGAGCTGTCCGCTTCAAGGGTACTGAAATCTGCCCACAGCGCTGCGCACTGGGCAGGACGGTCATGGCACAAATCAGCATCCGGGTTGAAAATACAAGAGATTTGTGCGAGTAGTGGCTGCTGCTGCATCAGCTGACACCACAGCCCCGCACCGTCATCCAACCACAGAGCACCGAGCAACCTGCACCCACAGAGATGCTGCACATGAGGAGGAGGAGGAGATGATATCTGAATAAAAATGTCTGACACAGAAATGTAGAACATGAGACAGTATTTCATAATTCTCCCTTTTGTGAATCTTGTACAACGATTGTCCTCAGGTAACACTGCTCTGGTGAGAGCTCCATTGTTTTTACAGATTTCAGTCAACCTGTTCAGAGCCTTATTAAATAAAGTCAGTGATATGACACACTCAGGCATTACAATAAGGAGTTGTTTATATATGATATAAATATATTCATTTACAATATTTAAATGAACAATTGTCGAACATTTGGCGCGTGAGCGATTTTAAATAATTAAAATCAGTTAAAAGCCCCCCTAACCAAATACACACGTAATAATAAAGTGTAAGCAGCATTGAAATATTCCATTACAATATTAAACAGAAATATGATTATTTTCAGAAAGAACTTGGCCTCTTCCGTGTTAAAGACTGGAGCCATTCACAACACTGGCCTGTAGAGGGCGCAGCAGCGTTCTCTCCTCCTGCACTCTTCTTCGTTGGTGCTTTTGCCATGCTTGCGGAAGCTTGGTGACAGCAGCTATCCGGAGGATTTAATTTCTTTTTTGTGCGGTAGGGTGTTCTGTGTTCCAGAATGAATCTACCGAAAGGTCCAGACTCTCTGTGCTTCGACAAAGATGTTTTTATGAAGGTGAGTATCTGTCAGCGTCTCATTTTGTTGACACACTAACCGGAACTGCTGCTGATGAACTAGCTAGCATAAAGCTAAGTCGAACTGGTTGTAGCTAAAACTTAAATTCGAGTTCTTTACAAATTAGTATAATGAACTCATGCTTTGTGAAATGTTTCACTTGGTTTGTTTGGTGACTTTAAGGCTACATACATATTTTTGTCTGTATTTGCTAACGCTGTGGAGGTCTGTCCATGTCCACAGGGGATGTTATGGGTTCAGTCGCTGCTCTACATGTGTTTGTTGTCTCTGTGTTTATAGGATGACTTTGACGTGGACCAGTTTGTGGCGGAGTGTCGGAAGCAGGTCCAGCTGGAGGAGATGAGGGAGGACCTGGAGCTTTACTACAAGTTGCTCAAAACAGCCATGGTGGAGCTCATCAACAAGGACTATGCAGACTTTGTCAACCTGTCCACCAACCTGGTCAGTTGTCATTAAGTTTATTAACTTTATACAACAATATTCAACAGGAGACATAGAACCCAGAGTGAGTTAAATGGTCATATTTTTTCTTAAAAATCAGCATTTATTGTAAACTGTAAAAATAATAAAACAATGACTAAAGTGTATTGATTATTGAATAATTATGTTGTTCTCCAAAAACAGAAAGTCTATGACACTTTTACATTTTGAAAGTTATTGTTTGGGTAGGCTGTGTCTCATCTTAGGTGTCTGTTCCCTTGTCTCAGGTGGGGATGGACAAAGCCCTCAATCAGCTTTCTGTGCCACTGGGACAGTTACGAGAAGAGATCATGGTATGTCTTCTCGTTAAGTACAAGTCAAATAATTACATGTATTCCTGGCACTGAGGCTTTATGCATGTTCCTGGATATGGTCTGTTGCAGAGTCTGCGCTCCTGTGTGAGTGAAGTGATTCAAGCTATTGACAACCAGCTGTCCAAACAGGATGATCTGCAGAAGAAAAAGGTTTGGCTCATCACTTTCCTGTCTGACTTTATTATTGTGCATGTAGTTTGGATGTCATTATAACAAGCTGAATTTTGTGTGATAATGAAAATGATGCACACATTTTAGTGCATAATTGGTTGCCTTTCTTTATTAATTGCAATCCTCCAGGTCTATGTGTTGAGGCTAATTCAGGTGGTGCGTTCAGTGGAGAAGATTGAGAAAATCCTCCACTCGCAGAATTCCAAGGAATCCAGCTCTCTGGAAATCAGCAGGTGGGGAACTGGAGTGTGATCGAAGCCACTGGCTTCACTCGGGGTCAATAAATGACTGTCTGTCTTGTCTGTGCTCAGTCCTTTGTTAGCAGGTCAGATCCTGGAGAGGATAGCTACAGAATTCAACCAGCTACAATTCCACGCAGTACAGAGCAAAGGCATGCCCCTGCTGGACAAAGTTAGACCTGTAAGTGTTACTGGGTCAGTCGGTCAGACGGCTGATGAGTCAATACTTAGTCAAACAGTTTTCCTGTCTGGCTGCTATTAGTGTGTTTAGTAGTTTAGCACAGATCAGAACTGCACTGACTATACAGAACTAACTGGAATATAATTGACTGCCTGTGATCAGTGATCAGTGAAAGTGACAGAGTGTCATCCTCCCTCAGCGTATCGCAGGGATCACCTCCATGCTGCAGCAGTCTCTAGAGGGCCTGCTGATCCAGGGTCTTCAGACATCCAACGTGGACATGGTGCGTCACTGCCTGAGGACGTACGCCACCATAGACAAGACCCGAGATGCTGAGGCACTGGTGGGACAAGTGCTCGTCAAGCCATACATGGACCAGGTACACGGCCCAGACATGCTAACGTTTCAATGAAACATTACATTTATTTATGTTGGATCAATTCTATCCAGCTTGATAATTTAGATTACCAGACAGGACATTGTGCTGTGTATATACTGAGCCAGTTAAAATCCTGCTTCAATAAACTTTATCAATCAACAACTGAAGCTCTCATCTCTCTCCTCATCTTTTAGGTGATAGTAGAAGAGGTGGTGAAGTCTGGTCCGAATGGTCTCCAGTTGATGTACACCAGGCTGCTGGAGTTTGTTCCTCATCACTGTAGACTGCTAAGAGAGGTGACTGGAGGAGCCATATCCAGGTATTCATGTTCCCATGGAGGCAGATTCATTAAACTTGTTTCCATAAGCTACAGAAGATGATATTTCTTTATTATTCTGTGTAAACAAATGTTTTGTATTGAAACAATGCATGGTATTTCTTTCTCTTTCTCAGTGACAAAGCCGACACCGTGCCAGGTTATGATTTCATGGTGAACTCAGTTTGGCCGGAGATAATCAAAGGGGTGGAGGAGAGGTTGGCCTATCTGTTCAACCCTGGAAACCCTGACATATTCTATGAGGTGCAGCCACAGTGACAACATATATACCTTCATTTTATAGAGGTCATGTCCTTTCACCTATGTGTGTGTTTACTGTTGGCTCTGTCTCACCTTCCAGCGCTACAGTGTCAGTATGGAGTTTGTGCGAAGGTTTGAGCGGCAGTGCAGCTCGCAGGCCAGTGTGAAGAGACTGAGAGTACATCCATCCTACACCAGCTTCCACAACAAGTGGAACCTTCCTGTCTACTTCCAACTACGGTACACATCGCCTTAATTGCTGGAAACTCCAGGAAGTTGCTGTGGTCGGCCAAGAACCAGTTCCACACCTACAGACCAGCTGTTTTCTTCTGTTTTTACTTGTTGTGCATCACTGCTGTTGACATTTATTTTTAGAAATGAACATAGTGTTGGTCTTCTCACCCCTGCAGCAAAACAAATAATCTAATTTCTCGAAATGTCAAACAGTTTCCTCCAGATTATTGGTTTAGAATGAGACTTGTACTGGAGTTTGATATACGGGCCTGAGATAACAGTATTTTCACTATAAGTATAAACATTGATTATTTTTTGTGACTCTCTTTGTTTTTACAGCTACAAGGAAATAGCAGGGAGTCTGGAGATGGCCATTAGTGATGGGCTCGAGGCCGCACCTGGTAGGAATTTATTATCTTCCATGGACACCAGTGAGGATCTAACTCCCAGTAACCGTGTGTCTGTGTATTGATTATGTCCAGCCGGCAGTGCGTACCACCTGCAGGTGTCTGAGGTGTTGTGGTCCTGTCTAATGAGATGTTGGTCTGACAAGGTCTATCTGTCACTTCTGGCCCATCGCTTCTGGAAGCTCACGCTGCAGCTCTTCTCTCGATACGCCAAGTTTCTCGATGAGGTGATCTTTATTTGATTTAAAACTGTTTTAAAAGCAAGAGTTTAATCAAAGCTGTATGAAAACATCATGTAGCCCATCTGTGTTTGTGCAGGCATTGACAAAGATTCCAGCTCCTGAGGTGATTAAAGAGCCGACCAGGCCTCTGCCCAGCTCCGCCTCCTCCACCTCCAGCAGAACCTCAATGGAAGATGGTGGCAGTGAGAGTGGTAGTCCTGCGTCTCTGTCCACCAAACAGCTGGTCTACATTGCTGCAGACATCCAAAAGCTCCAGGAGCAGGTACACACACAGATGATTCTTTACACGTTTATTTAATGCTTAAATTCATTCTCCAGCTACCTCCTTATTGTTTCTTCTTTTCTTAGATCCCAGAGTTGTCAGAAACGGTCAGACAGCGTTTAGAAGCGATTGGATTCAAAAACCATGGACTTGTTGAAGGTAAACTGCTTCATTCAGTCGCCTATAGAACTTGTTTTGGAGCCTGTCAGATAATATGTGCTGATACAAGACTTTACAGACACACTGGTGTACCCACAAACAGCCGGATTGTTCTGGGTCTAATCGGTTTAGTTTTTTATTCTAGATTCAGATTTTTCTCTGGAGGTTTTCCTGAATTCTCTGTCCATACTAAAGCTGTGGGGGATTTGATATGATGTATGCTATGGATTCATGCAATCACGAAACCGTGCATTACTATTTCAATATCTCCAGCTCGTGGGTTGCTCAGTCTGCCAGTGTACTTCCTTCCATTTCCTGGTGCTTTCTTCTCTGACAGATGCTCTGGCGGACTCCAAGGTTTGTCTGTCCAGTAGTGTTCCCACTCTGAACGCCAGGATGACCCAGCATCTGACTGAGCGCTCCTGCCGCTTCCTCAAGAGTGCTTCAGAGGTTCCACGACTTTACCGAAGGACCAATAAGGTCAGCGAAGATGCCAACACACACAACCTGTTTCGCATATTAGCTCTCACAGTGTTGATGTTTGTGTCCTGTCACACTTCACAAAACTGCAGCAAACCACAGGAACAGAAAATGTCAGCTGTTCAAATTGAGATGCTAATTTCAACAACACTTTTCTTTGAAATACTGAACTCTATACAAACATATATTTGAAAATGTAAAAGGTTTGACTCCCTCAATATGTAGGAGGTGCCTGTGCGTGCATCGGCTTACATGGACAACGCCTTACGACCATTGCATCAGCTGCTGACAGATTCCACGGGGCTGGTCACCCCCTCTACTGCACAAGAATGGCTGCGAGTTACTCTCTGTGACTGCACACAGAGGTAACTTTCAACACTCAAAATGTTTTCATCTTTTTATTGTAACAAAGCTCATCCAGATTTCTCTCCAGCTGTGACCCACAACCTCTCTCTCACTAATGTGTGTCCAGGTACTATGAGACCATCTCGGAGGTGCTGAGCTCAGTGCGAAAAATGGAGGAGAGTTTTAAGAGACTTAAACAAGCGAGAAAGGGTGCAACCACCACTGCGGCAGTGGGAGCCAATGGTGGACCTACAGATGACAGCAAGATCCGTCTTCAGCTGGCGTTGGACGTGGAATACCTGGGAGAGCAGGTGAGATGTCTTTTGAGTACGCAAAAACACAAAAATATGATATTTCTGAAGTTATCAAATTGCTTGTGTTCGCATCTTTCTTAAAACTCTGTTCTGTTGTTCGTCTCAGATTCAGAAGATGGGTCTTCAGCCTGTGGACATCTCCATGTTTTCTCCCCTGATGGACCTGGCGAAGGAGGCTCGAGAGCTCGCTGAGCAGAACCATTAAAACCTTGATTCTGCAGTAACTGGAAACCAGTAAGGAGCTGCATTTATCTCTGCATTTTTGTGAAGATACTTATGGTTAATGCTGGCCATACCACAAAGAATGTAGAATGTAGGATGGTGTCTTATAACAAAAACAACATACATCTGTATTTAATACAGAATTTGAACAGAGACCTGACAGAATTTACTTGTGAATCTGCTGCTGTCTGGGTCTTGATGGTGCTGGTTTGTGAAGGAGAAGGACTGCATTGTTGAGTCCATGAAACTTTTTTTTTTTAAAGAAAGTCTCTGATTTTGGAGGAGCAGTGAAAATGCAATATAGACGACTTATTCTGATTCATAAAGATCTAAAGGGAAGACTTTTAACATAAGATTTGGGCTTTTTTTTTTCAGGGAATAAGGAATGACTGTTCATTTAAAAAATCTGGCACATTTAGGGAACTGATGTGTTTGTGTAATATTTTGCGGCTTTACTGTGTGACTGAACAATAAGTGAGGTGATGGTTTTCTATTGATTTCACTGGTACAAATGCAACAGATTAGACAAACTAATCGCATAGAAGAATTGAAATCATGTTTTTGTGAAAACACAAATTTGGCCTCAGGTTCAATGGCCTAAGTGTGATGTTGACATAAGACTCCTTTAAAACAGTTCAGTCTGAAACTCTATTGGGAAACAAATGTTTTATTTCAGCAATCATAAACCATAACAAAATAAACTCTTTAGTTATTATAAACAATGTGTGAGTCTTAAGAATTGCATGTCCTGTACCTACTCTACTTAAACACACTGGACAGAACATGGCGAATTTAAAGAAAAACAAATTAACTTGAAAACAACTCGGACTGAAGTAACAAGTTTGCACAAATACTGACACGGTGAGAGAATATTACATCCCAGCAGACATTCCCGATTCTTCTTGAGCAGAACATGATGTCAATGATGCTGTGAAGAGGATCTGGTTTGTTGGATGTTTCGTGTCTGTTACTTTAAAGTGTAGGATTAGTGATCTTGCCCAGCATGAGGATGGCATTAGAATCTCCCTCTATGACAGCAAAGAAGAACGGGCGGTTGACAGTGAGTTTCAGCGGGATGCCTGCTTCTTGTACTGTGTCCTGAGGTTCTGCTTCTTCCTCTGACATCTGAAATATGACCTGGTTCACCACCTGAGGAGAGACAGAAGTGTGAGAGATGGACACAGACACAGCCAGTGTTTTTCACGATGACATAACATTTAGAGAGCTCACCTTATCTACTGTGAAGGGTTCGGTGTTGCTGAGTTGACTGAACTCGGCCTGGGAGCCCAAGAGTTTGGCCTCGATTTCTGGATCCATGTAGGTCAGCAGGTCGTGCAGGTCGGTCTCAGAGGACAGGGAGAACTTTGGCAGTGACAGCTCCAACAGACTGGCGGCACAAGAGAGGAAGATATTTAGGATGGGATCATTATTCTTTTAAATGTACTACTTTCCTCTTGTAATAATATGACTTAATTTTTGTAGATGTACTACTTTTTTCTCAAGAAATACAATTTATTCTGGTTAATTTATGACTTTATTCTTGTGTAAATATACTACTGTTTTCTCATAAATTTACGACTATTGTTGTAAATTTACACATTTATTCTTGTAAATGTATGACTTTATTCTTGTTCATTTATTACTTTTTCTCGCAATATTATGACTTTATTCTTGAAGTCTGGGAATTTTTTTTCCTGTTACATCGATCCAATCAGAGCAAACAGGTAATATTAAATGTTTACTCAATTCTCGAAGTATATCTATAAGGAAGTACTTGCTCTATTACAGGTAAATCAGGGGTCTCAGACTTGCAGCCCGTCAGACCGTAGTTTGCGGACCCCGCCTGTAACAAGTGGATGAAGGACCCAATTGCAGCACAATATGATAGACTTGATCTCTCAGCTTCACAGTCTATATTGTCAACATTCAAGCGCACGAAGACAAGGGTGGGCAGGGTTGGAGTTAGGGTTGTGTGAGAATGAGAACAGGAATTGAACCTGGAACAACAGTGGCTGGATAGCTCAGTGGTAGAGCCCAGGTTGGTGGGTTCAATTCCAAGTTGTGGTTTGTTTGTTGGTTGGTTGGGGTTGTGTGAGGAGAATAAGAAGAGGAAGTGAACCCAACACAAACACCTGCTGTGCTGAATCTAGATCTAGCCCTAAAAGCAATTTTAAAACCTGCACTGACCATTGATCTAGCAGTATAAACCCTAATCCTAGCCTAGCTCCAACCCAAACACTGACTGTAACCCTGGCCCCAACCCTAACACAAACACCTACAGCATGCCGACTCTAGGTGTTTGTGTTAGAGGTTGGGCGTCTGACCTAGGTTCCCCTACTCTAGGCCAAACCTAGCATGCTGTGCTGACTCTAGATTTGGCTCTAAAAGCCTAGTGTTCTACCACTGAGCTATTTAGCCACTCTCGTTCTAGGTTAAATTCCTCTTCTCATTATTCTCACACAACCCTAACCCACCAACCAACCAACCAACAATCTACAAATTGGATTTGAACCCACCAACCTAGGATCTACAGGCCTAGTGCTCTACCACTGAGCTATTCAGCCACTCTTGTTCTAGGTTAAATTACTCTCCTCATTCTCACACAACCCTAACCCTAACCCTAGCACCAACCCAAACCCTAGATCTAGCAGTAAAAATCCTAACACTAACCAACCGACAATCCACAACTTGGATTTGAACCCACCAACCTCTGGGATCACAAGTCTAGTGCTCTACCACAGAGCAATCCAGCCTTTAATTCAAAGAGTCAGTGCAGGGTTTAAAGTTGTTTCTAGGTTTAGAGCAGGGGTCTCAGACTGGCGGCCCAAATGCGGCCCCCGCCTATAACGGGTGGATGAAGGACCCAATTGCAGCACAAAATGATAGACTCAATCTCTCAGCTTCACAGTCTGTATTGTCAACATTCAAGCTCATGAAGACAAGGGTGGGCAGAGCTGGAACCCAACCCGGGTCTTCCAGGTGGGAGCCAAGCACGCTGGAAATACGCTGAGGGGGAGGGTAGCAGGAGAGCAGGACTGTGACACCGCCGCAGTACAAATTTATACTGTCAGTGTGGCCCCACCATATAATGATAATATGTGGCGCTACCGGAAGAACTGCCTTGACTATTAGAAAACGAGTAATGGCTGAACTAAAATTCTTAATTTGTATATTTATTTTTTGTTCATATTTTGTGTTAAAAAAATAAAAATAAAGATATTTAAGAACATTGGAATGTTTTTATCAGAGCTTTTCTTGTGGAAAACCAGAGGCGGTAAATTGAGTTTGAGACCCCCTGAGGTAAATAATGTAACATGAAGTTTTACCATTAAACACTAAATCCTTCAGATTCTCTTCAGATATGATGAGGTCTTTACAGAGTTTTTAATCGAGCATCACTCACCCCTCCTGGAGACTCTGGTGCCAGTCAGACATGACGTTCGTGAGTAGCTTGGACTCGATGTCGCGGAGCTTGGCCCCTTCGTGAGGCAGGACCAGCAACATGTATGACCGTTTGCTTAGAGACAACTTCACAACAGTGCACCGCCGAAGCTTCAGAGTCACAGAAAAAAAATAAGAGGGGAGGGAAATCATTCGAAAAAGCAGCTGCAGATGTGGCAAACAGAAAAAAAACTCCTGGACTAAGTGTTACCTTATCGTTCAGGTAGTGGAACTGACCCGTGTGAGTCATCAGCGGAGCCATCACTGTTGTCATTTCATCCACCTGAAACTCCTGCAGGGAGGTGTTCTCCGGCTGAAAGGCTGTCCTCCAGCTGCCTGAACAGACAACCGCAAAACACAGTGAGGTCAGAGCTGGAATAAAATGACCTAATGTGTGTTATTTGATCTCAAAAATCAACTCGGCAGAGACACAGACCTTGGAAGTTGAAGGAGGTGACGAACAGAAGGTTGCTGGTGGAATTCAGCTCTTTAAAGACATTCTTCACTTTCCCATTGGAAGTCTTATCCACAAACTCGTTCAGCAGTTGCTTGTCCTCCTGAAGTTTGGAGAAGTCCAGGCTGCGGATGAATGACGTGTCTGAGAAGTCCTGTGTGCCCCGAACAAAGTCCTTGGACAGCTGAACATCCTGACGGGTGAAGGCCCAGACCTGCGTGGTGATTTCGTCCTTGGGTCCTTCGTCCACCAGCGAGTTGATGCTCTGCAGGGTCCTGAGAACCTTGTGTCCGTCCACCAGAGACACACAGTCTTCTTGGTCAGTTCCACTGTTCAGGCCCAGAATAGGCTGCAAAGGTAGAAGAGAAGAGGGAACGGGAAGTTGGCTCCGTTTGAGTTCAAGCTGAAGACTTGATGATCAAATCAGTTTCCAATCATCTCCTTCCTAAGGGCCCGTCTTTAGTGAGAGAACGTACCTGAAAAAAGCTTGCCGTCTTCTTGGAAGCTCCCAGGTATAAAGTGACCAGCGACCCGTAGGTGTTGATGGGAGAGAGCAGGGTGTTGGTGCTCTGCTCATTGCTGCTGAGTTTCTTGTACATCCTCAAACCCAGAGAGTTCAGCAGCTCTGCCAGAACCGCCGTCCGCTGCGTGATATTCTGCCTCTGTGCCTCCAGTTCCGACTGGTCCCTGCTGTCTGGTGTCAGGACCTCGATGTCGAGGGGGCTCACGGGAACGGTCTCCAGGGGCTTGGATGGCTTGGTCTGCAGGGACTCGCAGACAACATTGTCGGCAGCGAAGAGATAGAAGGGGTGAATGTAGACCCGGTTGGCCTGGCTCGCTGTCAGGGTGCAGCACAGCAGGAGGAGGAAAGGAGCTCTCTGCATTTTAGCTTCCATTGTTAGAAACATTGTCAGAGACGGCTGTCACAAGAAGAAAGAAGACAACTGTGAGTATGGGCTGGTCTGAGAACGCAGAAGAGACTCTAATGACGTCAGAAATCTGGCTGAATGTGGTTCTCCGGCTTGGACGGGATTGGCTGGCAGGGACACTGGGCGTAGAGCGCTGTGTCATTGATCGAGTGATGGCTTTTTGTGTGGCGCCTCTCCTGCTGGTCAGTGAATGAGAGCAGGCAACAGAGGTCGCATAAATAATGAAGACACGTCTATGGGCATCTGTGAGCACAAGTTTGTGTTTACTGAGACAAAAACGATGGGCGCCTCAGTCGCCCATAAAATGAAGACAAAATGTGCTCAAGGATAAATTTAGTAAAACAAAACAAAGTAGAAACAAAAGTGAAAATCTGGAATAAACAGATGAATATAATAAGTAAGGAGTTTAAATACATTTTAAAGAATTGAGATATTTCATCTGTGTTGAGTGACTGCAGAATAAAGATTCTGTGAATAAGAGGAGCTTGGGTATTTGCGCTTATGCAAAACCAGGACTTTATCCTCTGAGTTGAACCTGTAGAAATGTGGACTGATGGACTCCTGGAGGTTAGCAAACACTTGACGCCCCCCTCTGTTTGGACGTGCTCTGCAGGACATGGCCTTGGTTTCTGATCAATAACACCGGTGCGTTCAAATGTTCTCATATGCAATCTGTGACTGCACACAGGTCCAAGTGGCTGATTCATGAATTTTTGGCAAAACTTCAGAAATGTTCGCACAATGACCTTCTGGTAGCAACTCTGCATAAAATAAAATAAATACTCCCCAAATTGAAATAAAATGATTGCTGAGGAGACAGTGTGAGATCTCTCGCTTTGAAGAATATGAATATTATGGAGGATTTCTGGAGATATTATTTCTACAATTCTTGTAGCAAACGCTCTTATTTGAACTCAAAAGTTTCCTCCCGTCTCCATCAAGTTTACCTCCACTGCTGCACAATCAAAAGTCAGTCACTGAGCTGTTGGTGCTCTTACCGTGTGAGTCTTCTGTTGCTGAGTGTGGTCCTGACTCCTCTGCTGCCTCACTTTAACCCAGCCAGCTCCCACTCTGGTTACTGATTAACCCAAGCAGCACTGAGTCAGGGGCTCTGCTGCCGTGACTCACGCTTTGTACTGACCTGCTATAGATAAATCGATCCGATGAGAGAGAGAGGCACAGTCAGGCTTGTTTGTATTTTCAGTGACTCACTGAAATGACGACACGTTGAGGAGATGTTTGCTTGTGTTCTTGATTACTGACGGATGTTCTTTTTTAACTTGCTCAATGGGGTCAAACGACGAAGAAAGAAGTCCCAAACGTGAGTCACCTCAAATCTATATCAGAAATGCAATTAAAAAAAAGAGTAGTGGGAATGAAAAAAGAAATAATCAAATTCTAACAACTTTCATACATTCATATTATTGTTCTTTCATTATCTTAATACTAATTTCTATAAGGTTATTATGATTACATCTCTCTCTACAAATATTTCATATTTTATTGTATTATCATATTCATTATTTATTTATTCTTTGATTAAGAATAAGAAAAAAAATAAAGAAAATGTATACGGAAAACTGTGACTCTTTCTTTAATTCTACTATCAGTCTAATAAATGAATACTTTTAAACATGTCCTGGGAAAAGGAAAAGGAATCAGCTTTCAACGTGCTGATTATTGAATCCGACACAGGACCCTGAATCAACAGGGACCAGTCCGCATGAGTTTTACAGCTTTGATTTCATTGTTCATTACCGACAGCAAGACATCCTCATGTGACACTGACAGGGAGAGGGACTGTCCTAAAACATCATCTGTTCCCTTCTCATCTAATCATTCTGATAATAAATTAATGATGGGGTTCATGTTCACACTTTTTATATTGGAAAGATGTGAAATAAATACTACAGAGAGACAGAAAACTACCTCATAGAAATGATTTAAATGATTTGAAAAAAATGAAAATGTTGTGATTCTTCATCATTAAAAGAATGGTTCATACAGGTTTACAGGATACTGTGTGAGTAAGATCATCATCACAAGTCTAAACAAATATCTGGACACACATCCTGGAGGCGAGCGACCTTTACGATGCTGCACTGTGTGCGTTTCTCATGAACAATTACAATTCATTCACTGCTGACGTCCAACTGGACCAGGTCTGCTGGGTATTTAACCGTGCTAGCGTCTGAGGCAGGTCAGAAGGCGAAACGGATTCACCATGTGGACTCTGCTGGTTCTCTGCACCGTGGTCACCGTGCATGGAGCGTCAGGTACCGCCCACCAGCTTCTGACGCTTTGGTTTTGTGTTTTACACTGACAGGATCACCTGTGCTGTCACTGACCTTTTATTTTGTATACTACTTGTATTCCACCAGGAGCCAGTCGCTACTACACAACTGCTCCAGGTCAGTTTTATCCTCAGACTCCGTCAAGTACAGACCTCCTCAATCGCGATCTTTGTTGCTGTTTTTGGGTCTTATATTTGTCCACAATGCATTTAGCCAGAAGTTTAAATAGAGTCATTATCTGAACATGTCAACAAGATCACACTTCCTCTTGTGTCTCCGAGGTCAATCGTATCGTTACAACTGCGGCTGGAACTTCGCACACTGCTCCTGCTCAAGCTCCTGTCTGCACTATGGCAACTGCTGCTATGACTACATGTGTAAGCCCCAGGTCCAACACGTCAACAGAGTCAACGGTTTTTCATTATCTTACTCATTTCTATAAATTTCTTCTGATAAAAAGTCTCTCTCTACGTGTGTGTGTGTGTGTGTGTGTGTGTGTGTGTGTATATATATATATATCAGTATTTTAAATAATAGCACTAAAAATAAAATAAAAATTAAATTGAAAACCCTGACTCCATCTTTCTTTAATTCTTCAATCAGCCTAATAAATGATTAAATTTCGAGGCTAATAAACCTAACATGTCCTGGGAAAAGTTCAAACAACTTTCAATGTGTGGGTTCTTGACATCTGTGAACTTAACGGGTAAATCCTACCCAGGCCCCTGAATCAACAGGGACCAGTTCTCATGAGTTTTACAGCTTTGATTTTACGTTGTTCATTAACGACAACAGGACATCCTCATGTGACACTGACAGGGAGAGGGACTGTCCTAAAACGTCATCTGTTCCCCTCTCAAAGAGCTGGAGTAGTTTTACAAAGTACTACAGAGAGAGAGACCAGTACTACAAAGACAGAAAAGAACTACAGAGTGAGACAGAAAATTACTACGGAATGACAGAAAACTAATGCAAAAAGATGGAAATGTACTACAAAGATTGGAAAATAAAAGAGAAAGGAAAACTAGCTCTAAGAGATAAAAAAAATATAACTAGCACAAAGAGATTTAAAAAAACTACAGAGAGACAGAAAACTACTTCATAAAAATGGTTTAAAAGTCTGTGGAAATGTTTTTTAATTAAATTAAATGTTGTCATTCTTCATCATTAAAAGAGCTGATATGATTCATCCAGGTTTACAGGATACTGTGTGAGACGTGAATAAGATCATCATCACAAGTCTAAACAAATATCTGGACACACATCCTGGAGGCGAGCGACCTTTACGATGCTGCACCATGTGTGTTTCTCACGAACAATTACAATTCATTCACTGCTGACGTCCGACCGGACCAGGTCTGCTGGGTATTTAACCGTGCCAGCGTCTGAGGCAGGTCAGAAGGCGAAACAGATTCACCATGTGGACTCTGCTGGTTCTCTGCACCGTGGTCACCGTGCATGGAGCGTCAGGTACCGCCCACCAGCTTCTGACGCTTTGGTTTTGTGTTTTACACTGACAGGATCACCTGTGCTGTCACTGACCTTTTATTTTGTATACTACTTGTATTCCACCAGGAGCCAGTCGCTACTACACAACTGCTTCGTTTGGTCCTAGTGCTTCAGGTACACATCAGCCTCTTCCAACAATGATGTTGGTGTAGTTGAGTGTTAACTGTTTATATTCGTCCACAATGTTTAAATAGAGTCAATATCTGAACATGTCAACAAGATCACACTTCCTCTTGTGTCCCTGAGGTCAATCGTGTCGTTACAACTGCGGTTGGAACTTCGCACACTGCTCCTGCTCAAGCTCCTGTCTGTACTATGGCAACTGCTGCTATGACTACACGTGTAAGTCCCAGGTTCAACACGTCAGCAGAGTCAACGGTCTCTGCAGGAGTCAGATTCCACAGAGACGTGATTGTGCAGTTCTTTTTTTTCCATTTCATTATTCTCTTCCAACAGACTACTGCTCAGCAACAACTTCAGCCCAGACCACAGGTCTGATCCACCGAGTGCACACAAGTCAAAATGTTGTTACCTACGATTTCGTGACAATGACAGTTCCACCATCTTGTCCACTTTTAGTGAAACCCTGTGGAGGGAATCTGATTGGCTCTGGGACGTTCTCCAGTCCAAACCATCCCGGCTACTACTACGATGGGGCCAACTGTGTCTGGCAGATCAGAACCACACATGACCAGAGAATTCTCCTGTCATTCACCTACCTGCAGTGAGTGAAGAACGACTTTAGGTTCTCAACACAAGAATTGGCTTTTGTTAATCAGAGTTTCCTGAACAGGCTGGAGAACTGCTGCACATGTGACTATATTCAAGTCTTCGATGGGCCATCTGTGAGTTCTCGATATCTGGGGAAAGTGTGCAACAACAGTCTGAACTCGTTCTACTCCACGTCCAACTACATGACCGTGGCCTTCAGAAGTGACGGCTCCGTGGTTGGTCGAGGGTTCAAAGCTGAGTTCATCAGCTCTCTGCCGACAAGAGCAGGTGAAATGACGGTGCAGGACAAGTCCGAATCTTAATTGAATACAAGGTGCTGGAAAGAGGCTGACATCCTGTGTGATGTTTGCTTTGCTTATTAAACTGTCACACTCTCACAGTTTGGGTGGAAGATGATTAAATCATCTGCTTTAAACTGGGGGGGGGGGGGTTGCTGTTGGTTGAATATTGCTCCTTTGTCAGGTCAAGTGGAATGTTCCTCAAGCAGCATGAACATTGTACTGGAGAGGTCTTACCTGAATTCTTTGGGCTTCGATGGCTCCAACCTGACCCTGGCAGACCCACAGTGCAGACCCAGTGTTTCCAGATACCAGGTGTCCTTCCGTTACCCCATCAACGCTTGTGGCAACACTCGAGAGGTAAGACAATTCATCCCCCTGTGGAAAACATTAACAATAAACTGTGATAATTTTCCCAAATGGCAGCACGGTGATGCAGTTGTTAGCACAGCTGCCTCACAACAAAAAGGTCTTAGGTTTGATTCCCAGGCCGAGGCTGGAGGGCCTTTCTGTGTAGAGTTTGCATGTTCTCCCCATGCTTGCGTGGGTTTCCTCCAGGTACTCTGGTTTCTGCCCACAGTCCAAAGACGTCTGGTTAATTGATCATTCTAAATTGCCTCTAGGAGCAGAGTTGTAAAAGGCTGTACTTGAGTTAAAGTAATAATCCCTCACTTGAAAACGACTTTGGTAAAAGCAAAAGTCACCCACGACAAAATTATTTGAGTAAAAGTCTTAAAGTAACTTAAATCAAATGTACTTGATTAAAAGTCCAAAGAAATAAAACTCCCAGAAATTAAATGATTCAATATAACTTTAGGGCTGTAAATTAAAATTATGTTCATTGTTGAGTGGTTATTTTTACATTAATTTATTAGTTGTTTGGTCCATAATGTGCCAGATAATGGTTGAAAATGCAGACAATTGTTTCCCAAAGATGTCTTGTCCACAACTTTAAGTTAACTGACAGGGAGAAAGAAACCAAGAAATATTTTTTCTGATTTCTTTCCGATATGAAAACAGTTGGGATTAATTAGCTGTTAGCCTACCCCTCTCACTGCGTGACATTATAGCTAAGCTAGCAAAGCTAGCGGAGCTTGTTTAACTAGCTGACTAAGCGGAGCTACTGATTAACATAATGACATGTTGGTGTATTTGCTAGCTTCACTGATTAATTTACGGCAGTTAGTAGTTGTTTCACATACCGCAAAGCGCTTTTCAAAGTCTGAGACGCCGGTCTGTGCTCCTGTGCACAGACTCTGAAGGACGAATCTTTCTTTCCCACACAAGAATTTGTTTTAAATCCGTCCACGGGTCCCTCCTCCGAGCTAGCCTCGCTAGCGGACGCCGTTGTGGCAGCAGCGTCCTCATTTCCTCCAACAGGCGGCGGCCATGACTACGTGCTGTGTTCACAGTGAGATTAGCGTCAGCTGTGTGTCTCTGTGTGTCTCTGTGTGTCAGCCCTGCAGGGTGTACCCCGCCTCTTGCGCAATGACAGCTGGGATTGGGTCCCCCGCGACCCAGTAATGGAAAAAGCGGTTGACGATGAATGAATGAATTGTCCCTAATTATGTGTTCCAAACTGCCCTGCACAGTTTACAGACGGCACAGCTACGTACAGCAACATTGTGACTTCTCAAGCCCCCGGCTCAGGAGAGATCACTCACCAGTCCTACCTGAAGCTGAACGTGGCCTGCAGAATGGCGCCAGATTCAGTGAGCCACATTATGTACCTTGTGGAACACCCTCACAACAGCAGCCTCATCGGCACAGGCAGATTCAACACCAGCATGGCTTTCTACACGTCCTCAAACTTCTACTATGAGGTTTGTCTGCGTAGTGAAGCGGTGACCTCTCATCCAGGAGATGCCAGCTGCTTCCACACAGTGCTGATATATATTTGACTTCTACACTGGCAGGTGACTCAATTTCCCTATGAGGTGACGCTCAACCAAAGGATGTACATCCAAGTGAGTCAGAAAGTGCCCGACAGCAGCCTGGTCCTCTTTCTCGACACCTGTGTAGCCTCACCGTCGCCCAATGATTTCCAGACCAGGGCTTACTACTTGGTCCGTAACGGGTAAGAGGAGTGTGGTCACGTCTTAATGAGGCTGGTCCAACTCATGACAGCTCTGACTCTTAAAACTGATCTTATCATCTGTCCACTAGGAAATAAACCCAACCCTGATCCCCACTCTGATTGTTTTATGGATTGTTTTGTCTCCATAACTGCCCGATGAGCCCCAGAAACGCTTGACTGAGAAACACTGGATTATTTGAGGCCCCTTGACCCTGAAACCAGTGGTTCCCTAACCAACGATAGCAGAAGCCCCTCCCCACTTTACAGTCTGCACTGTGCCGAGCAACCAAAATGTGTATGAAGTAGTTAAATCTTCCTGTAATGCTACTTATGCGTTGATTCATCAGTATTAAAGATCACCATCATGTCCCTGTTTCCTCTTCAGGTGTCCAATGGACAACACCTACTACGTTTATTACAGTGGCAGCCAGCCCTTCGCCCGTTTCTCCTTTAATTCCTTCCAGTTCCTGCGAGCCTCAGAATCTGTGTACCTCCAGTGCAAGGTCCTGGTGTGCCAGGCCCAGGACTACAATTCCCGCTGTCGCCGTGGCTGCATGGCGCGCACGGCCAGAGACCTGGGGTCAGAACATCACAGCCAAACTATGGTCCTGGGTCCCATCCAACTCAAAGGTCTGTAGCCAGTTATACTTGGTCCTCATGTCAAAAATGATATGAGCCAAGGACCAGACCATGAGAAAAAAGAAGAGGGGGCTAAGAACCAGGAGGTTTAACTTCCCCAGCCTGTTCATGTTGACATTTAAATCTAATCACAATGTTCTTCTCTGACAGTACCTGATTAAAAGCATCATCAATCTGCCTTCGTAAGCTTCCTTCTGTCGTACATTTAAATACAGATAGCTTTTAATAACAATAACAAAAACAGCAATGGCACCTGTTTGTTTCCCTTCTCGAGCACAAAGAAGTTGGAGAAAACAAAAGACAAAGCGCAGCTCAGTTAGAAATTAACTTATAAATTAGCTTATCTATCTCACAATAAAATGATTTATTTCAGCAATCATAAACCATAACAAAACAAAAATAAATTCTTTAGTTACAATAAACAATGTGTGAGTCTTAAGAATTGCATGTCCTGTACCTACTCTACTTAAACACACTGGACAGAGCTTGGCTAATTTAAAGAAAAACAAATTAACTTGAAAACAACTCAGACTGAAGTAACAAGTTTTCATAAATACTGACACGGTGAGAGAATATTACATCCCAGCAGACATTCCCGATTCTTCTTGAGCAGAACATGATGTCAATGATGCTGTGAAGAGGATCTGGTTTGTTGGATGTTTCGTGTCTGTTACTTTAAAGTGTAGGATTAGTGATCTTGCCCAGCATGAGGATGGCATTAGAATCTCCCTCTATGACAGCAAAGAAGAACGGGCGGTTGACAGTGAGTTTCAGCGGGATGCCTGCTTCTTGTACTGTGTCCTGAGGTTCTGCTTCTTCCTCTGACATCTGAAATATGACCTGGTTCACCACCTGAGGAGAGACAGAAGTGTGAGAGATGGACACAGACACAGCCAGTGTTTTTCACGATGACATAACATTTAGAGAGCTCACCTTATCTACTGTGAAGGGTTCGGTGTTGCTGAGTTGACTGAACTCGGCCTGGGAGCCCAAGAGTTTGGCCTCGATTTCTGGATCCATGTAGGTCAGCAGGTCGTGCAGGTCGGTCTCAGAGGACAGGGAGAACTTTGGCAGTGACAGCTCCAACAGACTGGCGGCACAAGAGAGGAAGATATTTAGGATGGGATCATTATTCTTTTAAACGTACTACTTTCCTCTTGTAATATTATGACTTAATTTTTGTAGATGTACTACTTTTTTCTCAAGAAATTAAAATGTGTTATATTTACCGTATTTTCCGCACTATAAGGCGCTACAGTAGAGCAGTAGAGCTTTTCTTGGCAGTCAGCTGGCAGTTGCTGTGAAACAGTAGTTCGTGTGCGGATGGAGAAATTACGTCTTTTCATAAACCGAAAGCACCAAGAAGGACCGCCTCTAAATTCATTGATGTTAAGTTCGCGTGCTAGCGCTGTTGCCTTCATTCGAAGAGTGATTGTACTGACACTTCTACTTACTGCTCTCTGCTCAACAACCCACTGTTCAAGTTTGTCCTCTAACCGTGGCCATCTCGCTCTGTTCCCGCGGAAACTCTGTTGAGTCTTCTTTACTTGGCGCAGCGCATCCTCTTGCTTCCTCCACTTCCGCACCATTGATTCGTTAATGTTAAACTCTCTCGCTGCTGCTCTGTTCCCGTGTTCTACTGCATGACTGATCGCCTTGAGTTTAAACTCTGCGTTGTAAGCGCGTCTCTTAATAGGAGCCATTTCAGGGTCTTTACACAAACACCCAAACGGAAATGAAACGCCGTTTTAGATATCCCAGCATGAACCGCGCACTACTTCTTCTACGGGGGAAAATGGAGTCGGCGGCTGCTTACCGTAGTTGCGAGACCTGTTGCGGTTCAATATTGATCCATATATAAGGCGCATGGTCAGGTGCGCCTTATAGTGCGGAAAATACGGTAATTTATGACTTTATTCTTGTGAAAACTACTGTTTTCTCATAAATTGACGACTCTATTGTTGTAAATTTACAACTTTGTTCACGTAAATCTATGACATTATTCTTGTAATTCTACTACTTTTTTCTCAAAATATTACAACTTTATTCTTGTAATTCTACTACTTTTTTCTCAAAATATTACAACTTTATTCTTGTAAATTTACGACTTTATTCTCGTTAATGTATTACTTTTTCTCATAATATTATTACTTTAATCTTTTTTTTCCAATTTTTTTTCCAATCAGAGCGAACAGGCAATATTAAATATTTACTCTATTCTCGAAGTATATCTATAAGGAAGTACTTGCTCCATTACAGGTAAATAATGTAACATGAAGTTTTACTATTAAACACTAAATCCTTCAGATTCTCGTCAGATATGATGAGGTCTTTACAGAGAGTTTTTGATCGAGCATCACTCACCCCTCCTGGAGACTCTGGTGCCAGTCAGACATGACGTTCGTGAGCAGCTTGGACTCGATGTCGCGGAGCTTGGCCCCTTCGTGAGGCAGGACTAGCAACATGTATGACCGTTTGCTTAGAGACAACTTCACAACAGTGCACCGCCGAAGCTTCAGAGTCACAGAAAAAAAATAAGAGGGGAGGGAAATCATTCGAAAAAGCAGCTGCAGATGTGGCAAACAGAAAAAAAACTCCTGGACTAAGTGTTACCTTATCGTTCAGGTAGTGGAACTGACCCGTGTGGGTCATCAGCGGAGCCATCACTGTTGTCGTTTCATCCACCTGAAACTCCTGCAGGGAGGTGTTCTCCGGCT